>BQUP01000002.1:1164533-1341380 GCA_022835595.1 Cystobasidium ongulense
GTCAGTAACATGCTCCCCTGCAGCACCTGCACCTGCGTACTTCGTACCCGGAATAACGAGACTGCTCTTCTTCGGCGCTGTCGCCACTTCCAATTCCTCGTTGCTCCCTTCTTCGATTGCCCTCGCTTTATTGATTATAGAGTCCCGCAGCAGCAAACGAAGAGTGTCTGCATATCCGCTCTCGACGTAGTACTTTGTATCTTTGAGGACCAATCTAACTTTCCCGAATGATTTAGTCGCTTCTCGAATATATTCAACTGTCTCCAGAGGAATCTTGACCTTGGAGAGTCGCGAAAGGACCGCTATGATGTCCTCTGGCTCTAGACCTATACTGACAGCTGCATAGAGCGAATGCTTTGTAAGCTTATACTCGTGAATATGCTTTGGGCGAGAGACGGGTTCTGCTATAGCTGTCAGAAAGTCTTGCGCTTGTACCGACAGCGGGTGGAAGGCTTCGAGGATGATCAGGGGAGGAATTGATGGAGCAATGTAGAGAGGCCTTGATGCGTGATCCGGCTTGAGCGGCAGATAGGCAGCATCGTGATGTGAAGGGAACAATGAAGATACCAAAGAAGCCGTGTCTGATACTCCTGGAGGCATTCGAGCAACGATTCCAGGTTGGCCTGCAGCTTCCGAGTACAACTCTTTGCTTGCTGACGAGAGCACGATTCGAGAGGAAGCTCTTGCTTTGCCCTTGCCCTTGCCTTTGCCAGTCTTGCTGCCCTTCTTTGCCTTTGAAGCAGACCTGCCTCCATCGTCGTCTTCGCCATCATCGTACACATCTGACTCATCACCAGCAGTGTCGGTGGACTCGCCAGCTGAGCGAAACTCAAACTCCAGGTCCTCATCTTCCTCTCCAGTCGCTACATCCTGATCTGAAGCTGCTGCAGATCGCCCCCCATTGCCTCTGACTCGCTTGCGTGCTATGTTGGATGTCGATGCATCGCTGTCTTCTGCAGTCGAGTGGCCCGATACCCGTTTGGCCATAATGACAGCCCCAAACCTCTGCGCCTATCTTGCACTTGGTCTATTATGCGGCTACTGTGTGGATGGCCTTGTGACCGTCAAAGCTGCTGCTTTCGACAGAGCTCGACGGGTTGGACGAGTGTCAAAAGGCAACACCTCGAGATCGCTGGCCTTTTAACCTGGTCGAGACGCTTGGATGTGAGGTTTACGGAGCTCCAATTGCAAAGAAGGCACAGAAGCGCACCGCAGACACAATGCCCACAAGATTATTGATTACTTCGCAATTGGAAGAAAGTGGTTCGTTCGAGCAGGCCAATGGCAGAGACATCGTGCGTAACGCAGAAATGGACCTGTCCAGGGCAACCGGTTGCGGCAGCACCAGGTGGGAAGTACAGGCCCCGCAAGCGGATGATAGCCTTATTGTGTATCCACACTGACCTAGTCTGGCAGGAAGATTGAAACACTGTGTTAATTAACAGGGGCGCAAGATGAAGAGTTCCGAATATGTCATTGCGTGCTGACACCCCTTTACAATCGATACAGACGGGCTTCGTATGGCTCAAGCCGGCTTGCTGACGGGCCCCTATCGCCTAGCGTGTGTGTCACTATCGAACTTCCAGCGATTCCAACTTCCGCTTCATTCACAACCACCACTTCGCTACCGAGGTTGGCAATGAAGAGCCAGTTCTCCTCGCCGAGATGTCTCTTGTAGGAGATCACGCTAGGGTATTTATCGACAATGTTCAGCTCGAAAGTACCGTAAATCTAGACGCGCCAGAACGGATATCAGCATTTACAAGGCTTCAATGCACGTATAAGGCCAAGGCTTACAAGAGCAGGATTCGATTTTCGCAGTTTCAGTGTGTCCTTCCAGAACGTCCAAATGGATCCCTGCCGTCCTTGTTGATCTGCTACGTTACAAGCTCGATTGTCTTCGTTGACTCTCATCCAGGGAGTTCCTGATGTGAAACCCGCCTTGACAGATCCATCCCACTAGCAAATCACGTTGGCAACGGCTTCAGAAGCGAATAGCAAGCGTGCTTACCGGCATAGGAGTTCGGGCGTTATCGCGCGCCTTGCGATTAATCGCTTTACGGACTTCCGACATGTCGGGATCCAGTTGACCCGTTTGGGCAATTAGCTCCTGTTTTCGTCTGGACATGGTCTATCAGCACCCATCCCGAGCAATCTATCCAGAGTGAAAAAGGGCCCACTCGTGAAAGTACTTCTGCGACACTAAGTCTTTATACTCCTCTAGGGGCCAATCTTCGGGCACATTCATCATTCCGACTTCCTCTCCCTGATAGCAGTATAATGTACCCGCCTGACTGCACAAGAAGAGACAAAGCAGCTTGGCAGCTTCTTTGCGGTACTTCGGGTCGGCTTGCAGAATGTTATTGATAGGTCGCGGCTGGTCGTGATTTGAGAGGAAAACTGACTGCCACGAATCGTGATCCATCATGTAAGTCTGCCACTTGTTGATGACTTTGGCAAGCTCTACGTAATTCCGTGGTTTTTGCGGTCCCTCCTGGAAGAAAGGTCTCAGTCGTCGAGCAATAGGGACAAATTGGCGGGGAATGTGCCGCTTACCTCAAAGCCTCCGTACAAATCGACGTGTTCAGTATGGAATATCACTGAAATACGGCTGGTCAGCTCTGCGTACAGCTCTTAGTGCATGGCCGACCTACTCTGCATTTCCTTGTCTCTCCTATCCTGGCGAACATATGTCACAGCCTGCTCTGGTGAGGTTAGCGCTGCCTCGCCAACTGTGAAGGCATCGTATTCTGCAGAATGCCTTCGTAAGCTCAATTTACACTTTTCGACTTTCTATACACACTGAGTAGAACGTCTCTCTGCAGCTCCTGCAGAATTTCGTGAATCTTTGGCCCATGGTTGAACAACGAGAAGGCAGGCTGATATGGCTGTGACGGATCTTGAATGGGAGCATCCGGGAACTCCATAGGCTTAGAAACGAAGTTGATGGCGTCTAGGCGGAAACCACTTATTCCTTTGTTCAGCCAGAAGCGCATCATGTCCTTGTGCAGAAATTAGCATTTTATTATTGCGATAAACAGATTGCGTTTGGAATCCATACCTTGATCTCCTCCATTAGCTTCGGCGATGTGAAGTTGAGGTCCGGTTGTTGAGGCGAGAAGAGGTGTAAATAATACCTGAAATGAGAAGTCAGAACTAGCCGAGTCTGTAGACTTTGAAGCACGCACTCGTCTGTCCTTTCGTCATATTCCCAAGCACTACCATTCCAGATGCTAGCCCAATTATTGGGTGGACCCCGAATTCCGTTAGAGTCCACCTTACCTGGACGCCAGATGTAGTAGTTGCGGTAAGGCTGGAAGGCCAATTCAGACTGACTCCCGCGTAGTGGGAAAAAGGCACGATCTTACGCTGTCTTTGCTCTTTCGAGACTCTTCAAACCACATATGCTTGTCGGAGGTATGGTTGATGACCAGGTCGTGTCTATAGTCCCAATAAGCCGTGTCTCAAGCAAGTAGGACGGAGATAGACCGACCAAACCTACATAATTTTCATTCCTCTAGCTCGCAAGGCAGCTGAAAGCTCTTCCCAGTCTTTCATCGTCCCAAAATCTTTGTGTATTTTTCGGTACTATACACACGTGTCGATAGTGAATGCACCGTCAGCCTCCCAGCACACTGTGTAACGTACATCGGCCTGGTTCTGGTTCCTCACATCACTGATATCGTAGCCCACTATGAAGAATGTCAGTCAATTGCGGCGAGGCGCAGTTGAGGCATGCACCTACTATCTACCATAGGAGACTCATAGATGGGACACAACCATACCATGTCGACGCCGAGGTCTTTGAGGTAATCTACCTTGCTGGTAATTCCTTTCAAATCACCGAACCCATCCCCGTTGGAGTCCTTGAATGAGCTGGGACTATATACAAACACCATTAGCAAGCTTAACCCATTCGCCTCGCAATGGACCGTTGATCATTTACTAGATCTGGTAGCAGAACAATTCCTTCCACCAGGCCGGCTCTTGAATAGGTAGTCGCATGGCGTTGTTGTGAATTGCCATTCTACTGCTGTAGTCCTGCAATACAGACCTTGTTATAAGACTGACTTCTGACGGTATTGATGTTTGCCGGAAGGCGGTTTCGAACTTTCAGAAGCCAGTATTTGGTGGCAAATTTCGGCACGAACTCGCTCGCTACTCGCTCGGCTTGATTTCGGTCCAAGCGCTCTCTCCCACATACGAACCGAGGAGCAGATTATGCACGACGGACGGCCTCGCTGATGGGGCACCCATCTGGGAGGGCTCTATAAAGTCTCTCCCATCCACTTGGTCCATTCTCTTCTCTCCAGAACAACTCCCACCTCTCCACTAGCTCAAGAGCTTCCCCTCATCTTTTGGACATCCCCCGCTATCATGAACTCCACTTCCGATACTTCCATGGACATCACCAAGTCTACATCTGCAGAATATGAGCAAAAGGACGGCGTTCCTCTCGAAAAGCAAGTCTCTCGACCAGCTCACATCGATGAATCTGGACGCCCAGTCTTAACGGTCGCCGAAGTGGGAGATGCTTCCAAACGGGCTCTTAATTTCAGAAGCATCTTCGCGATGGTGGTCTTTGGCTGCTCTTCGTTCATGTTCGGATACGACAACGGTATCATCGGCTCTCTGGTGGCGCTTCCGCTTTTCGTGCAAAAATATCAAGGCGATGCGTTGAACGCAGACGGCATCTTGGCCTTCACAGCAAGGAACCAGAACCTGCTGTTCTCAGTACCGCTTGTAGGATCAATTTTTGGTGCTGTTCTAGCGACTCCACTCCAGAACAAATGTGGCCGCAAATGGGGCCTCGTATATGCTTGTATGTATCGCAGCGGCCCTGGCGCAAAGCTGCACAGCTAATGCGTTTAGCACCTCTAGATGCCTTCTCTATTGGTGGAGTCATCTTGCAACTGTTCGCGCCTTCCTTGGCAGCTTTTGTCATAGGCCGTTTCTGGAATGCGTGAGTTCGCTTGCCTTAGAGCCGTCGGAGGAGGTCGGCGATTGACGCTTACTATTCACCCAGTCTGTCTTATGGAGCAGCTACTGCTATTGTGCCACTCTTACTCGGTGACATTGTACCGCCGTCTATTCGAGGCGCCGCAGTCCAAGCCAGCAGTGTAAGTGCGACAGGTGACAATTGTACACAACTTCTAGCTGACTAGCAGATTTGGCTTCCTAGATCGCGGCTATTGGTAGTGGCTTGATAGGCAATCTGATAATTTTGTAAGTTGAAGCGCCTCATGCGCGACGCATGTGCCATACTAACTGACCTTTCTTCTCAGCGGAACCGACAAATTGGATAGTGCATGGAGTTATCACGTCCCTCTAATCATCCAGGCTGTCTTCCCCATCGGTCTTGCTGTTTTGACTGTGTAAGCATTGAAACTTTACAAGCTTAATATCGCAGGGTACAGCTAAGACTCTTTTGACAGTTTCTGTGTCGAGTCACCAACTTGGTATGTCCAGAAAGGGCGCCTCGACGAAGCTAGGAAGGCACTCCGAAGCATCCGCGGGTATTCCGATGCTCAAGTCGACGACGAACTCCGCATCATTGTGACCAACGAGACCAAGCAGAGAGAACTTACTGGAGAAGTCAAGTTCTGGGACATCTTCCATGTAAGCACCAGGTACTACGCAGCTATATAGCAATACTGACCTCAATCGTTCACAGCGCTCGCAAATCAAGCGTACCATAGTCGCTGGGTCTCTATTCTCCCTCAATCAAATTTCCGGAATCATTCTTTCAACAACGTGAGTTTCATCGACAATCTTTCTCACATGGAAACTAATTATCTGCCATTGCCAGATATGCTACGATCTTCCTACAGCAACTCAAAATTGGTAATCCATTCTCTCTCGCTGTCGTCGCTTCGTGCACCCAGCTTGCAGGCTCTATTACTGCTCCATTCGTCGTTGACCGAGCTGGCCGTCGTCCCTTGGCTCTCATCGGTTTCACCTGCCTCTTCGTCATTGATATGGTCGCCGGAGGACTCGCATTCGATGGCAGTGTTGGAGCTCGCAAGGGGGTTGCAGCTCTCGGCTTCATCTTCAATTGTAAGCTTTTGTGTGCGCATTCGCAATGGGTGGCCAGTCTGACTTTCTGACTCTCCAGTCGTCTGGTGTTGCTCATTCTACTCATTATCTCTTCTCATGCCCTCTGAGATCGCTACTCCTCGTCTCCGCTCTGCTACAATGTCCTATGCCGTTGGGTAAGCAGTTACGCCTTTTTCCTGAATAGACCATGCCTGACACTGGGTTTTCCTCCATACAGCTGGGGTCAGACAACGGCCGTCATCACTACCTTCGCTGTACCTCAATTAACACAGCCTGACGCTGCCAATCTAGGACCCAAAACCTATTTGGTTTTCGGCGGATGCATGGCCTGCATCATCGTTTTTGTCTATTTCTTCGTGAGCAGAACCTTTTGCCACCAATTTCGTAATAAAACCATTAACTTTGAATACTACGACAGCTACCTGAAACTGCCAGACGCACTTTCGCCGAGATTGACGAGATGTACGAGTATGACCGGGCTCACGGACTCCCCATGCGCAAATGGAGGAAATTCGAAACATCGCCAGAATCCAAGCTCGCTACAGTCGTTGGCGATGATGTTCCAACCGTCCATCTATAAGCGTACGGTTATATTCGTGATATGAGGATGGTATCTCTCTTAGCTACCTCTTCCGGACCAAACACAAAAGCCAAGTCATATCAAAATGAACGGTTCAAGGACTTGTCCGCTATTCCTCTACATCCGACTTCGTGTCAATGTCCTCGCAACAGCTGGTAATAGTATCGTCGGTCTTCTTTTGTAATGCTATTCCAATCAGGCGGATTTATTAGTCAATCTCTTTGTTGATGTCCAATATGCAATCAAAGTGTTTCAATCACTACGTTACTCATCTGATGATGTTCACCAACAAAGAGCATATTATCCCAATCTCACATATAGATACAGGTTGAAGCTACTCATCGACAATCCAATATTTTGTCGAAATCTACTCCGCTTATGCGTTCAAGTAGGGTTGCTTTCTATCTTCCAGTTCCTCGTTTCTATTCCCGCTGCCCGTTAAGTTTATACTTTCTCCACTAGCAGCGTATACAGGGTTCCATTTCCTAGGATACTCATAAGCAGAAGCTTCATGAGGATCGTTAAGGTCGACCATTGAAACATTTGTCGTAAACGCATCATCTTGATCATCTAATGTTGTCCATTTTCCACCGTTATTACCTCTTTCAGACGTGCTCTTCCTGCCGAACATTCCACTCATCCTATTTGAAGTCGAGTGACGTTTTGTCCCACCATTATTTGTTGAAGATGTGTGACGACGTCTTCTATACCACCAGTATCCGCCACCTAATATTGAGAAGAAGATCAAGCCTGCAATAATGCAGATTACGATGAACCCAGGACGTGATCCATTGATTGTTGTATGTTTCGCGTAGATTGGAGATGGAGGACCGGTCGCTAGTGTGCCGGTATAGACACCGCCGCCGCCGCGTGCATAGAGGGTCCCATCTGGAGGAGGAGTCGTGATGCTTCAACAGTCACATACGGTCAGATTCAAGATAGGAGCAGCATCACTGTCAGCTGATGTTCGTGTAACCAATGATCCACGCATTCAATTGCATAGCTCGCACTCACCTTCCCTGCCGTGCGTCCGACATGCTAGAATGACGATGCCCTCACAATGAAGGAGCTCTGCCTTCAAGCTCAAAGTCTAGGCAAGAGCAGAGCAGAACAGACTTGACGATTGATGATTGAAGAATATGGTCTGCGTGTTCCTCTCCTTCTGTATGACGGTGTAAGATCTGCTACGCGAGTTCATGCTGTTGCAAGAGGTTATGCCCGAGCGAGCTTGTGAGACAAGAATAGCGAAAGCACCAACTTGACAGGTGAAAGTGGCGGATTTCATGAGAAACGCGGTCAAGCATTTACACATGGACAAGACTGACAAGGCTGACATAAATGGCCTCAATCAGTCAGTAACGGCTATCCGGGACATCAGAAGGCAAGCGCAAAGCTCATAGGCAGAATGTTATGGTATACTTTTACTACTATATTTCAAAGTTCGAGAGCCAAGAGGGAGCATACCATGAATTTTTACATGTGAATGCGCAACTCTAGCCTGATAAAAAGAAATGCAGAAGCTATCCATTGTTATTTCCATTGTTACTTTCCCTCATTGTTTGACTGGGGAAATAAACATGCTTTTTTGGCAAGAAAATTTAAAGGTTACCAGCAGCTTTGAGGTCCTCCATAGCTTCCTTTACACGGACAGCCATGGTCTTTTCACCCTCACGAACCCAAACTCTTGGGTCGTAGTACTTCTTGTTTGGCTTATCTTCGCCATCTGGGTTACCGACTTGAGTAGCTAGGTAGTCCTTCTTGGCGGCAAAGTAATCACGGAAACCAATCATGTATGCCCACTGGGTGTCAGTGTCGACCTGCGAAGGGAGGACAACAGGGAGTCAGTATGTGCTTGAGAGGAGCACACGTTCCTCTTGTATAGGAGACAACTCACGTTCATCTTGACGACACCAGCCTTGACGGCAGTGGAGATCTCAGACTTGGTAGATCCAGAGCCACCGTGGAAGACGAGGAAGACAGGTTTAGGGTTCTCGCTCTTGAGCTGCTCCTTGACGTAAGCCTGGTGGCTCTCTAGGAGTTCAGGGCGTAGCTTGACGTTACCGGCTGTATGCACCCATATACGTTTCAAATCAGTATTTCAAACTTGCATTGTTAACATCACAGAGCAATCTTAAGTTGACTCACGCTTGTAGACACCGTGAACGTTACCGAAGCCAGCAGCGATGGAGAACATAGGAGAGATAGCAGAGAGAGTCTTGTAGATATCCCAGATATCTTCAGGTTGAGTGTATAGCGAGGCATTGTCGACACCAGTGTTATCGACGCCATCTTCTTCTCCTCCGGTAATACCGATTTCCATCTCTAGCCAAAGGTCGACCTTTGCCATTCTCTCAAAGTATTTGGCGCAGATCTCAATGTTCTCTTCCTTAGTCTCTTCGGAAAGATCCAACATGTGGGAGCTGCATTGTGAGAGATTGAACGACGTTTAGTATTTCGCCGACCACATGATCTTCAAGAATACATCTTCACTCACGAGAAAAGAGGCTCTCCCTCCTTCTTGAAGTAGGCCTCATCAGCCTCCAACATGCCATCGAACCAAGGGAGCAACTTCTTTGCGCAGTGGTCGGAGTGCATAATGACGGGTACGCCATAGGTAGGGGCGATAGATCTGACAAAGTGAGCGGCAGCGACGGCTCCTGCGATTGAAGCTTGTTGCTGGTCATTCTTTACAGCCTTTCCGGCGAAGAAGGCAGCTCCTCCCTGGGAGACTTGGAGGATGACGGGTGCCTTGCTGTCTCTGTATGTCCGAAAGAGTGGAGAGAAAGTAGGGTCAGTAGGATTCGTTGAGAAAGGCAGCCAGGCGGAGGAGAAGACGAGCGCACCGTGCACCTTCAAGAGCGGCGATGACTGTCGAGGAGGAAGTGACGTTCTGGAGGGAAAGGTGCGGATTAGTACAAGTACCTCGAGATACACGCTATCACACCAGTCTGACTGCACCGTTTGCTTCCTGAAAGCAAGCTTCCTCCATGACAAGCGGAGGAAGCGGATTCCCGGCGGGGCAGCCAGTGACAGCAGCTTGCAGGGAAGGGACTCACGAATGCCTAAGGTGAAGAGGGTAGATGCCAAAGCAAGAGAGAGCGTCAGTTTGCATTGATATTATAGGCGCTCTCCTCTCCCCTCGCTCTCGTTGGTCTCGCTTCTTCCATGCTATGCCATGATTATCGTGCTCTCAGTCTCTTCCCGCGAGGACGACGGATGAGCGAGTGGGATCCGTTGAGGCACGACGAGCGAGAGCGAGAGCGAGAGCGAAGCTGGAGGCTGAAGCAAGGTCCACATACAGGGATGGCGAACTGAGAGTGTGATGGCAAGTCAGTATCGTTCAATATGCAAGTTTGCGGGTCATTGACGCACCTGCTTCTCTCGAGCATATTCGAGGAGCTTGATGCAGTTCTTGCCTGTGACGACACCGCTGTGAGGGGGAGAGATATCAGTATGACTGTCGCAGCATGTGTGTGTGTAATCGTGCGTATAGTGCTGTCCTACTCACGCCTGCGAACCATCAAGGAAAGTCGTGGAATAACAGGATGCCGTCAGTTGCAGCGTCTACGCGGATGCGCATCTCTGTAACTACTCACGGGGACAACGTCGAGGACACCCATTGTTGTCAAGTAAAGAGTAGTAGTGTTTGATGAAAGAGTAATGCAGCTAAGAAGCAATCAAGATTGTTGACCTTTAGTTGATCCAAATGAAAGCTGCTTGCTCTTGCACGCCCTCAAAAGACACGAGGCCGGCAATCGAGGCGAGAAAAGCCCGCGGGAATGGCCGGAGCTGGCTGCATAGGTTAGGTGGGAAGCAGGAGTTTGTAGACATGTTCTCAAGAGTTGTACATTGTCTATACGACCAGGCTCGACTTGGTCGCCGTTTATTCTATCGTCTTCTACCACTGCAGTCCTGCATGCGCTTGCCAAGGAAAGGCATACATCCATGAGGGCATACTGGTAATACTAATGTCGACATGCACACGACCCGCACAAGTCAGACAGCCTATCTGAATGATATCACTTTGCGTTGAGGTGCATACCGTGCCGTATGAAGCTCCAAGGACTGCTCTCTTTAGTACCCCCAACTTGGAGCTGGCGCGGAGCTCCGACATCACCCTCACAGCCTGGACGGGGTGAGCAGTAGAGATAGTGCGCGTAACGCAATACTGAACCCGTGGCTGAGGGCGAGCACGCACACGCGCGCTTTCCCTTGGGAGATCAGAGTATCGAAGGAGTTCTGAGTAGATTTGGTTTCAGCTATTAGAACGCGACGTCTTCCTGCGCCAGGGTCCGTCAGGCTTTCGATTCAGCTGCGTAACGAATCTCTCGTCCATAGTGTCAGTCATCGAATGCCCAGGCAGTCCGCTCGAGTCTGGTAGTCAATGATATCCTTCAGGCTGTCGGGTTGGCATGGCTTTGGGAGGTCACTTGTCTGACGGTCAGAACAGCAGGCTGGATGAGTCATGCTCGAAAGTGCGACTTGTCCTAGCTTTCATATTCGATATCTTTATTTTGCCTGGCTGGAGTGAGGGCAAGCGTAGCTATGTACATGGTCATGGATGTGGTGTGCTTGGGAAATCACGTGCCCCACGTCCAAGGACGGCCACGACAAGCACAATCATGGGATCTCCGGCATGACTGCAATTTCACTAGGTAATTTAATTGACCAAGTTACAACGGAGATGCAAGGTAAGATATGAAGGAGCGTAGATCCTCAGTTATGCTGCAGGATAGACTTTTGCAGAGTGGATGATCGTAGGAATGCGGTGGTGTGGTCAAGCTGCCATGGCTACGTGCGAGAAGCAAGCATCCAGCTGGACAAGGAGGATGGGCATGAGGTATACATGGGGATAGCATGATGGCTCTGCATCTTGGAATATCAGTCGCGTGTGTCCTCGTGTCGTGTGCCTTCAATCCACTGTACGCGGTCCTGTTGGATGTTTGCGCGACTAACTTCGCGTACAGAGTCATGCGGGTGATCGAGAAAGATGGCAGCCATATCATATCAACAATAATAATAATAATAATGTTCGCAATAATACTGCAACTACTGGCAGGCTTCTCGAGGATCGCTGTCAACGACCAACATCTTGCTACATTGGAGGTCACCAACTATCCCGCACCATGGAGGGAAACATGTCCTCGTCCTCGTCCTCGAGCGGCGCGCACTCTGCCAACCCGCAGGCCATCAAGCGCAGACGGAGGACCACAAAGCACGAGCTGCAGGTGCTGGAGGACCTGTATGCCGAGGTGGGCCTGCTTCGTCTTGTACTCGGTATGCCATTGCTAACATACACCCTGTGGTGATGTGCAGTCCCGCAATCCATCCCTCGAAGCCCGTCAAAAAGCATGCACGGCCATTGGATTCGAAATGAAAGCCTTGCAAGTGTGGCTGCAGAACAGACGGTGAGTCCAGTCGCATGCATGTGGACACTCCACTGTACACTCCTACTGACACTCTCTCGTCCTTGAACGTCCCCCAGCCAAAAAGAAAAGAAGGACGCTGGCAAGTGGAAGCCTGCGTATACCGCAACAGGCGAGTCTGCAGCCAGCAGCAACACCAACACCAGCACCAACGTCCCAAGCAGTACCATCCACTCCAGCTACTCTCACTCTGCAGCATCCAGCCGCTCCAGCTCGACCTCGCCCGACGTCTCCTTCCACCACGCGCCTCTGCATCCAGCGCACCCCGATCATCCTCGCGTAAACAAGCAGCACCACTCAACCTTCTCGACGATGACGACGACGGAAGACAGCGCAGTCAAGCTGCCTCCGATGCTGCTGCATACCATCCCTCCACACTCGTCTCCACTTGCTCAGCTTCCACTCACTCTTCCATCAATCTCATCAGTCATGGCTGAATCCTCGTCACGTGACTTTATCAACCATCATCATCATCATCACGCCTCAAACAAGCTGTCGCCCATGCTCAGACAGGACGAGAACACCTTCATTCGCCCACCCTTCCATAGGACTACCTCTGCTGACTCCGCCAGATCATCCTCGACCACTTGCTCGTCTGTCAGACCTGATATTCAAGTTCGCGCGCAACAAATAGCTCCACCCTTAAAGCCAGTCGTAACCTCGGCTGTAGAAGCTCCCATTCAACTCGCACCAGCAAGGCCTATCAAAGCTCTCCGAAGAGCATCGTCACAATACTCACTCTCCATTGCACAAGATGGTAAAGCTCAAATGCTAGTAACTGAAGTACCTGAGAGTGCCACGCAAAAGCCACAACTCCCTTCACTTGCAACTGCTATTCTCGCATCCTCTCCTTCTATCACTTCACCGTCTACTCTTAATTCCGCAGGATCTGATGGATCACAAGTTGCATCATCTGCCTCTAGCATACGCAAGTTCTCCTCTGCACTCGCCTCTGCTCCTCTATCTTCGTACAATAGACAGGCTCTACCCTCTTCCAACTCCAACTTTGGTCGCGTCTACTCGCTCCCTTCTCTATCGACCCTAAGCAACAACTCAGCGACAGCATCACTTAAATCTCATAATCAGAACAACACAATCTTCAGCGGAGGTTTACGTCTAGGGTCTCCACCTAAAAAGGCAACATTCACCACTACCATATCATTCAATAACGACTCTCATCACAAGCGAAAAGAGACTGATAACAATACCGATAAGAACGAATTATGGATGAATTTAGATTCAGATCCAGTTGAGCCTGAAGACGAAGTTATCATGAACCAAAACAGAAGAATGTTAGACTCACCCGTTAAGAGATTTACCAGTGTTAAGATGGAAGATGTCATCTCTTCTTCTTCTTCCCCTTCTTCTTCCTCGTTATCATCATCTCGCAAGCGAAAATACATAGTAATGAAGGAATCTGAAGTCAGTGAGCAAGGGAATGATATCGCCGAAGGTTATGCCGTAGAGAAGATTACATCACTTGGAGGTGCTGGATTCGTTGCTGTGACATTGCAAGCTACCGATGCACCTGCCGCAGAAGTACAAAACACCGCTAGTAATGCAAGAGCGTCTCCATTCGTTCGATCAGCTACAACAGCCAACATACTTTCATCCACCCAAACAAACATACTCAGTAGTTCTCCAAGTAAATCTTCCATCTCTTCATTCCAAGCTCAATTATCTTTACAAGGTCAAACCAAACACATTCAATCTCGCAAGAGAAGTTATTCGAAAACAATGCTTTCAAGATCTATTTCTTTAGATCGTGTTATTTTACATGATGATTCTACAGATGAGGAGAATTCACCTCAGAAGAAATCAACTGCTTTACAACAGCAACTAAACCCTCGCTCGGCTGGTCTCTACCCCTCTGGTACTATACTTGGACGACCTCTACTATCGAGAGCTAATTCACATCTTGGTATCTTGCATTCTTCGACTCCACGAGAGGTATCGATTGTCGGACAGCCAATGAAGAAATCAAAGCTGGACCATCTGGATCTCCTTTCAAGTTCTTTGCCCGTCAATGCAAAGCCGGATAATGCAGCCTCTGGCAAACTGGACGTTGTCACGGCCACAACTGAAGAACGAAAGACGCCAAGTAGCCCTTTAGATCTATCCCTCGCGAATACAAGCCTCGGCGAACCCGATCTTTCCTTCTCTACAGAAGCCAGCCAGTCATTTGACGATATAAGCCGAGAAGAAACGAGTGACTTAGTGAAACATCGGGAAATGATAATAGAAGCGCCAATCTTGGATATGATCAATGAGAAGATACATGCTTCATCAAACATAACTTCGACACCCTCCAAGAAACAAGGAGATACTCTTGCTCTAGCTGCTTTAAAGGGACATATGTCAAGTCCAATCAAGTTGAAAAGTCCAAATAGGAAGATCTTAACTGAGGTGGAAAGGGATTGCGCTGCTGTTTTGATTGGATTAGGTTTTCCAGATGTGTTTTAGAAGTAGGAAACCCATCGTAAACAGAAAGAAAAGCAACAATGCGTGGAGGCTTGCAGAAACAGAAATGCAAAAGTAAATGATTAAAGTCCATCAGTAAAAGTCTCAGTTAGTTAAAAGTCAAAGTCAAAGGATACCCCAGCTACAGCAGGACGTTTTGCTCACAAATACGTACTTTCATAGCTTTTATTTGCAAAACTTATGCCCCATATGTATGGGAAATTGTGTATAGTCGTTAAACAAAGCAGTTCTTTGGCAATGCAATCATGAATGAGACAAATCAAATACTAGTAACGAAATTTCGCGAATGCGTGAAGCGCAATCATCGGATTGTAGTTAGGTTTTGCTAACTATATCTACCACATGATTAAGGCCGCAGAACGGCTTCAGGGTTTTGCCAACACTATGATACAACTGTACTAGTCACTCAAGCCCAACAGACCTGCTCGAGTCATGCTTAAAGACTTTCCTATTCTCATACAAGAGTTGCCACAGCCATACCACCGGCGAACATCGCAGCTGTCGTAACAAAGCTTGAAATGGAAAGCTGTGCGGCACCAGATAGGCCGTGACCCGACGTGCAGCCTCTGGCGAGTCTAGAACCTGCGCTCATCACTAACCCGCCTAGGATTGCTCTGGTTGGCGAAATGACCATACTACTGGAAGCTACGAGTTCCGGTCTTAATGCAGTAAGGAGGTAGCTACCTGCCATCAGGCCGGCAGCAAACTGACTTGCTGATGTAGCATAGCTTCTTTTGCCTCCTTTTGATGTCGAAGAAAAGAATTTTATCGTATTCTCTGCAAAGTCGCCAAAGACGCTAGATACTCCGACTGTGCTTTTTCGCAATAGTAACGAGGCTATTTGCGCTCCTCCGATAATTAAACCACCAACGAACGGGTCGATAGCCCAGCTTGACGTCTTGGGTACGAGTGTCGATAATCCGAGCACAGCACCACAGATTAATTCCCATCCGACCACAGCGGAAAGAGGAGAGATTCCAAATTCTTGCGAGATATTGCGAGATGAGGTATCTTTGCTTAATGGTACGATCCTACTCAAAGCTGAATAGACGTATCCACCTAGGAAGGCACCTAATGAGGCGTATATACCGGACGGTATACCTTGAACAGCTTGTACGAGTACTGTTCCAGGACAGGCGCCAGAGAGTGCCATTCCCGCGCCTATGAGCAGACCTCCGACAATGTTGCCTCCATATTCGTTAGATGCACCGAGCGGGACAGCTTTCTTTGCGCTCAAGCGAAGGTAATTTGTTCCTTGTAGGATTGCGATAGCAGCACTGTTCGAGCACAAGGCCAAAGCAAGGTAGATCAGTGATCGAAAACATCTTTGCAATGGATTGCCGAAACCTTGTATGGTGAACCCATAAGAGGTACACCACAATCAAGGCTTGCCTCTACGCAGAAGACACTCACGCTCCAGTAGCTGAAGCAGTCAAAAATGTCTGAAGCATATGAAAGTCTTGCATTTTAAGCTGAGAAACGATAACTCGGGGATCGTAGACTCCAGAGGCTGTCAAAGCAGCTCCGAAGAGCATGCCACAGGAAATTGTGCTGAAGGATGTCGCCATTGTCGATGTCTTCGTCTGGAACGACTGAAAGTGTTTGGTGATTGTGAGAGCAGTGGGTAGAGAACAGAAAGCAATCAAGTTGCAGCCTCGCATCAGCTTCATGCCTCGTCTGGCCTTGCCCGTTCAAAGGCTGTAAAGTCAATGGCACAATCTCGCCCGCATGCCCGGACGCCGCCTCGCCGCAACATCTATCATTGGGATGACAAGTCCGTACAACCAGGAAGACTGATAGCGCTGTCTAGCACGATTACATCGGGACGACTATTTAGATATGCGCAGTTTGGACGCCTATGGCGATTGTGGGTTTCTGAAGTAGATGGACATTTTATGCAAAATTGATTTCGACTTTTGGCTTGAAGACATACCGTAGGCGTGCTTAGGGCTCAGAGCATACCAACGTAACGAGCTCGTCCTATATGCACTTTCGAAGCGACTTGGATTTAAAGAGGATATTGTCGAAGTTATGCATTCACATAGGGACGTAATTCGTAAGCGAGGGGGTATTATTCGGACAATGCGCAGTGCAGATGCAGGCTTCGGGAATGCTGGCTGCCAAATTCTGGAGAATGGTGCACTCACCCTTTCGCAAGGGCGGGCACCAGCGAGCTACTATGACAAGCTTGCGAAGTTGTGGAAGAGGCTCTACTGTGCATCCATCCGGCATTGCATACCGTTGGAAATGCGAGGCACATTGTTTGTCTGTCCTATCACACCATACTATCTGTAGCTCAACTAGACTTTGGGGCTGTAGCTCAACATATCGACCAACGTTTCTAGATCTCTGCCGTGCCGAATGATGATTGACAACCTCGTTAAGTGTCGTGTTGGGCCTGCTTTGTACTGCATCAGCGGCAGAAACTCGGCGTAAGTCAAGCAAGGTGAAGAGCGTACACAGGATGACTGGAGGCAGAGACAAGCGTCGATCCCGTTCCAGGCCAATTTTCTCCAGGCAGTACGTCTGTCCAGCGGGAATAGTGCGCTGCTTATGCTCATCACGTCGAGGTTCATCATGACGAGGTGGAAGCTCGGCCGCGAGCTCAATAATGCACGTCAGGAGCTCAGTGGGGAGGGAGAGGAGTTGTGCCATCGAAGCGGAGTATGTAGATGGTCATGTACATGAAAATGAAGTTGGTCGGGAAGCAAAGTGCAATGCTTGCTAGCACGATTCATCAGAATTCTCCGATCAGGTCGCCTTGTTTGTCGAGCACCCGACCTTCGGGCCGAAAAGGAAACAGAGTGGCGCCTGTCTCCCAAGAGTGTGCATGTTGCACGAGGAGAGGCATCTCAGACTCTGTCTTTAAGCAGAGCACTGGATATAATTGCATTGCTGACTATCCGTCGATATCTTTGCTTGTGAGGTCAGCCCCTCTTACATCTCCAGCATACACACAGCCGGCCTGCGAACTCTTGTGGATCCAGACCGTTGCGCACATTTTCCATATCCTTCATTCAATCGGAATGTAGTACTTGATGCCTTCTTGGCGTACCATGCCATCCTCCAAGAGTACACTACAATTTGCATCTAACCTCCCCTGCCAGGGCGGGATCCAAGGTGGATGGTCGACATAGCGGGGGCTTTTGTCTCTGACTTGGAGCACGCAGTCATCTCCAATACTCTTCAACAGGTTTCCCATGGTGATTGTTTCCCCCTCTTCGTACTCGTCTTCGGTCCATAAATTCAGCAGGAAAAGGTGTTCAAGCTTGGGCAATGGACAGATCTCGTATCCATTCTCGTCGGCGGTCTCCCATAGAGGAATTTGAAACGTCGACCATGCTTCCTCTGGGCTCAAAGGCTCGTAAAGCGGGGTGCCGAAGCGTACGATGAGCTCCTTAAGCGTCTGGGGAGAAACGGTCAGAAGATTCGCTAATTGTAGGAGATTCTTGCCAGTATTGACGTCGACGTGTAATTTGACGAGAGTTGGCGCCGTGTAAAGGCAATAAGTCTGGATGATGTACGGTGGGATGTTTCCACATTGCCAGTAAAGTTCCTGCGGTCTAAGATGTAGGATGATATCGTTCATGAGCAGGTGTGCGGCGTCATGGCCGACCAGTGAAGCCAGACAGAAAGGCGCAACGGCGAGCCTGAGACAGGCAGGCTTCGCATCGATGGGGTCCCTCTTGCGTATTGCAGTGTATGTTTTCATGAACTTGGCGACTCGCCACGGCTCATCGGTCTCGTCGAGAAGGACCCTGTCCCAAAGTAGAGACTGTGTAACCGGGTACAAAACACGGGACAAAAGACCAAGCTTGGCTGATGTAATGAGGGGGACATCAGGAAAGTCAGCACCAGCTCCATAGTGCGCTTAGGGTGCATTCCAACTTACTCAGTTGTTGCAGAGTCCAGGTGGTGGAGAGTCCATACCATTCGAATTTGGATCGTCCATGGTAGTAATGAGCGTCACTGAAGATGCGATGGAGAAGTTCTTGTGGCAGGTCGGTGAGACGAGCCATCCTTGTCGTTTGCTCGGTGGGAGGGCCAGAGAGCTGGTGCAGTACAGTACACGCTGGTGCGTCTTCCAATATTCGGCGCCTCCCTTTGTCTCGCCATTATACAGGTCCTACATGCACCAACAGCGAGATCAAAAGACTCTCATAATTCTCAGCAGCGAACGGCAGTATAGCTAGCTGCATTGCCTGAAAGTTTGACGACGCTCGCGAGAGCAGCGCGTCTAGAATATGGTAGCATCACACACAGCACTTGCCGGTAAACGCGTCAAAGTCGTAGGCGAACAGACCCGCAGTGGACCGCTATCACCTAATCCGCTCACGCTTTTTCATGAGAGCATGCTTATTTGCTTGGAGGCGTTTATGCCAGGGTGGATTGGACTTGTTGAGATCCCAATTGGACTGGTCGTGCACCATCTGAAAATTACAGTCAACAGGAATTGCCTCCATGAGATTCATGATAGTCGATTTCTCTCCCTTCTTGAATTGATGTTGAGGCCATTGCTGCCACATAAATAGCTTCTTCAATTTTGGCAATGCGAATATGCCGAAGCCAATCGGTGGTGCTGGTGTCTTTGGTGTCACTTTCTCCGTCTCGCTTTCATCGCGCAGCATAAGTTCTAAATGTTCGATGGAATGCGAACACAGTCGCAAGATTGCCGCAAGCGTGCCCAAATCTTCTCCGTTGTAGAGGTAAACAGAGAGTCGCTGTGTTGCTAATGGTGTATGTAGAGATACTGGACGGAGATCTATTGCTGAAGGAGAGCCACATGCCACGTATAGCTCGCTAGGATGCAACTCAAAAATGAGTTCTTGGATAAGCGGGTCCAGCGCTTGATGTGCGACTGTTACGAGACTACCGAAATTTATTATCAAGCGATGACAAGTCACGGATTGCCCCACGGCCTTTCGACATTTGACGGCTGCATACAATCTTGCGAATTTGCGAACGCTAAACTGCTGGTGCTCTTTTAATGGAAAGTGCTGGCGTTGACTATCTCTGAGCTGACCCAGGTATACCGTTGTGAAGAGTAAACGATCTATTATGGGATGTACCGACCTGCACAGAGAAGACAATCTCGCTGCGTTGGAAAGGATTACATGAGTTTCGATGTTAGGCCACCTTTTCTGTCAAGAACCCACCTAGAGTAGCTGCATCCCCTGGAAGTCCTCTCTGAACTGACGTATAGCAGTCAATGGTGGTGCGGTATTTGCTGTGCGAGCCGTCTCGATAGCGAAACGGCTCAGGCATGAGCATGTTACGAAATATTCTAGTCAGTATCTCCGGCGGGAGATCATGGAAGCGCGCCATGGCCTGGTGCGCGCTGCAAACTTGCAACGGATGAGAGAGATCTATGATAAATGATAAAGAGCTCAACACGGAGCTTCAAGTGGGCAATGAACGTGATCGAAAATCCGGCTGTCTGCATGCTCAGCGAGAAAAAAGAAGGTCAGACAAGACTATTTGCCCATACGAAACAGCGCAGATCTCTGGAATAAGTGCATCTTTATTCCATAGCTCCTGTCGGACACCAGCGCTTTCTGACTTGCGAGCAGGCGGCGCAAACGAGAGGTAAAGCCTTGGGATCATAACTAGTCTATTTCTGAAACATGTCTTGCCATGAACTACGACCTCTGACTTCCTCAAGATGGGTAAACCATATGTTAATCTGGTATCGCAGCTTTAGTAGCTTGAGACGCAGTCGTCGCTTTCCCTCTGTGACTCTAATGCTATCTTGTATGTCCGGAAACATTCCAACGGACGAAGGACTTGATCAGAGCATCACTACGTGAGCGGGGATGGCGTCAGCGTAGGTAACCGTCGTCACTCTGGTATCACATACCTAGACCGACACCACTGCCCTTTGCAGGGTCGAACATTGCACCTCTAGTAGGTTGCCCAGCTCCGACGGCTGCAGCCGAAGGTTCCACGGTGCCTCCTGCTATAGGCCGCGTGGAGTAGTTGAAGCTATGTCTAGGTTTCAGAAGAGTTACAAATGACGATGGCAACTGAGACTTACAGGTACCAGTAAAGCATGCCATCGCCTGGTCCGAACTATCGAGAGCAAGGCGGATTAGAAGGAATCAGGTCGTTTAAAAACGTTACCATGCATACCTTAGTGTCGTTCAAGAAGAGGTTGTTGTCCATTAATGTCAAGGCGTTGAAGACATCGAATTTGGCCTGCGAAGAAGGATAGTATTAAGCCCGCGCGCAACCAGGAACAGCTCAGGAGACTCACTTTGTTAGCTAGAGTCAATGCGTCCCAAATCAATGGAACCAGCCGTTGTTTGATATGCGCGCGTGTCTCGGGGGATTCTTTGTCCCAAGTCGTAGCAACGCTGTTCGAGCTGGTGCCGGCCGCATTTGCAGGTAGTTCTGTTGCAATGTAGTATAGATAGGCTGCATCCACTGTGACGTTCGGAGTGACTTTCAGAGCCGTTGAAGGAAGTGAATAGAAGGAGAAGAAGTCGGTAATGCGGTGTGTTTCAGGATCCTGCAATTGCGCTCGTTAGTAAAGGAAGCTCAGATTGATACTACCATAGCTTACCTCGACGACGTAGCACCAAGTCACTTGACCTTGACGTTTACCAGTGGCTGGATCCGGCACGCCGGTCCCTCTGCCGCTCCAGAAATTGTGTCTAACTTCTTCATCGGACATTAAAGGCACTAGGTCGAACCTTGCCAAGTACGCACTCAGCAGTTCTCCTACAGCAGTCAAATCCCGCTCTTCCAGCTCGCGCAAGCCAGGTGTTGAAGTCTGTTCGGGTACCTTGTTCTTCGCAATCAATCTCGCCAGAGTCATACTTCTTGGTACTCCCGAGAAGCCGGTATCTACTAATTTTTTTGTATTCAGCGCGCGATGATAGTACTGATTCGCAGTGATGGGTGTAGGAAGGTATATCCCGACTGTATAGACAGCCTGGAAGACGCCTTGCAGATTACATCGCCGCGTGACTTCGCGGATGAGAACAGGCGCCAGGCGTTTATTGCGAAGTTTCTTATGGACACAGAGGAAGTTGACCTCTGACGAGTGTTTAGTGCTGCATGGAAGATCACACTTAGTCGTTGTTTGATTGCGTAAAGCAGACAATGCTCACAGCGATCTGATCCGAAGAGTAATGGGAATAGCCGATATGAAGGCCACGAGACGCTTCGATGCGGACACACGAACACCGATATGCCAATCCTTGACGAAACCCGGAGGCATGAGCGCCCTAAAGAGACTGTCAGCTTAGATACGATTCATAGTCTGCGATTATATGGCTGACCAGCGGAAGAACTCTGCCGAGTAATCGAAGCGGAAAGTCGCGTCGGAGTCTTCAACATAGTTGGCAGTCAAAAGCTCGTACACTTCCTTGAGCTCATTTTGGTTGTTGAAGTCCATCGTGCACCACTCGAAATCCTTAGGCAGAGGGTAAGGTTCTTGTCGGATTTCTTCGGGCTTTTTGTCCTTCTCTATAGGCCCATCTGGTGTTATACTTGACACTGCAAAAATCACAGGAGTGCGTCAGGCTTTGGGCAAGCTCACAACTGTCAGCAATCTTACATGAACCGATTTTGGGGACTGGCTGGCTTGACCAGAACTACAGAGGCACGTGTCAATTCTTGTTTGTTAGCTGGAAATTGCCTTTGTATTGTTCATGCTCACCTTGAAATCAGACATGTCCCTGCGCAAAGGATACGTAAGCTCTCAGCGGAAGTCCAGACGGGCAGATGCAACACTCCACTTACTTCTTGTTCTTGCCGCCTGCCGAGAAGCCTGAACTCTTGCCTGAAATGACGTCGCGGAGGTTCAATGCTGCAGGACGGGACCTTTGTTCATCAGCAGAAGTCTTCTAGACTTGTACGAAACGATATCTAGGCGTTTCTTACATTCTACCATTTCTGCAACTGCCTGTCGGTCCAGCTTGGCGGCCTCTTCTGGCGAAAGGTTCTTTTTCGCTTCATCCAGTATGCGTCTGTAGAGTGCATCCGAAATGGGAGGTGTTGGCTTCTTTCCTGCTACACTCGATGAAGGAGATGCTTCATCTTCGTCATCGTCGAGATTAACATCCTTGCTGCCGTTGCCAGTGAGGCTGGCCTTGAGCTTGTCTAATGCAGCTTTGCCTTTGCCTTTCGACTTGGACTTCTTTTTCTTCTTCTTAGCAGCTGCACTAGTGTCGCCTCCTGCAGCTACACCAGCAGATATGCTTGATTCAGCAACTGCCTCCTCATTATCGTCCTCTTCGCCTTCGCCGTCGTCCTCTGCGTGATTGTGCCCTTGTTCCTCTTGATCGCCTTGAGCCTTGACGGCGAGCGACTCCATCGCCTGAGTAGCTGCGTCTACTTGGGCCTTCGATGCATCTGCCGCAGGTACTGATTGCGTTGACGACATTGTTGCGCTGTGTCGATGTAATGGTAGGTGCGCAACAGCGTGTAGTCCAGCAGTGATCATGCAAATGGCACCGGTCGGCATGAGCAGTTGAAAGGCCGCAAGGTAGATACAGCTCGAGCAAGACGGAAGAACCGCGTAAACATAGTCGGGGAACACACGAATGCAAACAAGCGCCGTAGCGGTCAAATGAGAAAGCTAGTCATACAAGCTTCCACCAGGGAGGAGAGAAAGGAAAGTAAATAAGAGTGAAAGATCCTACAGGACCAGTCAGGGAAGAAAGCGAAAGGGGTGTGATATCTCCGCATGAGAGGCACTTTATAAGGGCTAGATGGTATATAAGCTTGATACTTGTATTCATGCAGCAAAACGCGTGCGCTTGTGCATTTTGTCTATTCTCCACTTCTCGCACTAACTCAATCTAAGCCAGACTATAAAGTCGGCTTAGTTGAAGTGCCAGCTGATAGGTACTGCAGAAGTAGAGGTCGCGTTAGCTTTGGGAGAGACTAGTCCTTCTTCATTCAGACAGCGAGACTCACGAATGCCCTGGTCGAGGCTGCCTAATGCCTGGAAAAGACCAGTTGAGAGGTCAAGGGAGTGGTAGGTGGCGCAGCCGGGGCAGGCATCAGCTACGACAGCTTGTGCTGTAGCTCCAGTAGCGGTGTTCGTGATGGTCAAAGCTGAAGAAGGATTTCATTGCATCAGTCACGTGCACAGGAGACTGGACTGGATTAGAGTGTACTTACACTTTCCGCAGTATTGTGATTGCTGTCCGGTGTTGCCATACTGAAAGACAAGAACGGCAGCATTAGTACGTGAACAGCCAACTCGTGAGCTCGGTTCTTGTTGTTCTGCTCACCATGTCTACTTGAAGAGCTACGATGTGGTCAGAGTCGGAGTGGTAGATACCGCAAGCGCCTGGGTTACCATTCTGTGTGAACCAGGAAGCCTGTCCAGTGAAGTCACCGGAGGATCCGCCGCCGTTGTTGCTGGATGGTGCAGGGGCTTGGGAAGATGAAGAACTAGGAGTCCAAGCTGGTTCTGCTGCCTTGCTGGAGGATGGGGTCCAAGCTGGCTCTGCTGCCTTGCTCGAGGATGGAGTCCAGACTGCTGCTTGCTTCTGGCTTGATTCGCTCCAAACCTTTTCCGATGAGGACGAGGGAGCGGCTTCAGGAGTCCACTGGCTGCTCGAAGAAGATGGAGCTACCCATTGACTGCTGCTGCTGGGGGTGGCTTCTGGAGTCCAGCTAGAAGACGAAGGTGTCCACTGGCTGCTGGACGAGCTAGACTTCTTGGAAGATGACTCGGGAGTCCAGGTAGAGCTTGGTGCCTGTTTACTGGAAGTAGCCTTCTTCTTCTCCGAAGATGATGAAGACTCGGTTTCGACATCCTTGTCTTCGTAGCTGAGCTTCTTCTCGTAGTCGCGGAGAGATCCAAGCTTGGCTACGACCTTATTGTTCTGGTATTCAGGGTTGAACACAGCGTAGCTGGCTAGCTGGCATGCTGCTGGGAATTTATCGTCTGAATCCTTGTCGGCCAGTCGTGGACGGCAGCACGTGCCGTAGAACTCGGCTTTCTGGTCTGCATCCGAGCATCCAATAGCCATGTATCGGAAGTGGAAATGACTAGTAAATGGCAGAAGAAGGGTCAGTTGAGGTGGTCTGAAAGCTTTAGGAGGCTCATAGAACCTACTCATATGGCTCGAGAAGGGTTGCATTGTAGCCTTTAGGGGCATCCTCGTGCTGAACGACAAGGAAGCCGTCGTTGGCATTGACAACCGCCCGTCGGAAAAGGGAGATGGTGTGTCTAACGTAGCGATAACAAGTCGAACACCATGTTATTAATATCAGCGTTCTGCACTCTAATGCGGTGCTATAAATCGATCATGCGAGGCATGCAACAAGACTTACGGGATAGGACGAGCCTCAGAGACTGCTGAAAGGGCAAGGACCGCAACGGTCGATAGTGCAGAGAAAGCGGGCATCTTGAATGTGTGTGTGGAAGGGTGATTGGAAGGTAATGAATGTAGTCGCCTGGGTTGGCAGTGTCTTTAGGTGTAATGAATGTGGGGTCGCGTTGAGCGTCGGTGTTGATTCTAAAAAGGCGGGTAGAGGTAGAACGAGGAAGAGCTTCTGAAGTGAGAACTTGCACACTTGTCGAGAACCTGCTCGTTCACTGTAGATAGATGAAATGAATGTATAGTTGTTGATGGTCAAGAAGCAGAAAGCAGGGAGAAGCAACAAACATAAACAAAAGTCAGTCGCGCGCAGCAACCCTCGAAATATTCGTGACGCCCGAGGAAAAGTCATCAGTTCCTGCCAGAATTTCTGAGCGCATCGGGGTTCTCTTTCATTAGCTTTTCGTTCCGATTTTGTAATGAAGAGGCTTTTAATTTGTAGTGTACGGTAATTAGTACAAGTAGGTTCGTAATTGCCGAGTGCCCCTGTTTTTCTGGATTTTACTGTTCTTTTTAGGCGTGCCTTTTATCGATCATTTGTTGCCTCGAATGCCAGTCGCGTGCCCGAAGAAAGTAAACAACGCGTAGATTGCCATGCTCTAGACCGCTATGCCGGTTAATGCTCTTTGACAGCCATGTTGGCCTTCGCTATAGATCCTCTCATACTCTATTGACGGGCTCGACGATGTTCGGGCCATCTGTTGCGAGACTTGTTCGCCACAACCTCAGAGTGGGGGGCATGTGGCCTGCACAGAGTAAGGATGGTGTCTGCTTTCACCATGATGTCTCGTAGCTACAGTACCTCGTTTGTACAGGTCGCTCCGGAAGCATTCTTGCCGTTGCGCCGTGCCTGCTTGTAGCTGGCTCGTCCCGAAACTGAAGCGGAGGATAACGTCGATGTGGGCAGCCACGAGTACGATGCCTGACAGAGCGAGGGACTTTCAAGTGTACAAACTTGTTGAAGCGGTTTTGAAGCCTAATATGTCCTTTTCGCTGTCGTTGTTTTCTGTTCTGCGTAAAGGCCCGAAGCCGGATCGGCAGATTACCCTGTCGTCTTGCTTGTCGTCTTTGTCGATAGTTCAGGGAGTTCTTCGTCTTCCTCAGCTTGTATCTTTTCGATTCTAGACTTCAGATTTTTCAGTCTCATATCCCTAGCGACCATTAACCTCTTCGCTTTTGCTAGGTCTACGCCGTTGTACTCTGGCTTGTCAGGTGACGTAGTTGGTAGCTTGCCTTCTAATCTGTTGAGCTTTCCCAAAAGGGTCGCAATCTCATCATCCTTGGATATGAGCGTCTTTTGCAAGGTCTGTAGCTCTTCCGCATCTCGGAAACGATACAGTGCCTCGAGGGTTACTTTTGATATGTCATTGAAGCGGCGTGGCCCGAGCATTGTTCCTGATTATACCACTGGGTCAGCTATGAGAGAAAGGATGTGAGAGCTGCATGAATATAGATATACCTCCAAACCATCGGCTGACGACTACAACTACATCGACTGCACCGTGGGCCAAGGTATCAACGATAGTCATGCCCGCTCGATTCTCGCCGTCATCCTCGCGATATGTTTTGACTTCGAAGTCTTCTTCTTTCAGACCAGATCTGCCAGGTTTGAGAGTGAGTATGCGCTGTAAGTCCAATCAAGTTTCAGTTTTGTAGTATGTTACGCTTCATGAGGGCGGGTGCTCCGCTTACAGCTCCATGAGCCGTGTGACTTGGAGGATCATCCCTGAATTGGCTATTGGCAACTTCGAGAACGTAATTCCGCAGCTTTGCGATATCCTGAGGAGACTCGGCAGCAGCAGCCCAAGCCAAGAATGTAGAGTCGGCGTCGTGTAAAGGATCAGACTGGCCAAAACATGCTGGTGGCTTCGGCAGGGAAACGGACAACCAGCTGTCGAGCGGCTTGGTGCCTGTGTTGGGCTTCTTCGATGTTGAAGATGAGTCGCCTTGCGACGAAGATGTGCGCTTCAGTGACATTGCTGCTGTTGTATCTGTGCAAAGAAGCAACTTGTGATTGACAGGAGATTAAAGCGGATGATCGAAAGAGGCAGTCACCAGCGAGCCGTCTTGACTGCAGCTCTTCTCTCCACTACACGCAGTATCGGTTGCGGGGGTACGACACAGTCCAGAATTGATGTCGCTCACGCTGTCTGGATCTCTTGTACCCGTGGAAACAGCCAAGGAGACAACTGTATAATGACGAGTCGAAGAACAGTGTTGTAAGCTTTGCGTATCGCGCACCAGCGGGCGCAACAGAATGTGCTACAGACTACAGAAGTGATACCTCGCACTGATTGAGGGGACTCTATCGCCGGCTTGCGATAATTTCAATCACGTTGCATAACCAATGTCCAAGCGCCTCTTCTGCACGTGCAGGCAAGAAAGGATGAAGCGAACACGTCGAATGTAGCTGGGACCCCTGCATGTAACAAGCATACATATTGTAGAATGTCGACTCTCGTTCCCGCGGTGACTGGGATTGCTCTCAAGCTCAGCTAAGGAAACATTCCAATGTCAGTAGCTTTGAGATAAATTAGCATATTCTCATCTTCGAGATGCGTAGGATTTATTGGTAATTGACACGGCATTGCTACATCTGGTTTCCGCCCCTTTTCTACATAGCACACACGCACGCAGGTCATTGCGTTAAAGATTCGACACCGAATTTGAAAAATGGAACGCTTCTAGGCGTCAAGAAGATATGAGATGGATATACCCACGATGCGTACCGCACAGCGATATAATTATCAAGGACTAAATGCTGTCCCGACGAGGCACAGCTAAGAAAACGAAAAGAGTATGCAGATATTGAGGAAGCGAGAGTTGTATCTAGACTGCCAGTTAATTTTAACCGGAACGACTTGTTTGGTGTCGACGAATGTATGATTGCATTGCGTTGCTTGAAAGAATTTTCGTGCATTCTTCTTCTTCTAGGCAGAACCACCTTTAATATCATCGACGAGCAAGTGTAGAACCTGTTCAATGCTTTCGTCGCCAGCGTCGTCGTGAGAGTGAGCGGTCGTCTCTGTAGTCGAGGAGCCAAAGGCTGTAGCAGATGGAGCAGCCTGACTGGTGCTTGTTGCTGGCTTCTCGCCTCCATCGGTAGATGTAGCTTGCTGACGACTAGGCTGCAAGATCCAGCCGCCAGAGGAGGAGGATGTTGCTTCGGGATCCACACTTGACATGTCGCCTGTCGGTGCACCAGAATTGGGATCGTGTGAAATGCCGAATGGTTGCTGTACTTCGGAATAGACGTCTCCCTCGAGATACTCTTCGGCCACAAGTGCTAGAAGACCGCGAACATGAGCTAACAGTATTCGCTTGGACGGGAGAAATTACTCGAAAAGCAAGGGCTTACTGTAGTTGCCGTCTGGAACCTGCTCGTATGCAATGTTCAGCGTAGCATTGACGTACCAACTGTTGTAGAAGGTGATATTGGAAGCGAGCTGTTGAAGGTGTCCCAAGGGTGGAGAATTTAGCGCATGTTTTGGAGCTGTAGTCCTTTGCGCTTACCGTGTAAGTTTCGTTGCCATTGACCAGCCTGACTGTCATTGTCGTTTCATACGCTCGTTCGCCATTGCGGTACTGGAACGCCACGGTATCGTTTAGAGAACCATTCGCGCGCAGGACATAGTCAGGTTCGGGCGCCATGATCTCGCTGAAGTGGGGAGCCTGTCACAAAGAACATCGCATGGAATAAGCACGATGGTTCAGCGGGACAAGAACGATGCAGCCTCACCCGAGGGTCCAGAAAGTGTGGGAGCGCAGCGGCTCTGCATCTCGCAACAAAAGCAGCCGCAGCCGAGCAGGCGAAGAGAGCGTGTAGATTGTGCATGTTGGCGGTAGGAGGCGAGTATGGTCTTGATGGCGCGTGGAGGGACTGCCACTGCTGTCTTATTCTGTTCTGTTCCGTCGTCTTCTCGTCCTGCAGTCTTGTCCTTCTCGTCTTGATGAGCGGTGAAGCCAGTCGACCGGCTCAAAACACAGAGCGTAAGGTGTGTTTACGAATGACGGTGGTGCGTATACTAACGCTAACCCGATGACGCTTCTTGCTCTTGTTTGCCTTGTGAATGCTTTCAGCCTGATGCCCGCCGGTGTCACTCAAACTCAAAGAAGCGTCGAGCTTGAATCAGGCGCGGGACATGTTCTTCTTTTTCTCGAGCGAAATCTAGAGCAGCGCCGTTCCTATGGGCCAGCTTGTCAACAGACATTGCACGACCTACAGACTGACACCTTCGACATGCTTTGCAAGCTCTCACAGGCTTCTCATGGCCGCTCGTCTTTGCACGTGCAAGCCCGAGTGGCAACGACCGGCCCTCGTTCTCAACGACGAAGGAGCTTCCTGATTTAGAGGCAGTTCCACAAAGCTGCGCAAGGAATTCCAAATGCTTCAACGTAGAAACCTGTATGCTTGTCATTACTTCAAAGTCTCCCTTTTGCTACATCACAGAACACTTCGCGACAAGAAGAGCTTTCATCTACACCAAAAGGTCTACTTCAAAAGTCCATAATCTTTCCCATCTGTTTTGAAAAGCTAACTCAGGCCCATTTTGATCAACGAGCCAACTAGATCAACCTCATTAAACGATTTCCCAATGCCATTGAACTCGACACCATTAGCCGCGATAGCGGTCTCTTTCCTGCTATGGATGTATGCCAGTGTGGATCTGAAATGCTGAACGACCGCATCTGGATGAAGTGGGCCTTCTATCAAACCTGAAGTTGCGTTCGAGGCTGTTGGGTGGACATCTGACGCGTGAAGGTTATCAATGTTGCCAGTGATGAGCTCAATGAGACTGTTGATGTGCTTAGGAGTGATCTGTACATCGCCAAACAGTCAGCTTGAACGCGTCGGGCACAGGGACCTTTCCCATCAGGACTTCACTTACGGCTTCGACCTGCTTTTCGAAATAGTAGGTATACTGATCTAGCGCATCAACGTATAAAGCGACAGTAGTCAACTCGTCAATACAATTCGTCGCTATCCTAAGAGCCTTCTGAAGGCATTCCAGTACTCTCTTTCCATCTTTGACCAGTTCGTTCTTTCCTCTAGCCTCACCGCCAGCAGTTTCAGTCTGCCACCATAGGTGACTAGCCGCCATGACCGCAGTAGCTTGATGTCCCTTCTTGAGTAGCTTGGATCCATGCAATGCTGCTTTTGTGATCAGCGTGTCATAATTATCCCCACTGAAGACGCGTGCTTGTTGTAATGTTTGAATGATCAGAGTAACAGCTTGCAATTGAGCGCGTGATTCGGAGATTGATTCCTCGTAGATTGTGAAAGCTTGCACTGCGAACTCGTACGCTAGTTCTTCTAGCTCCGACTCGTCAGCTGCTTGTAATGCAAGCAGGTATAATCGCAAGCAGACGTCCGATGAATCTGAAGGCGAGTTATAAAGGGTTGATATGACTTGATGAATAAATCTGAACAATATTGATGCTTTCGCCATGCTTCCATCCGCATCTTCCTCCTCGTCATCTTCGGTCTTGCCGCCATCTCCCTTTGGTGATTTCGGCGGGGGTGTAGCAGCCAGAGCTCTCGCCCTTTTCCTCCTTGCCAGTTTGATTGCGGAAACAATGAGGGGAGGGAACGTCCATCTGATTCTATCACCTCCTTCAGCCAGCTCAGATCGAGCAGTCTGTAGCAATTTGAACTGAACCTCGTCATCATTAGATGTGAACAAATGAACCAAGCGGGCTATCCAGCCTTGCTCCTCTGCCATCTCTTGTAGATCTTGAATTTGACTTCCTCTCGAACTGTATCCCCGTGCCATTGGTCCTCTGCCATTATTGTTCATGCCTCCGCCGACACCCGCATGCGCATTCGGGAATTGAGTAGGCATACCTATACTTGCGTCTTTTTGGTCTCGTACTAGTACATGACACAGGTCGAGTACACCTTTCACTTCTTCAGGAGTGGATATGACAATCTCTCGCTTAAGAATGCTGGACACTATGGCATGGCCTATCGAACGACGGGATGTATATGGCTGAATCTGGAGAATGGCGGTGTATGTGGGGATGTGGAGGAGATCGAGAGGGGTCTTGTATGCATTAATTGGAGCTACAAGCAAAGCGAGTAGGTTTTGTACAGTCGTCGGATGGTGTAAGTCGGCACTATGCATGCAAGATGTGAGCTCCACTTCACGCTGATACTGCTCCTCAGGCTTGCGATTCTTGCCTAAGCTTACCTGTTATGATATTCGTCAACTTTGCCTTTAGCAAAAGTCAAGACTTGATCCACATAATCTATCCTATCAGGGTAGCAGGATAGCGATAACCCGATCAACGAGACCAACAGAGCCGTCACGTCTTGAATTGTTAGATCAGGTCTAGCCCTAATCAATTCGACGACTTGATGCCAGAACACCTCGAACAATTTGACATCTTCAGGTATTCCCCTGTATTTCTTAACTTCAGACACCTTAGGTTTAGCTGTTGTTTGGTTAGTTTCACTCTGCTCTGTCTTCTCAGCCCCTGTCGTGCCGTTTTCAGTGGCTTTCTCTGACTCTTGGCCGTTTGTGGATGGCTTTTCGCTATCTTGTTGAGTCGGTGAGGTTGGTCCTTCTGCTGTCCCGTCTGTCTTTTCCGACTCATCGACTTTAGCTGGCGTCGGTGGCGGAACATTGGCAGCTTCCACTGATTCATTCTCCGCTTCACGAGCTGCATACGCAGCTAGCTTGTCAAGAAGCGCTATGACTATTGTCTTGATGTTCACGCGCGGATGCAATTGTGCTGTGGCTGTAAGGAATGGTCCAAGTGTCCGTAGATGGAATTCGTCGGGGAAGACCTAATCCGAAGAAAATCACAGAGCTGGACGTAAGTCAACATCGATGATGATGCTAGGAGGAGTACTTACCTGAATGACCACTTCCATAAGGTATTCCTGTGCGATTACATCCTTGCAGTTGACGACTTGTTCCAAGATAGCAGGCAATATAATCCGTCTGTACATGTCCAAGTCGACGCCTTCGAGTTGAGATAATCGAACGAGGTTCATTCCCACTAATATGCGTAGTTCTTTACGTTCCATTTCGCGCTTTTCGCGATCACGTGAGAGACCTTGATGTTGCAGCCTGACCCACAACTTGTTCATTTCAACGAAGTTGGTAAGTACGAATCCAAGGGAGTCATAGAGGTTGCCTTCGGGGCTAATAAGGGCAAGCAGATTAGATTAGGTTCCAAGTAGGAGCAGGATAGTTGCTGCCGGCTTACCCTTGAGAATCGCCTATCGGCAACTTGTCCCTAACCATGCCAGACAGGTAATGTCTCAGGAACATGCCTCTGATGGGCGATTGAACACCTTTGCACATCTCCATCAGGTCCCGCATGATTTCTTTGACTGGTGCTTCTGGAGTGCCCATATACACCGCACCGACGGTGACCATGAGGTATAGACGGGGTACGATGTTGCCGGCATATTGGACTAGCTCGTACAGGTCGGCGAGATGCTGTTTGCCCGAGATATGGCTGTCTAGGAGGAAGGATGAGAGATATCTGAGCCCATCTGAGACTGCAATGTCTATTCTCGCGTAAATGATGCATGGACATTATCGACAGCGCGGAGAACCCAGGTTATCATCAGCATGGCTTTGCCCTAATGGCGAAGAGCACAGAAGGACACGTACACAGCTCAAAATACATCTTCGGGGAGAGGGAAGAGGTTCTCAACTCAGACAACAGCGTGGAAGCGGCCTTGAGAGCATCCATGATGCTATCGTCCTGAAGGCTGCGGCGCATCAGGGCGAGCTGGGTCTTTACGTTTGCCAGCCCTTCGGCGAGTGTGGTGGGTGTTGTGTCCATTCTGAATAGCGACCTTGTTCACGATGGGACGAGTCTCTGCTGTCCTTTCCTGCCTCGAAGTGCGCCCTCAATGCCTCGCAGCTGGCTGGCTTGCCTTCGTCACCCGCTGCCTCGCACCAGCCAAGCGCACAGGCGACTCGACCCGATGGCAGTGCACGAGCGTGGACCAGTTCTTGAGCAAGCGGTGGACACAGTCGTAGATAGACAGCGGCGAGTGTGCTTGAGCAGAGCGAGCGCAGTGCCTCGAGCGCGAGGCCTTGACACTTGTCGATGATCGAACAGGCCAACAGCGTGACAAGATATGGCTGCAGCTTTCCTCCCCTGCACTTGGTCGAGAGAGCCAGCTCTGTAGATCACACAGACCACTTGCATACTTGATTCAACGTGCAGCTCTATCAAGTGCGTCGTCTAGCTCGCGCTGCCGCTGCTCTGCCTTTGCCACCATCACGCTGAGACCCAGAGCAAGTGTAGAGAAACTGTACTTGACTGCACACCAGCTATCGTACACCGCTCCCTCGAACTGATACCTTGAAGATGTGCCTAATACACTGCTTCCATTAGCCTTCCCCCATGGCTCCTTAGCAGTCCCAGTACCGCGGCCAGTCCGTCAATATGCAGCAAGACGTGCACAACAGCACAGACATGCGCGTGTCTGCCATTCCATTGACGCCAGTGAGGACAAGAGACCGGGAACGAAGCAATGGATACCATGTAGACCACAGCACACCTATCCAGTATGGCACGTCGGCCAGGAGCGCAGCCAGTGCTCCCAGATTCGAAGATATCATGAATGAACGGCCGGACCCATCTGCAATGTACCATCAATCGCTCCCGGAAGACCATCTCGAGGACATTCTCACGTCAGGACCACCTTCTCGTTGCCCTCATAACGAAATGAGCTGACTTTTCTCGCTGCTCAGCCTCCCTATCGCTGCTGAACTCAAGTCTCGTCGCTCTAAAGCATCCCTGGCAGCGTCTGATCGAACTACTTCGACAACAGCCTTCCCAAGTTCATCGACACAAAGTACAAGGCGGCAGGGAGCTGTATCAGCTACCAATATACATGGAGATGGTGCTCGGGATCAAGCGGATATGTATAACCCCAACAAACGGAATGAAAGCCTTAGGAAACGCTCCAAAAGCAGTCCTATGCGCGCCGACTCGCCGAACTCTAGCCTTGTCGACCTATCTTCCCCTCCTCTACCCAATGATTATGACATCCCACCTAATCAATCCGTATCGTTCAACTCCACGAATGATAGAAAGACAAAGACGCCTGCTTTGAGCCCTTCGAGCCGTAACTATCCGCCTCAAACACCTCCAAGCACTTCCTCCTCAAAGCTTCGAAATCGAGCGGTAACTAACAATGTTGCCAATAGCAATACACGCAAATTACCGCACCTGAATGGAAGTGCTAGTGGTTCCCGACGTCCTCTACAGGCTACCAACACTTCATCGAGCCGTCAAGTCTCTACCCCGCTTAAGAAGCCTTCTGCCTCAACTCCGCCTTCTCGACTGCGATCTTCCTCTACATCACTGCTTTCGAGTTCAATACATCATGACTGGGATGAGAATTCTAAACCTCCATGGCTGGATGAAAGCCCTGCTTATTTATATAAATCGGACATAGAAGGCATACAGCCAGGATCATTAGCCGATATCGCACGACATGCACAAGGTCGCTCTCAGACTTCTACCGGAGCCGATGGAGATGCATCATTCCAAGGCGATACTTCCGTGCGAAGCTGGGACGATGTCATATTACCTGCCGTGGCGAAACAGATCAGAGCGCAGCAGATACTGGAGATGCAGAAGAATGCTCAGAACCAAAGGAATGGAAATGACGGTCAACTAGTCACGGATTGGGATGCAGATGGAATACCTAGGAAGTGGCAGCGTGTGTCTGGAAAGAACACAAACATGACCGACCAAGAAGGTTCGCCTGCAGGCGTGTTGGCCAAAGAGCTCTCTTCTGCAGAATCAAGGGCCTTACACTCGCCTGCAAGAGAACGACGCCGGACACGCTCGTCAACGTATTCGGAATCACGTTCTGCTGGTAAAGATGAACAACGCTCGTACGCCAATCCTTCACTCTCATCCCGGTATCTTGGCGTTCAACAAGGGCAACTGTCTGCTGCGGTCGACTCACATACCATGTCGGATGCCAGTAGATCCTCCCATCAAACAGGACGGAAGGAGCTATGGGATCATCCTCCACTCGGTTCTACCGGTAATACATCGAGGACCGGGGTCACAGACTTCCAAGTGGAACACAGCTTCGCTGCTCGGGCTGAACCACGGCCACATTCCTACCTGGATGGACCTGGAGTTCAAGAAACACAAGCTGGACCGAACGAAGAACAGCAGCATTCTGCGCTAAATGAGAGCAAAAATGAAGATGGTCATAAAGGAGGTTGTTGTAAATGTATAATTATGTAAATGCAAAGGAAGGTTGAACGACAGGATACGAGCAGTTTTACGATCAGTCAGAGTAAGTTGAGAAGTAGTCGTCCTAGCAAAAGCTCTTTGTTCGTTGTATCTATAAATTTCGGGCTTTAACGTGGCGTACATCAGGTTGTCTCGTTCGTGTAATGTCAGAACAGGCCCCGTTGCAGTAGTGCTGGTCATTGCAATCAAGCACCCGGGAGAAGAAAATTTACATACAGATCGAACATTACATCTACTCGTAGGGTTATGTCCACAGCTAACGGTGAAATTCGGCTATGCCTCTCTAAGGCAACAATTCTAGCTGAACGGTACTAGGACATGCCGTCCACAGCACGCCATCTCTTCAAGAAGGACTTCAAGACTGCCGGATCTCCTGCTCTAGGCACATACTTGAGGTGAACCCTCGCTGCCTGCGCGTAGATCCGACGAATATCCACTGACACGCCAATCGACAACCTCCAGGACCTTCAAGGTCGGCGACATTGTCGACATTGTTGTCAATGCTTCTGAACAGAAGGGCATGCCCCACAAGGTCAGCCTTTTCTCTCTCTCTCCTCCCTCTCCCTTTTCTTTTCGATTCATCCCGCTGAACTCTTGATTCCTTCTAGTCTCAAACTGGCCGAACCGGTGTCGTCTTCAACATTGCACCAAGAGCACTCGGAATCATCACCCACAAGGTCGTAGGAAACAGATACATGGAGAAGCGATTGAACATTCGAATTGAGCACGTCAGACACTCCAAGTGCAGAGAGGACTTCATTCGTCGTGTAAAGGCCAATGCCGCTGCATGGAAGAAACAGCAGATGACCGAGGGGAAGTTTGTTAGTGGTTAGGTATTCCGCAAGAATCAAATCCTCAAGGTTTCCATACGACTTGGCAATCTACTTTGAAAGCGGGATCCCGATAGCAGCTATTTTTACGTTTTTTTAGAAGAGGGTGGCAAAACGTACGTTCAGGGTTGAACAGAGCGCAGGAGCAATGACAGCCTTGACTGCTTTGACCACCCGAAAAACCCTTGATCTCATTGTATTGTCCGATACCGCCGTCTAAATCAAGGTTATCGACAGCAGCTCCGGTTGGAGCTCCCTTCAGTTCTTGCTTCCGTTCGTCCGTTGTTGTCTTCTGAGTGACTGCAGGGGACCGAACTCATTATTGCGTTATCACACAGCCATGCAAGACCCGCCAGCTAATTGCATTGTGAGCTGACTGTTCGGTCCAGTTGGTATGATGGAAACGTGTTCAAAGGCCAATCGACCTGTCTTGTGTCTGGATACAGATAGTCGACAAGAAGAAGCTGGCATGTTTGGGACATGAAGACTTCAAAACCAATGGCACACAAGTATTCAACCCACATCAATCATCTGCACCATTCGAGATCTGGGACGAGGGGTTTCTGGACATCCTGGGCGATAATCCTCAGTTAGAACTGTTGATTGACTCTCCCGATTATGCCTTTGCGTGGGAAGCGCGTAGGTGACAATTTTGAGCCTTGAGATTCACAAAGCTTACGAGACCACCTTGTAGCAATATGGATTGAAGAGACAGACGAGGTATTCTTCGCTTCTATGGGGGGTCAGCCTCACCGGAGCAAGAGCGACCTATCGAGAAACAACAAGATCTTCCGTATATGTTTGAAGGACCTTGCACCGGGCACATCACGAGATTCAGCAGTCACCGAGGTACCCTTGAGGCAAAGTGTTGCTTGCTCCTCACGACGCAGGCTGACAATTTTACACCCTCCAGCTGGATATCGATTCACCGCACGTGCAAATGACGAACGGCGGAACCAATTACAAAGATAAAGTGCGTTGACATAAACCTGCCCAAGGAATCCTAGGAGAAGCACTGTTTGAGTGGTATCTTTTTTTAGCTCCTTTTCGCCAATGAAGGTCGTGGACAATACCCAGGCACTCTGGCGTTAATAGATCGAAAGCCGCCTCACAAGGTCGAGTGTCTGCTCAACAACTTATATGGAAGGCGCTTCAACTCGCCCAACGACTTATGCGTACATCCTAAGTCGGGCGCCATCTTCTTCACTGACCCTACGTATGGCTTCAATCAGGACTTTTGTCCAAGCCCGTCAGTAGGTGTATAGTGAAGCCATCACCGAACAGCCCGGTTTTGAACCATTGTTTCCTGCTTCATTCAGATTCCCAATCAAGTGTATTGCTTTTGTCCTGAGACAGGTCATACACGGGTAGTCGCAGATGGCATTGCCATGCCTAATGGCATCGTCTTTTCACCAGATGGTAGGACATGCTATATAACCGACACTTCAGCCATCGATGCTCGTGGAGCATTTGATGGAACGAAGGGCGCGACAATGTGAGTGAACTTTAACAGTACAAATGAGGACATAGGAGCTGAAGCACTCTGCCGCAGATATGCATACGATGTTGTTGGAGAGGGTAAAACACATAACCTCGTCCATAAGAGGATTTTTGCATGGGTGGATACGTGAGCTCATTAAATTTACATGCTTTACTATGCATATGACCTGAATACATCTTCTATGATACAGGGGTGTACCTGACGGTATTAAGAGCGATGAAAATGGTAATGTCTACTCAGGTTGCGGGGATGGAGTGCATGTCTGGAATCCAGAGGGGGTATTATTGGGCAAGATCAAAGCCCCTGTCGGTGGTATTGGCAATCTCGTGTTCTGCGGGAAGGGGCGGCTCGTCTTCCACTCCGGCGAGAGGCTCTATCTGGCTCGTATAGCTGTAGGGGGTCTGCCTCTAGGTACGTATGGTCCTGTACAGGGGTGTAGCTAGATGCTTGCAGCATCTCATAATGTTACGCGTTGTCGGATAGACAGGTCTTCCAAGGCGATACGACGCTCGGCAGAGATCACAAAGGCTGAAACAGCCATCGCGTCTGGAGCGAGGCTTATGGATGATGTCTCTTGTGCCTCCAACGTTTGACAGCATCAACAATGTGAAGTGGACCAACGCGATGCATCTTCGAATTGTGCGTTGTCTTAGGTTGTTGGAACTCATCATGAGGATTTGGGGGCACTGGTTCACCACGATTCCTGTTCCTGCTCATTTCCGCCTTCGAATTTATTCTTTTAGGGCTGTAGTACTTATCCCGGATAAATTCGAGCTGCATGTCAACCGTTTCAGCCGCTTCAGTGTCTTGGTCTTCGTCAATCTCTATCGTGTCTCTCCATGATGCTACTTCGTTGATTTTCTCCTCTTGTTCAGGTGTGACTAATGAGCTGTTACTGTCCCTCGGGCGATTCATCAAGGCTTCATCGTGAAATTCCGAACCTTTTTCAGCGTCTCCTTCTGCTTTGCCATCAGGTCCCTCTCCTTCGCTGAAGTGCCGCACAAATAAAGTATCCCCTCGTTTCTTGGTGAAGATGGTCAAGAAGGCTACTATTAAGACGAGTGCGAGACTCCCTCCTAACATCGCGGCACTTATTAGTACTGGAGCTGGCTTATATACCGTGTATGCGAGTATGTTTTGGCGCATACTAAAGAAAAGGTAGGCTGTAAAGGAGAGATAGGCGAGATTGACAGCTAACGTTATTATACCCGTGCCGATTACGAATGCGGGATAATTCAGACAGTTGATCTAAGGGGGCAAAGCTCATGAAGACGATGGCAGCCGGACGGGATTAGTAGACCGCTTACGAATGCGGTCATAAAAGTCATAAAGAAAGCGGCTGAGTGACGGAGGTCAATGCATTCAGCCAGAGAAATCTAGGCAAAGAGATTCATTTCGCTCTGAAGCAAGACTCACCTGCTGACAGAAGAGGCCAAGCTTTTGTAGCAGTGATAGCTGGCAGTACGCGTACCCTAAAGACCCCAAATTATCGTCAACTAACGCTTTCTTTACAAAGTCGCGTGATCTATTAGCGAACACACCATTTGTCCGCGCCTTGAAAGCTGAATTGACCTACAGATGAGGGTGTTAGGAGGCAGTGCACGAAAGCTGAACAAACATGCAAAGTAATGCAAGCAGGCAAGACTGTTACTCACTTATACTCAGTCCCCATCTGAAAGCAAGGCAACTAGCACCAGGAGATGCGTAGCATACTCTAAACATGCCAATGGAAATTTGCGTTGGTAGACCTTTTACTTCTGTGTTTGCTTGTATCAATGCCCATGGTGATCCATATTTTACGTTTACGAAACTGGCTGCTGAGAAGCCTGGTAGGGCAGCCAAACTGACTGCGGCTGTTTTCAGGCAAAGAGAGGTTGGACCGGTTAGCGAATACGTGTTCAATGGCCAACGATGCAGCAGGAACCTCATTTGGGCCGAATGTTAAGAGCCTAAAACGTCACACCCGCTCGACGTACCTACTACAGTTACGAGACCAGAAGAGAAAGCAGAACAAGCGCCTTTGTGCCGGAGCGCAATGGACAAATCGTGCATTGTGGTTACCGAATGCGCGATCTGTTATATACTTTGGTTATGCGTAGTTGTTGCGCAGTGCAATGCATAAAGGGCTTCGTATAGTGTTGAACTTGTGAATCTTGTCAAGAGTCGTCGGGTAGTCAGTCGCGGTTGAATCGGTTGCTGTGGGAGCAAGGGTATGGAACAGCAAGGCAGACAGCTGGTCAACATGTCGACATGGCGAAGCTGTGTATCAGCTTCAGGTCCAAAGCCGGCAAGCTGGTATAGCCAAGGCTCAATGTGGCGATGTATGTTGAGACACCGCCGAGTCTGGTGCATGTCTCGTCTAGCCCTCATCTTCTGGGTGAGAGGCCTGCATCGGCCACTGGTAAGCGACGTGGCATGATAACGCCTGATTATCGGGCTGCGTGCAAAGGCCCTGCATAGGCCAAGCAACTTTGTGACTGTCTTCAACGCTGCCGATGCTGTGCCCACCGGCAGTTCTAACGGCGTGCTCAAGCCGAGGCAAATTGCTCTCGAATGACAAGACTTAGTGTCTCCTGACTCTTGGTTGTAGAACTCTGTTCTCGTTGCTGCATTTCCCCATGCGATAACAAATTGCCTCGAGAATAAGAGTACGCCTCAATCGTCGACCACGAGTCGTGCTAGCTTCGAGTACAGGTAAAGGCGTGCATAATGACAAACCAAAAGGCTGACATTTAAATGTACTGTGAAGAGAATCGCGTGTCAGCTTGATATCCACACGACATAGCGCGTTGTACAAAATGTCACGCACAGTATCGTAAGCGATAGGTCGGAGGGTCTCAATGGCGTTCTCCTTTCCGACAGAGATGGTTTTCGATGTTCTGGGTAGAGCTGGGACTCGCTTGACGTTGACCTGCTCTCCGGTAGCCTTTGCGTCCTTCTTGGCAGCGGCATTGGCCTTTACACGACGAATGAAATCCTCTCTGCACTTGGAGTGTCTGACGTGCTCGATTCGAATGTTCAATCGCTTCTCCATGTATCTATTTCCTACAACCTTGTGGGTGATGATTCCGAGTGCTCTTGGTGCAATGTTGAAGACGACACCGGTTCGGCCAGTTTGAGACTAGAAGGAATCAAGAGTTCAGCGGGATGAATCGAAAAGAAAAGGGAGAGGGAGGAGAGAGAGAGAAGAGGCTGACCTTGTGGGGCATGCCCTTCTGTTCGGAAGCATTGACAACAATGTCGACAATGTCGCCGACCTTGAAGGTCCTGGAGGTTGTCGATTGGCGTGTCAGTGGATATTCGTCGGGTCTACGCGCAGGCAGCGAGGATTCACCTCAAGTATGTGCCTAGAGCAGGAGATCCGGCAGTCTTGAAGTCCTTCTTGAAGAGATGGCGTGCTGTGGGTGCAATGCATGTCGACCATCAGCACAACTGCTCGTCTCCCAGCGTCTCCCACCACCGCCAGTAACGCCTCCAACTAACTTCGCCCGCGGAGACCGAAAGAGTGAGGCATGGCTGTTCAAGTGTTGCGGTCTAACTCGATGAAAGAGTAATCCCAAGTCGTCGAGGTGTTGGAGCTGTCTCTCGAATATCCTCGTCGCTGTTTCGTCGACTTCGCTGCTCGCTCGCTGCTCCTCCAAAATTCGATCACCTTTTCTGCAGTGGCCCAAGTCGACTGCCCGCCTGAAATCCCGCCTTTGCAAGATGGTGGCAAATTTCCCAACTTTCAAAGCGGAGTGGAAGCTTTTCTCGCCCAAAATTCGGCCTTTTTCGAAGCAGCCAGCCCTCAGGGAAGGCTCACAGGGTCCAGCAAAAGTAGCAACCTCGCATGACATCCACCTTAGCACGTCTTGAGGACTATCCATGGCACCAGACACACCGATATACACAATACAGAATTTATGCGATTTCCTGCGAATCGTTTGCGGGACCTGAGAGGACGCACTGCGTCTCATTGGACAATGAAAACTTTGCGACCAGCACAGCGGCATGGAGAAGAAGACTGTTCATCGTCAAGCCGTGCAGCGCTGCAGACTAAAACCTTCGCTTGGATCACTTATGAACAGCTGACATATCGCCAAGGCGCTGCTCCCCGATACCGCTCCAAGGGAGACGTCTGCTTTGCAGATCATGCTGAATGGAATCAGACTTGACAGGTAGCCACCTCGCTATTCCCTTCAGTCTCGCGCAATCGATTCGGAAGATGAGTTGCTGTCTGGTGGAGCGGCCGGGAGGTGACCCGTCGGCAATCGGACTCAAGAAAGAAGAGTCGAAGATTCGCCTGGACAAGATTCTGTCATTAGGTCCTCAGCTATATGAAAAGATTCCCTTCTCTGTCAGAGGATATGGAAAATCCGCGCGGTCATGAGATGGTCTCCCAACTGGTAGTCTCCCCAGGCACCTTGGGACAGTGTCTCGTAGGAAGGGAAACCTGTTCATCTCTCCCCTTCACTTTCGACTATTATGATGATTGTGACGATCGCGCTGTGCTTTTCCTACAAGCTTGCAACCAAATCCGACGTATAGATCTGACGCTGGTACACCTCGCCCACGTACCACAGACGATCCGCTCACAGCCTGGTAATCGATGTAGGTGAAACGTGAAGACAGTTTAGCAAGCTGCCGACGCTCTCTGCCTTTCCTTTCAGCTGGAAGAGACCTTGACTCTGCACACATACACCCTATGTAACTTGTCTAGAACGTCCAAATACAATGCAAGACATATGAGACGGCCATTGGTGTCATGCAGCTCGTTCTGACAGCCTGGACGCCTGAACAGTATCTACATATCGGTATAGATCCAGCGTATTTAGGTATAGAATTTGTTCCTGATTATGTTAGACCTGCTGAAGAGATGTTAGCTTGCACAGAGATGCTTCAACTTACGTCTCGATGGATTTTCATGTCTTTACCCGCGCACTAGTAGCAACCAAATTGGAGAAATATTGCCGTTCTTCCCTCAGCTTTCCAGTATTCGCAGTCGCAGTCTCCAAACAAGTTCTGCACGAAAGCTTCGAGGCATACATAGGGTCTCACATGTAAAGACTCACAAAAATTTGCAAGTGTCCCATGTCAGCTCTTGCCAGTTACTTCGACAAGAATTTTGTCCCTAGCGTCTGTCTGGCCACCGACAAAGATATCAGGCGTTCACCAGGTCACTGCAAATGTTAGACTAAATTTTAGGACTTGAGCTACAAGCCGAAGAGACTACTTATGCGCCAGAGTTAGTAAATGAGAATGTGTCGCAAACGAGAGATCTCTTCAATTATATGTGAATGGTCAACGGACCACAATTCGTTGTTGATGAGACTTTTGCGGGATCTAAAGCTTGGAACGAGCGTACATGGGAAGTTTAGGTAGACTGTCGAGTTTGTTTGGTGACTAAATTCGCATCAGAATAGTCTGACGTCTGGTAGCCATCAGTACAACAGTGTAATGACCCACAACCGGCTTATAGACACTCTTCTTTGTAATTTAAGCAAGACAATCCACTCCGATACATGAGCATGAACTCTACTACAAAGCTAGCTGGCGCGTTGCAAAGGCAGAGGGAAAGGTTTAGATGACAGCCGTATGACAGGCTTGAAGCCTGAGTTCTCTTCGGAAGCGTGTAGCCGTCCCACCCATGCTCAATACCCTAATGGCGAATATCTCGAAAGCAGGCCGGACAATTGAACTTCTTCTCTGCACGTGAACGAACCATCTAAGTGACAGAAGACATCCATCTTGACTGTCCCTGCTATAGCGGCTTTTTGACATACCTAGCCACGACGTAGTGTATCCGCCACAAGCTACCTTTTAGATCCTGGCATGACTGGGCAATGTACCCTCCGGGACTACATAGATCTGCCGGCAGGTAAGGGCTTTTGATAGCAGCTGTGTTAGGAGGAGAGTTAGTCTGAATGCTGTCTCCTAATAGATAGCTGGCACTGGCATTCTGCGGTTGATATGCCTTATCTCTGTCCTGTATCTTGCAGTCGATTCTTATTGGAGCCGATTCAAGCCAGTTGCCAGCTTGATGGCCTGCGTTACGTCTCATTATGCGGCTCTTGTGAGATGTCAGCGGATCAAAGGATAAAATAGTCCTATATCCAGCTTGCAGGCGGCTATGACTCATCTCAAATAACCCATCTACCTATAAATTAGCTCGACTGTGGTATGATTGGATATCCAATCTGTAGACGAAAGTCACAATTCGAAGAATAAAGGAAGCTGCCGCTATGGGATAATAATGGCCTAGCTGGTATTGCATCTATTCGCTAGTGTCGAGGAGATCATGACTATGTTGACAAAATTGCGCTTGTGGCTAGTCTAGTTGGCGGGTAGACCGTATAGCTCCTCCTTTGTCGCGACGCCTGCAGAACAAGCACAGAATAGGAAAAGGAGTATAGACATCAGCCGTCTGGTCAGAGGTGAAGAAGCCGCGCAAGCAATGCGAGACCCACCTAATTCCTTTCTCAGAGTAGCGAATTCATCAAGGTATGCCTGGTATTGGCTCTTGTTCTCGACCTTTTCCTTCAAACCTTCGAAAACTCTCACAGCTGTTGGGTAGTCATTCAATCGTCTTGCTGCCTTCAGTGCCGATTCGACAATTGGAGCTCCTGGGACGAGATCATAAGCGAAGCAGTTGTTGAGACCTCGTTGAAGTTCGAATGTATCTTCCACCGAGTCAAAGAACTTGCTGTTGGCGGTAACGTTTCGGTATGACGCATATAGTAAGTTGGAATCCGTGCGAATAGTTGATGAAGCCGAGCAGTAATGGAAAGAGCCAAGGGTAAGCCAATCGCTCTCAGCGGAGATGGACGGAGTTGTCATCTGAGACGAGCAGCAACAGCACGTACGCGTATCTCTCGGTGAATTGCTGTGGATGGAGGAAAGAGTCAGTATGCTGTCAATCAAGATGGCTGTCGTCTTTGCTGCATTCATTCCCAAGTCCACACGCTGCCCGCATCGGATCAAGCAGGCGAACGGAGCAGAGCAAGGCGAAGAAGCTCAAGCAGGCTCACCTCGTAGGATTCTTCTTCGTGGCCGGAAGAGTAGAGGCGGGCTGTGGATATGACTGTGCTTAGCATGCCTGCTGTCGCTGTCTCGAGCTTCAAGCCATCACCCACCACCTCCAATCTTGCTCGAGGCCGCAAGCGTCAATGGCTGGCGGGCAGCAACAGAGGCTTTGGCAGCTCGTGTGAGTGCGCCGGTGAGGAAGGACATGTTGAAGAGCTATAGGATATGTAAGAGGACCACTCTCTCAGTGTCGAAGTGATGTGTTGATGCGAATGGTGCTGGAGCTGAGGCAAGATTGGCCGTCACAAAATTGGGTTCCAGAGAAGCTGGCGGTTGGCAGTGGAGCTCTTCTTCCCACCATCCATCAATTGCAGGGAGTGATAGTCGCAAGAGTACGCAGATATCGCATGCATCAACACACTGTCCTGCTACCCTGCTGACCGCCGTGTCCGTCTCTCCAGGCTGGCCAGTCCAATACAACCACCATGCAGGCGTCAAGATTGGCCTCAAGAGCTGCTGCTCCATTGACGAGGAGCGGAATCGCCTTCACCAATAGCAGCGTATCACAAGCATCCACGAGCAATGCTGTTCCTGCCTCGTCTGTTTCTCGAAACGCTTCCACTCTGGCATATGTAGAGATGCCTATCCCAGTACAGTCTGCAGCATCCGCGCCAACCGCTACATCGACCATCCACAAGGGCAAAGGAAGAGCACCACAAGACCGCGAATTACCATTGCGCAAGCAATTCTTAATGCAGCAGTACAGACAAGTACTCTCAAATTCACCAGTCGTCGTCTTTCTCAAACCGTCAGATTTCAGCATAGAAGAGATCACTCGGCTAAGGGTTGATCTGTCGCTCATTACCTCTTCTGGCAAAGCTTCTACAAAGGAAGAGGACATCAATGAAATAAGAAACAGTAAACCTCAATTCTTGTACATGCGAGCAGGTCTACTTCCGCCTCTCTTGGAGCAGATGGATACTATCAAAGCAACACCTCTATTAGACCATCTGAAAGAGAATGGTTCGAACATAGCAGCATTGACTTTTCCATCGCTGGACCCTCCGAGTCTGAAAGCCGCTCTGAAAGCAATCAAGAAGCTATCAAAAACACCAAACGCACGTAAAGCAAAAGCAGCAGCAGCAGCTAAAGCAGCTGCAGGGAAATCAAAAACTCCAGCTACGCCTGTAGTTCAAGAAGAGAGGCTGAGAATAATAACTGCATTGGTAGAAGGAGAGAGCCTTGACATTGAGGCACTTACGAAACTATCCCAGTTACCTAGCTTGGAACAGACGCTTGCTCAACTTGTCGCACTTATCGAAACACCAGCTAGACAGATTTATAGCATGGTTAGTAGGGCACAGGGTCAGGATTTGGTTAGGACATTGGAGGGTTTTAAAGTTGGTTTGGAGGAAAAGGACAAGCCGGCAGAGGAGAAGCAAACAGAGGCATAGACGTGTTCCTGTGTGTTCCACTGTGTATCGACAGATTCTCTGTCTAACGACGCAAATACAGATGTTACAATGACCATCGGGGTTCACTCACACCTGATTCATAGACGACTGGCGAAAAGCGGACTGCGGGACAGAGCGCTCTTACTAATCTTCATTGACTGTCTGGATGCGAGTAGTTGTCGTTAGTGCTGGGACTTGCTCTGCTGACCTCCGGCGCCGTACAGCATTATTTCCAGCAAAAGTGAACGGTGGAGATGGAAGAGGTGTAGCTAACGTATTGTCCAGACGTTGCATTGCACACCAAGTAGTTGGAAGCAACAAAAAATTGATCCAAAAAACATGGCAAAAGATCTACGGCACCTCGGATTCCCATGTGGTCCCCCACCATAGTACTGACGAGGCCCTAAGCAGCTTAACTTTGCAGATCGGACGGGATGCAGTGCTTTTTGCTTGGTATGGCCGTAGATGTAAATTTTCTTTGATGGCAGTCCATGTAGTGCTGTGTTAGGCGAGACACAGGCCCCAACCGTCTTCCCTTCACTTACCGACATGCGTTTGCCATGCTGCAAGTAGTATGCCGGTGTCAATAATCAGGACCTGACGGCGATGCGACAAGACCAACACCAGTCTAATTACTTCGGACGTCATCTTTGGAACACACCATCTCCGGAGGGAGAAGTGCTCGCTCCGAAAAGGTGATTACACATCCGTCGCTTGTCTGGCTATCATCATATGATGCAGCGAACGCCACCAACTTGCTCCGGATCCGCGGCTGGAGTTGGACAGCCTTGGAGGATGCGATGCCGACTTGGAGCAATCAGAAACACTGCAGTTCATTCGAGCAAAGCAAGCATCGTACGGCATTAAACAAGGCGACTTTTAATAATAGTAGTAGGGGCGAGCTGGACCATGAATTAGGATCATTCAAGCGTTCCGACACCTTTCTTTCCCACCACTATTGTGACGCTCACCACAGCATTACTACAAGCACAACAGCACCCCACATATCATGAATCAGAACCCAAACGACAACCGCTCTGGAGCAGGTGAGTCGGGCTTCCATCCTTCACATGCTTCCGGGTCGCGGTTTCAGCCACTGCGATGCGCCTGAATAGCTCGAGAAGCTCAATCCGGTCACGACTGCACACTGACGCTGCATGCCGTGCCCATCCACAGTCGGAGCTGCTCTCTACTACGGCATCAGTGAGTCTCTTACTCAAAGCTTGCGCTCTTGCGACTTCTTTCGTGCTCGATCTCCGCCTTGTCAGGTCATGGTTGCTTCCCTTGGCTATCATTCGACGTGGGACCCGCCTGGCCGCAAGGACGAGTCAAAGAGCCCTTGAGAGCCGTAGCGGAGATAGAATGCTCTATCAGAGACAACCTTACTGACCTAGTCAACCTATACTCCCCCTCTTCCTCTTTTCGTCGTCCCCCGCCACCACTATCATCACCACCACCTCCTCATATCGCCGATGACCAACTCGACCTTTGGAACGCTCTCACCTTTTGGCGCTTGTCCAACTTGCAGCTGCACTTGTCGTAGTCGGAATAGCAATAGCCGTTATCGCTGGCAAATACTTTTATCGTCGCAAGGCACAGCGAGAAATCAGACAACGCAACGATATCGAGCGTCAAAATGCTGTGGGTCGCTTTTTAGCTCTTATTTCGTGCAAGCATTTCGCTGATAATCTTCTGAAATTTCTTGTAGATCCGCCGAGGGGAAGCAGGCGGTTTACCGACATACAACGAATATCCGAATACGATCCCCTTGAGTGTGCCGACCTTGGCCTATCCCGATGCTGCACGACGAGCAGATGGAGTCACTCAGACGAACGCTACATCTAACGACCCATCTTTGCCATCCTACGACGTATCTGCTCCTCCGAAATACGAGTATGCGACAGCAGCACAAGCAGCAGCGGGAGCAGCAGGGGGAGCGATACAGCGAGCAGCTTCGAGCATACGTCAAGCACTAAGTCGGCCTGGCAGTATCAGACGTACCGATTCCTCAGCGACTGTTCAACAACAGCAAACGCTACCGCAGACTCGTGGGGAAATGCAGGAAATGACTAGCACAACCACTGTTCCGAGAGTCATGACTTCCGCTCCTCCTATGCATCTCGCAAGTCAGTCAAGGTCCCAGTCGACAACTAGTCTAAGCTCAACTCAGCTAAGCAGGTCGAATTCGATGAGGACGGCTAGGAGTACAGTCGATATGCAGGCTGTGGCAACTCCAGAAGATCGCATGGAAAGCATACACCTCGGCGATGATAGAAGTAGGCCTCAACATCAGTCATAACAGCATCCTGTGGTCCAAGATAAGAGTATAGTCAATATCAGAATGAGAGAATAGCGAGATAGCCAGACGTATCGCCACGGTCAGTCAATCAGATCGGACCTGTGCGCCGAGATATAATATGTTGGGATTATCTGGGACTGCGTTCCAGCTTTCAGCTTCGGCCCCCGCATAAGTGCCTGGCATCAGTTGCAGATACTTCCAATCTATAATTTGTAATTTGACGCTTGGATCATACCGCGCCATACTGTAGCAAGTACAGTCTTTCTGTAGCTATATTATACCACTCGCATCATACGTAAAAACTTCAGATAACGCGCCCCGCACTCCTTTGATCCGAAGGCTTCGGTCGCCTCGCCAGCGCTCACCTATGTCCTTTCTGCACTTGTAAAATGTTGAGTTCCATCAGGTCGGTTTGCAAATAACTCCCATCACGCTGTGATCTCGCTGTCTGATGGTACAATCTCCCCACTTTCTTCTAATGCTGTTGCTTTATCGGATGCACTGCTCGCTTGAGCTTCATCGATAGTGTACCCCTCATCCTGCTTTGACGTCTTGTTTTCGACGCTCTCATTTGTATCCGCTGTTGTTTCTGCTGCGAGAGTCGGCGCCGAAGCAGGTGTTGGTGTGGCTGAAGACGCGATAGAGTTCGAAGAAGCAGAAGATTGCATCTGCCATGCGGGAATGCCAGGTGGGCGATTGAGTATATTCGCAAATGAACTCGATGGTGATATTCCACTTTGTCCAGTTCCTGCTGTAGCACTTAGACCATAGCGAGAGGATGAAGGTGTGTATGATGATGATGGAGGCTGATAAGACTGTGCCACTGCTGAAAGATTGGATTGGGATGGTGATGCTGAGCGAGAGATGTTGGGTTGGTCGGAGGGAGCTCCTGGACGGCGCGCGAGGAGAGATTTGAGCGACTTGACTTCTTGTTCTATGTCCTTGAGTGATTCACTCTGTGCGTCTTTGTGTTTCTCGAACATCTGGGAAGAGCACCGTGAACGAAGTATTGGTCATTAATATATCGAGAAGGCTTCAGACGCAGTGGCGCCAATGAGCGATGTATGTGTACTGCTTACCCGCTCAATTAGACTCTTAAGCGTATCGACCTCATCTTTCATGTTCTTGATTTCCTCGTCACGTTCCTTTTCCCTTTCCTTCAGACTTTCAAGCGTTTCCCCGACCTGACCCACAGCTTCATCAACCTTTGTACACTGTTCCGCAATCGTTTGTTTGATTTCGCTCGTCTCTTCTTGCAAAGATGATAGTATTGCAGCTGCTTCATCGTATTTTGCAGTGAGCGCTTCTTGGGCAGCTGTAAGTTCTGTCTCGCTTGGTGGTTTGAGTGCTGGAAATAGGTATCTCTGTTTGTAGGTGAGGCAAGTAAGTAAGTAATTCAAGGGTATGGTGATCGTGCGGTACATATCAGCTTTGATTGTGCAGACCCGGAAGAGAAGAAAAGGTCGAAGTACACACCCTGGCTATTGAGTACATCAGAGTACCGACGCTTCCACCGACTACGGCCATAATGAACCAGTCTCTCCAGTCTGGGCGCATTCGATCCTGAGGCCCGGGGTATGCATAACCATATGTACCTTGTCGTGGAGGTAGCGTAGGTGCGCTACTGGACGAAGGTATGGTGCCAGCACTAGACACGATTCGAAAAGCGGCATCTATTTCTTCTTGCGTTAAACCTTTGGCTTGTAGGAACTCGAGCTTCTTGTTCAAGGGGGAATCTTGAACTGCCGGGTCTCGCAGGAATGAGACTGCAGCGTCGACATTGCTGCTGCGGCCTGTCGAGGCCATACCTATCTCAATCCTTTGGTCGCTCTTGCCCGACACTTGTTGTTGTCGGAAGCGATAGAAAGTACAACACCATGAACCGGACAAGACAGACGCCGGCAATTGTCGATCACGTAGAGTAAATGGAGGACTTGACACAAGGAGCTGGATAGTCTAGCAAGATGCATACCATAGTACTTCTCTGCTGCGTGCACAGCTTCCGGGCTCTTTATCGTATCGCACGCTTGAAGTTCCATCGATCAGACATGCGCCACCTTCCGTTGCAGATACACTTACAGGTTGACTCCGCCCGTGCAAGTGATAATTTGGCCATCACAAGATCGATGTTGCAAGACTACGGAATGAGATATTGCTTACCAGTACCGAGTCGCTCGACACCTGGCTTGATACCGTTACTTCAACTTCAAACGGCTGGACTATCAGATCAGCGCAGTGGATCACGCCTAGCCTATAGTTTCCCAATTGCCTTGTCGCACTTCGTCTTCAGCACCACGGGCTTCCTATTTGACTGAGAACCTACCTATTACAACAAGATGTCATTCAGAGGCATCTCGCTGAGATTCTGGCGCATACGACTCGTTTACCTGAGATCTCCAACACTGCCTTGGCGACTGCCAGTGACTAGTACCACCACTGCTTAATTAGGGCGTTCACGTCTGCTATCTTGGCTTCTCAGACTGCCTGATATTCGCTTGATACTGTAGCTGTGCGATTTGACGATGCCTAGTAACCGTATACTATGCTGGGCAGCCGCGATACAATCTACCCAAGCATCAGGTTTTGCTGAGATGACCATCAGATGGCAAGCCGTCAAGCTTGACCAGACACATGGGTCGATATCTCAGCTGACGTATACACTTGAGACGAGACGTGTATATCAAGATGCAAGAGCCTGAGGTACCACTGGCGCACATCGACCAGCGTTCCGTTGGCGCGACCTTGGACAGCGTATACGAACAGGTGTCGCAGTCACTGAGCTCAGGCAGCTGTACTTTAGCATATCATAGTCTGTCAAGTTGGCTCGCGGAAGAGTTCGACATGCAGCTGTATGCAAATTAACGGGTCACCTTTTCGCCACCATATATGTTGCATCTGCCAAGCCTTTGTTTCGTTGATGGCTAATGAGGCAGTCATTATTGCATTCAGTTCATTTAATCTCTTTCCGACCGACTATTGTAACGTTCTTCATGCACACTCAATAACACGCAATCGTGACTCGTCTTGGCTGGCTGTCATGCCGTTCTCTCGAGTCGACGTACCGACGACCCTCCTGCTGGGCGCGTTGATGCAGTTCACGCTTCCGGTCGAAGCAGTGAATGGACGGCCGACAGCAAGTGCTGGCGTATGCGACCTATCCTCGACATTAGAAGACTCAGTCAGCGCTCTTCGTGTAGCTGCGATATTTATTATCCTCGTCGCGAGCGCACTCGGGATCATCCTGCCCTTCCTGCCACAATTAGCAAGTTCTAGAAGTGCAAACAACAGCAAAGCAAGAAGATTCTGGGATGAAACTTTTTTTGTTTTAAAATATGTTGGAGCTGGTGTTATCGTCGCTACTGCATTCGTTCATCTTACATACGAATCATTCGTCGAGTTGGAATCCCCTTGCATTAATCTCACTTATAAACCCTTGGCACCTGTACTTTCTATGGCTTCACTTTCCGTTATATTCTTGGTAGATTGTTTCTTGACTAGATATTTGCATAGATTGAGAAAGAGAAATCGTGAAAGAACTTCTAAACGCGGTGAATTAATGGACGAGGAGCTTCAAATGTCGAATGTCCTCATTCTAGGGCAAACTGCTCCTGGCTCAATTACAATACCGCCACGCAGGACGAAGGAAGAATTGGAACGAGCTGAAGAATTAGACCGATTAGAAGAGGAAGCATTAGATGAGAGGAGCAAACAGATGGAAGTCGCCATTATAGAAGGTGGAATAGTGTAGGTGCCCTCTTTTCTACATCTGCTCGGACGAGTAAGACTAACACCGTGCGTATGAAACAAAGCTTTCACTCTATTTTCGTAGGTATAGGCCTTGGTGTCAGCTCAGACGACGGCTTCGTGCCATACTTTGTTGCTATTACCTTTCATCAATTCTTTGATGGATGCGGTGAGTGGTATTGAACGATAGAGAATGTCCTCCGACCGAAAACTTACTCACGTGACTTTTACTGTATAGCCATTGGAACTAGGATGGCTCTGCTGAACTTTCAGAGCAAGAGGATGAAGCAATTCATCATGTTCGGTGAGGCACTCTCATTTACCAAGGGCAGAAAAGGTGTCTCAGATGTTTACTGTGAGCTAATACATTCCTCCCCAAGCTGCATACGCCTTCGTCACACCGATAGGGATAGCAATTGGCATTGGTGTACGCGATACATTTCAACCCAACGATCCCACCACTATTCTCACTATTGGAGTGCTAAACTCGTTATCCGCCGGAGTGTTGCTCTACGGTGCGCTTGTAAACCTCATCGCAAAAGACTTTTTAACTGGTCCAATGTTGGATGTATCGAACACCAGGTTGGGAGTTGCACTGGTCAGCTTGTTTATAGGAGCTGCTTTAATGAGCTTGCGTGAGTTTCTGTCTTTCCGATGCATCGGAACGGCCCGCTGATCTTCTTTTGCGTGTCACAGTCGGGCAGTGGGCCTAATTGGTCCCATATGTAATAGTGGAATACTGTACTACCTTTATGATCTGTATCATATTCAATCTGTCACTGTTAGGATGATCAGCTGTAGTGTGTGGGTCTCTCTACAAGACGCATGCAGAAGTACCTTTTCCCATTGTATAAGCACATGGACATTGGGTTGAATAGAACAAAGCGAAACTGCAGCAAATAGTTGGCATAAGTTTGTTGTATTAGGAGTGCTTTCAGTCAAGCATCGAGGAAGAGTTATGGTTGCTATGATTGCGGGTCTGAGGGTATACAACGGTACCTTTCTCGCACTACTTGTAGTCGTCAAATGCTTGACGTCAAGCGTCTACATGGATGAAGGTACCATTCTCGCAGGCCGGAGCATACTACTGTACCTACGTAGGAGCAGTCGTATGTCATACAGTGTTGGCGCGCTGCGATGCATTTTCATCATGCCTTGGATGCGTCATTTGGATTGCAGCTCGGACTGAACTGCGAGGGCGGGCTTGGAGCAGTTGGCGATTCGGCATCGCAGACAGTCAACGAGCAGACAGGCGGCATCATTGCACTACGTCTACATTCTGCAAGCAGTTGGATCGCGCAAAAGTCAAGCAGCTCTTTGCCTTTCTTGAATCTTTCCCGATCATCCAAGTCCGCCCACGACTCTTTCAACTCGACCTGAAAGCCGGCTCTCTCTTTCCTTTCCCACCCACGGCACTGTCCACGACACTTTATCCGCCCATCTACCCTCCGCCATGGCTACTGCAACCCCCAAAACCACGTACGTCGTTGGCTTATACGCCATGTCTGCCTGCTCGTGCCTGGGCAGAATGACACAGAGATCCCCCGCCGCCCGCCTGGTGTGGCTGGTGGAAGAACATGGCAGACGCTTCAGTACCAGCCAGGCATGCACACGCATGCAGTTCACAAGCTGACTCTCCATCACTCTCTCGCCCTCTGTGGTCCCTCGTCCTGCTACTCCCTCCTCCAGCCTGGTCCTCTCTGGCCTGCCTCCGAAGCAAGAAGGGTTCGGCCAAAGCTTGGTGAGTGCGCTATCAACAAAGGGTATCTACGATTCCAGGGCTGACGAGTAGATGGTCCTGTCTCTCCGTGCGCTGTGTATCCATAGATGCCCCGAACTCCCTCCCGAGTAGATCCCAACCACCCCCCTTGGCCTGCGTACAGGTGAGGATTTCCTGCTGAGCAAGGCTTTGTAACATTCGCCAGCGACGTGCTAACCAGCCCACCCCATCTACCCACACCAACAGAGGATACCATGAGTACTCGTTCGCCCACGCAACCATGGGAGTCCGTCTGCCAACCATTCTCGGAAAAGCAATCGACGATGTCGTAAAGACGCTCAACGAGCAGGTGAGCTAGAAAATATGATATAAATCACATGTCACGTTCCTGGCTGGGCGGCAATCAGAAAAGCGTTCTAGGCCAGCCAGACGCGACCAGACGACAGGGGCAATGCTGACTGTAGGCTTCTGTGGTTCCCGCCCTCTCCACACCGCGCCGCCCTCCACAGAGCGACGAAGATATCATGATCGATCTTGTATCGTGCATTGAGAGAATGGAAGATCTCATGGAAGATCTACAGAAGAACCGTGGGTGCCCTTCCGAAGACTGTCCGATTGACCTTACTGACTAGATCTCCTCTTCTCGTCTAACGCGTACCTGCAACAGGCAAGCTTCGACCTATTATCGATGACAACGAAGCCGATGTCGCTCTCTGGAACAAGGAAATTGCCAAATATTTCAGAGGAAAAGATTTCATGAACGCCCCTTGGTTGTTTGCCGAAGCTTACAAGTACCGAAGACTGCATGAGTGCTTCAGCGTCTCGAAATACTGGAAAGACTATGATGTCTTCTTCAGACAAAAGGTCAGCAATCTCTTCCCATTGCCTCCATTCCGGCTCCCTGCTAATAGACCTGCCTATGTAATTACAGTGCGATACCTTCTCCCGTTCTAGCACAGCTGTTTTCGAACTTTCTACCCGATTCGGTGATCTGTTCAAGTATGAAGAGGGTGCTGACGAGCAAACGAAGGAAGCTGCTAGAAAGCTATTGTTCCTCGAGCTAACGCAAGGTATGCGACTTCGCAGCGCATCGTCCCGCGTGCTTCATACTGACCGCACACTGCTGTGTCTTGTTGTACAGTCTGCCTTTGGGGTAACTCTACCGATCTCTCTCTTCTCATCAACATGACTGAAGAGGATATCAAGAAGCTCCAATCGACAGGAGGTGAACACCTCGCGGCTACCGAGGTCAACATTCTAGGAAACAATATGAACGAATTGTGGAACTTGGTTAAGAACATGAAGGATGGAAGAATTGACTTTATCCTCGATAATGCTGGATTCGAGCTTTACTGCGATCTAGTCTATGCCGATTGGTTGATTCAATCTGGAATCTGCAGAGAGATTAGATTCCACGGTAAGAGATTCGCTTGGTTCGTTTCGGATGTCGTAAGTCAACCCATTTTCACTTTCCTGTCTCATCTGGGCTGACTCGTTCCTTAATGACGGCATAACTGCAGACCAAGAAGGACTTTTCCTGGCTCATCAACACCATGGTCTATGGACACCTCTTCACAAGCGCTTCTGATAACGAACAAGCTTCCCTAAAGAAGATGGGCCAGAGATGGAAGAACTACTTCGACGAGGGCAAGTTCGTCTACGAGCAGCATCCATTCTGGTGCACTGGATACACCTTCTGGGATCTCAAGTCTGAGGCGTGAGTGTCGAATCATCCATTGAAGTGCCTGTAAGGGTTTTACTAATGTATTCATATTTGCTTCTCTGCAGACCTGATCTATTCCTTCACGTAAGCCACTATCTTTGAGACTGCAGCGTGGGCCTTGCTGACAATTAATTTTGTAAATCCAGCTCGCTGCTTCCGATTTGGTCGTCTTCAAGGGAGATCTCAATCACCGCAAGCTCACTTATGACTGCCACGCTCCACCCACTACACCTTTCGAAGTCGCTATTGGACCCTTGGCTTCCGAGCCAGGTACACCACCTGTTTGCTCTCTACGAACCATCAAGTCGGATGTCGTCGTTGGTATCAAGGGCGCTGATGCTCAGAGACTGGATGAGCAAGAGGAAGGATGGAAGATCAGCGGTAAATACGCCGTTGTGCTGCTATCCGAAGGTCACAAAGGAGAGAAGATTTCCCTCGTTTAGACTGCCATGACCCTCCCATGGCCGACCTAGTAGCAAGCTGGCCGATGCCCGCGTCAAAAGAAACACCTCAGCCTGTCCACCATAGACTAACTGTCTTCGATCCCTGGTTTCAGCGTTAATTTCCACGTACAAACCGGAAACCTCCCTCGCAGATGTCAATCCAGTGGTTCAACACACTTCATACCTTTCACAAGTCCCTGCCTGTAATTGCATAGTACACTACATTTGCCTTTTCTCTGCAGCAATATCGATCGGAGTTCAGCAAGGTCATGGCATTTGGCTTCATCTCGCTAATTATACCAAGTCTGCGTTTGATGCAGTGGAATAGCTTTGGATGTATTAACGACAACAGCATAAACACACGGCGACCTGAATAAAACTAGAACAGTCCGGACGAACAGGTATGTAATACTCCACCAATTTCCCGATAGCCAGCATCGTTCCAACTACTCCTCAACCTTAAGTTTCGTCTCCTTGAAAGGCTGAACGGGATGACCGAGCTGAGCAGACAGAACCTGCAGAGCAATAAGACGAGTAAAGAACCGCGCATGACCGCAGCCTCCTCCTGTCATGAAAAGGTTGGGTGCACCACAAGGTACGAATGCCCCTTTGTGTTCGCCCTGCAAATCAAAAAGGTTAGTAAATGGTATTGGAGACTGGATGAGATATCTTGGGCATTACCTCTTCGTCAATTCCCCAGAACCTGGAAAAAAGAAATGTAGAGAATGAACTCAAGTCTTTCAAGCGATCAGCTGGCCAAGGCTTGCTCACTCGTCTAGCTTATCTGCCCATTCTGGCGCCAAGAATTGCCGTGCTGCCACTGTGAGATCTTTTTCAAATCTGCAGACAGATGTAATTGCGCGACTTCAGTAAGAGATGATGTGGAAACAGGCTTTATGCTAAACACTAACCCAGTAGCGAAAACGACAAGATCGGCTGGAAGATTTGTACCATCCTGGAACTCGATGCCATCCTCGTTGAAAGCTACGATAGTAGCCTTTCCCTTGACCTTGATCTGAGCAAGAAACAACGAGCAATCAGACACGAGATTGGCTCAACGATGCTGTGCCGGCCTCGCCCTACCTTTCCCTCTACAATCTTTTCGCTGGCCCCATGGTTCTGAAATCGCAGAACAATCGTCATAATGGTCCTTTCTTTCACGTAATCGACTGTTGACGATACTTACCATGTAGTGACCGCCAAAGCGGACCAAGAGATGATCGATGAAATCGCCCCTTCTATCAACTGCAAATCCAGCCTTCTCAAGACCGTCGAACAGCTCACTGTATGGCAGGAGAGAAGGTTCAGCTTCGTGGCAATGTACCATGTCAACGTAAAAGCCACTCACGGAGAAGCATCGAATTGAGGATCGAAAACGTTATAGCACATCAAGCGCGATGCCGCTGTCGGTACGGCCCAGAAGAGACGATCTGACATGTCTTGGGATCGCTGGTCATGCGGTGGCCATGCAACTGAAAAATTGGCTGGTAAGCTTGCGGTAGATTTGCAATCTTTACTGGCAGCAGCTCACAATTTAAGAATCCTGTCATGAAGTCCCGCGGTATCACATCTGTTCAATTGCAAGTGGTTCAGCTGGGAAAGTCAGAGAAGGCCGCTTCGATACTTGGCCTTACAAGTCTTCTGGCGTTGAACCATAGTGACCTCAGCACCAGCCTCCTGAAGATTTTCGGCCATGTCATGTCCAGTATTGGCGGTACCAATAACGATGGCTTTCTTTCCCTTCCAGTCCTTGGCATTTTGCCACTGGACGGAATGTATGACTTTGCCCTTGAAGTTTTCCATTCCAGGATAATGTGGCATAAGTGGTCGACTACCGCCTGATCCGATAGCGAGCACAATATGATTGCCAATCAAGGTACGTTGACGACCGTTGTGATCAACTTTCATCGTCCATTCGCGCTTGCTTTCATCGAAATTGCATTCTTGGATATTGCTGGAGAGCCACATGTCCTGCAAAGTAGAGGTACTTAACGGAAGGTTATATGATAAACCCGACTAAGCTGATCAAAGCGTACCAAATCGTAACGCTTCGCGTAATACTGATAACCTTTTTTCAGCTCGGCAGCTGTTAGCCATTCGCCGTACTCTTTCTCGTTGAAGGTTGGGCCGAATGCCAGATCATCTAGGACGCAGATCAGTCAGCTTTAATGCCCTGTAGTCCATCTACTAGTCGAAAGGACATACTGAAGCGATGAGGTGTATGCAGATACAAGCTCTCATACCGGTTCGTCCAATTATCTCCAATCTCCTTGTTCTTCTCTACTACCACAGCATCCAACTCTAAAGCCTTCAGGTATCCAGCTGCAGACAAACCAGCTTGCCCAGCCCCTACGACAATGGCATCGACTCTTCGCACTTCGTCTTCACGATTGGCGGTATCGATCTTCCCCGGCACATGTCCATTCGGCTTGGGCGTAGTCCCCTTCTTTGCTTGGATATAATCTCTGTATTGTCTATTCTTAGCCAAGCCAATATCGGTTGCTGGCTCGACATCTCTCTCTGCATCAGGGTATACTTTGCGCAGATTGAGCATTTCGTGGCCTTGGATGTTCTCCATCAGGGTTTGGAGGGACCAGACTTGCCATGTGTCTGCACCATTGGGGCCGGGTACGATGTTCAAGAAGCCAATATGACTAGCTGGGAGACCTCCTGCGGTCGTGTCGAAGGTAAACGCAGCAAAGATGTAGCGATTGTTATCGCCACCTAGCTCTGCTACCGCTGCCGAATCTTCTACATACTCGAAATTTGTTGGCTTTCGAGTCTTGCAGAGATGTAGCCAGGTTGCTCGTGCTCTTTCTCCGCCTGTAGTGCAGAGAAGAAAGATCAGGTCACTAGGAATCCTCTATGAGCCAGGAAGCTTGTTGGCGTGCAGCAACCTACCATAGATGGTTCGAATCGATTGAGACATTGCGAGCATGTCGCGGTACAAGCAGTCTTCCGTGAAGAAATCCGCTGGCATATCAGGTAACTTCTTGAGGAGGCCTTTGGCGACGGCATTAAGATCTGTATCCGCAGGCTGAGGAGGCACGTGGTCGGTAAGTGAGTCGCGGGAACTGCCCAGAAGTCGAAGGTGATAGCCTTACAATCGTGCATGATGGAAGCTTCCCAGGGAGGTATTCAAGTCCCTGTGGAATAGGTTCGATTATATTAGGATCCATTTGTTCTCTGTACCCATTGCACATGTTCCAAGCGACATGATACTGCCGACTTACGCTTACCGCCTTCGGCGTCGGAACAGTCGCTGGCACAATCATGCTAGGCATTATGACTGGAAGTGACCTATGTCTGAATGAGAGATGGCTCTTGGAAACAATATTAGAACAGTGGAAAGAGGACGATGCACATCGCGTATCCCCATAACTCAGCCTTTGCGATCTGGCCGCTCCGAGTCTTCGGTCTTGACTGGCCGGGGTTTCTTGATCTCCGCCTTCTCCAGGCTTATACTCCCCCTTTTTGGCAATCCGTCTAATTGTCCGGATCTTGCATGGAGAATCGAACTTGGCCGAATCCACCGGCCATTCGAGCGACAGAGCCCCAGACCGAGCATGCAAGCGTGACTAAAGTTTCGTGATCCTTCTCGCTCCTCTGCTGTGCTATTGCCCTTGCCTAAGTCCAATCAAAGCGTCAAGCATGTCAGATTCGCGTACACTCACCGCTCTTGTGGTAAGTTGGATAGTTGACGCTCCCGCTCGGCATCCCGTTTGTCTTCTCTGATCGACTGGCGCGTGCTGCTTGTCCAGGTTGGCGGCTCGTCCGGTATTGGCCTCTCTACAGTCAAGCATTTCCTAAGAAAAGGTGTCAAGCCATGCATTGCCGATATCAACGAGAAGACCGGTCGTGCAGCTCAAGAGGAGCTCAAGAAACTTGGGCATGAAGTTGGATTTGTGGCACTCGATATTACCAGCAACGAAAGTATACAAGCTGGCATCAAGTCTGCTGCCGACATTCTCGGTGTCATCGACTTTGCTGTCAACACAGCTGGCATTACCGGACCGATGACACCCATGCATGAACTCGAAGACGATCAGTATTACAAGATCACCAAAATCGATATGGATGGCTGCTTCAAGTTCATGAAATACATCCTACAGTATTTCCGAGCTCAAGAGCCACGTTTTATTCGGCACGATGAAGGCGTCGCTTGGGAGCCGGTTTATCAGCGAGGTAGCTTGGTGAACCTTGCATCCAGTATAGCGACTGTCTGCCAGCCTTTACTCGGTGCTTACTGTAGGTGTTGCCAATTTGACGGTCGTCAGACTTTGCTTATATCAGTTCTCTACTCAGGCGCCGCTAAGGCAGGAGTAGTACTCATGTCCAAATCAGCAGCACTTGAAAATGCGGACCAGGGCATCAGGGTCAATATCATCAGCCCAGGACTCACCTACACGCCGTTGTTGAAGAACGATCCGGGTTTCGACATTGCTTTCGGTGAGCCAGCCTTCGTTGCTATATAGGTATATGAAAGCATATGCCTTGTCGCTGAAGACACCCTTTACTCCATAAGCTACTGAACACTATCTGAAAGACCAGCCAATGTGAGTAAGAGCTCGACCAGGAACGGTCAGTATGCTGACGACCTGTTTGCAAACTAGTGGACGTTTCGGACACCCGGACGAGATTGCTGCTGGAATTGTATTCACGGCCATGGATACTGCTTCTTTCATGACTGGTACGAACTGGGGGTAAGTGTGCTTGTCTGTGCGTGAATACACGTATTCGGTCTTGACTTACGGACTTGTTCGTATACAGGCCGGATGGTGGCTACCAAATCGCATAGCGTGATACCTGGTAGATAAGTATGCTAGTTCAGTCAAGCCTACATCGTCGAGTTTTTCGCTGTCTCGTAGCTGTATTTGGTGGCAAGAGTTTTGCTTGACTTGATGCAGACCTGTGGGCCAGCATACTTTGCTCTTGCCATATTGCCAAACTAAGCACCGCGGAGACTTGATGGACGTCTCGGGCGCGTAGTGCTCTTACGTTCTGCGTAACCGAGCCCGCAAGGTCTGCAGACAACCGCTGCGGATTTTCATGAACGAAATCCGCCGCTATCAGCCTGCCTGCAACCAGACGTAACGCCTTTCAGCTTCTGGCAACCAAAACACTCACTAAGGACCCACACCGCCTAGTACAGCTTCACAATGGACCTACATCAAGTGCGACGCGTAGTAACAGCCTACAATGCTGAAGGTCATGCAGTCTTCTCTCAGGACAATCTCGTAGAGAAGGTGTTACCACCTGCTGGAAGCTCGAAGACCAAGTTTTCCGTGAGACTCCCTAGGATTCGTGTCCTAAGGCTATATACTAACGTGTATTATGCAGCCTATTTGGGGAACCACCACCTTCCCAAGCAAGCTTGAGCTGGTGGGCGGACGCGACGGCGCTGATGACCTGGGAAAGCCAATCGTAAATCCAGGTGGTTCAACCTTTCGCATGTAAGTGACTTTGCTGTTCTGTTGGGGCTGCGTCAAGTCACAGTCAAAGCTGAGTCGTGATATATACTAGCGTCGACACTCCAGCCGGCGGGAGTTCTCCATTTCACAGAACTGAAAGCATTGACTACATCATTGTGCTAGACGGCGAAATCATTTTGGAACTGGAGAACAATGAACAGACTGTCTTGAAAGCTGGTGACGTGGCCATACAACAAGGAACGTATGTACTTCTGTCAAAACCTCGCACACAGCTCTAACCCATTTCTGACCTGCGGATCATTCCTCCTTAGCCTGCACCGTTGGATCAATGCGACTCAGTCGACATGTCGGTGAGTCCACAAAGTCTTTCTTCAGCGAGATGCAAGAAGCCGAAGTGTTCTCTTTTACGAAGCTTTGCATGCGTGGCCCTCGCTGCTCAGCCTTTGGAAGTTCCAGGCGCCACCTTGGCGGGCCCCACCTTCCCATAAGACGCGTTCGCCGATCAGCCGGAGTAATAGCTTTGTTTCGTTCCTGTATTCGGAGAATTAGAACGGCTTCTGGAAGCGGCTTTCCTTCCCGCTTCTTTGTCAAGAGCTTCGGACATTGTAAGTCAGCTGTCGGCTGCCTACAGATTCGCCTTCGCTTCAACGGAGCTCAGAATTACTACTAAAGATACACCGGACCGAGCTACTTGGCCGAGTCTGAACGTTTTGGCGACTGCGAGCCTCCCTCGTTGCAGCCATCCTGAGTGTTGCCGTTCACTCTAGCCATACATTCAATCAATAGCAATGGTCGCCATGGAACTCAAGGAGAAGTCGGTCTGTCTGATCGTAAGCTGGAAGCCTCGTCTGAAAATCCGTTCTATGTCTGATTACTATGCTTGGGCCCCACGTGGTTTGCAGACGGGCGGAGCCAGCGGTATTGGAAAGGAGACAGCCAAACTCTTCGCCCAAAACGGTCATCGGGTCGTCATAGCAGACCGCTCTGTTGAAATTTCGGAAGCTACAGTCAAAGAAATAGAAGGACAAGGCGGCGAAGCTGCTTTTGTCCAGCTCGACATTGCGAATGAAGCATCGGTCCAGGCCTCGATTGACTTCACCTTGAGCAAGTACGGCAGGATCGATACAGCTGTCAATTGTGCTGGAATTGGAGGTCCCTCTTTCCTCGGTCACGAAATTCCTGCTGCTGCATGGCGAAATGTCATTGACATCGATCTTCACGGGACATTCTACTTTACCAAGGCAATTGTGGCGTACTGGCTCACACAGGAACCAAGACTGATTCGGGATGATACTGCATATGGCCTAGGCAAGGTAAGCATGCAATCTGGCTTCCCTTGCTGAGCGCTAATAGCTAAAGCTTTCCGTTGACTGTCACCAGGTCTACCAACGAGGTGCTTTGGTCAACATTGCCAGCGTCAATGCTCATTTGGCTTCCTTTACTATGGGCGGGTATGGTATGTCTCTTTCCATAACTCACATAGCTAACTTGCTGGCTCTTGGCTTACCTAGTTGGTCTAGTTGCTGCAAAGCACGGAGTACTCGGACTTAGCAAGAACTTCGCTTATGAGCAAGCCCGCAATCATATCAGAGTATGTTGAGCATCCAGAATCTAAACACTCATAAGTGCTGAGCTCAAATCTCACGTAACACCCACAGATCAACACCGTTAGTCCAGGATGCGTCTACACGCCCATCATGCAAGCTCCAGGCTTCAACTTCAACAATGTCAAGGAGAAATACCTTCAGAACCAGGCTATGTAGGTGGAGCCGCCTAATTTGACTGAGGAATTAACTGACCTACGTATGTGCATCAGCAAACGATTCGCACATCCCGCCGAAATTGCGACTGCCAATTTCTTCCTTTGCTCGGACGAAGCCTCGTTCTGTACTGGTACCGGTAAGTAGCAGATGTATTCAAAAGATGGACAATTCATCGCAGATGCTAACCGTCTTTGCGCCTCAGATCTTCTTCTCGATGCTGGCTGGTCTTCGCATTGATTAAATGTCCGTTGTTAGCGCAAGTAGTCCATGGTCGTGTTGTGGGAGCTGTAGTTGACTACCGCATTGGCGATGGCTGTGATCTTGCCCGTGAAAGAAGACCGTACTTGAATATGCGTCCGTGGCACCTTTGAATACTGTGTTTTGAAGCCTTCCTGTACTGAAGTTGCCACCACTGCTTGCTCCGTCTCGTTGAAGTCGAAGTGAGGAGCACCGGCTTGCTTTAAGCCCCATCCGTGCGTCCAAGCATGCGTGGCCCAAAGGCATGACTCGAGCAGCTCGGACAAGGTCTAGAAATGGCACGCGACATCCCGGTCAGCCAAGAAGGCAGCAGTGCACCCCCGGAAGACTCGCATGATGGTTCGGATGCTGGGTCGGGCCAGGCTGCCAGTGGTCTAGACGAGGGAAGCGGAGCCAGCAAGAAGAGGAAGAATGTCCCCAAGCCTATAGCGAAGGCCTGCAATGAGTGTGCAAGACGAAAAGCTCGTGTGAGTGTGATATTGCGACTCTATCGGCACTTCGACGGGTGCTGACTTGCTGTTTCAAGTGTCCTGGGGGTTTGCCGTGCGCCGCTTGTGTCAAGAACGGTACTTTTTGCGAATACACTGCAGCTCAGCGACGGTGAGAGAAGCCTGGATAGCTTCCAGACCCGAAATCAGACTGACTTGCTCGTCAATTCAGCGGGCCCAAGGTGAAGAAGCGCGTATCTTCACAAGCTCCTGTCGATCCACCGTCCTCCGCCACAGCTACTCAGGATCAAGCACTCAATCTGTTGGCAGATCTGTCGAGAGACATTCCTTTAAATCACCACAACGTTGCACCGAATGGCAGTGCTCAAACCCTTACTCGGAACGGGCAGTCACGCGCCTCGGCCGACCGTACAAACGGTGCTCCTTCTCAGCTCACTCAGTTGCAGATGTACGGAAGTAGCGAATACATTCCTGAGACGGCCAACGTATCTCCACATCATAGTATTTTATCTCTTCCCCCAGCGCAACTGTCCAACGAGCCTGCTTTTCAGCTAAGTAAGTTTTAGCCAGCTCGAACTTCTCTTCGGCTGAAGTTAATGGCGATACCGACGGGAGGTGTTGAGCAAGGCTGATGTCTTAGCTCTTCCCGCTCACCTCATAATTAGATGAACATACACACGAAGCTTCTTCGTCAATCTCAAACGGCATTTTCCAAGCCTTCACTTTACCTATGCCTAAGCATATTCCGGGTGTTCAACCCTCTATGCAAATTCAGCATGCAGCCTCCGAAAGCCGACATCCCGATGCAGGTGTATATACCACTTTGCCGCAACAGTCACAACAGCAACATCAGATATCGGGGTCTTCTTTACAAAACTATGCAGAATATAACCAGCAAGCACAAGATGTTTATACAACACTTTCCCAACCATTTACTTTTGGGAACGCTCCCATGCCTGCGACGACTTCCTCTACGAGCAGTAAATATCCTTTTCAAAAGGATGGTCAGGAAGGCCTTGACCATGCAACGACCCAAAGTCAACTTCACAAGCAAAATTTACCACCCATTCCCCCTTCAGGTTCCCCAAGCGGAGGCTCGGAAAGCGCTTTCGCCCAGTCTTTCTATAAAGCAGAAGGACCTGGACTCAATCACTTTCATACGGTGCTATCCCGAGAATTCAATGTACCAGAAGGGGCATCTCCGCCAGGCGCCGGAGGCACAGTTTCAAGCCATGCTCACGATCCGTCTTCAATTGTGTCGGATGTCGGCTTCTCGCCCGCTAACAGCGATGTGGCCCTGCCTGCTCACATGGAGAGGGACCTCATCGCTCTGGCAGACCTGACTCCTACCCAACAAACTCTCTTTGGCCTTTACTGGTGCTTTGTCCATGTTCAGTGGCCTATAGGTAAGGCTCTCGTGCATGTGCTGCCCGCTGATATGTCGAGGCCAGAATTGCTTTGCTACCGGTGACGTGGACGGCTCCAATTTTCCATTGCTGATCCCCTTTCATCTCAGTATATCGACCAGCATTTGGCTTTGAACAAGCGAAAGAGCATCCTGCATTATTTAACGCTATGCTGTCTGTGACCTGTCGTCACGACGTGTCACGTCAACTACAGCACGTTCCCGGCACCTTGAAGAATCTGCCACTTACATCGCGTCTTGGCGAGATATACACTAAAAGAGCAATCGCTGCACTCAACATGAACGAGATGGAAAGTTCCCTGCAAAAGGTCCAAGCCCTGTTTATGCTGGCATTGCGAGATGTCGCTCAAGGGACAACTAGCCGGGGTTGGATGTTTTCGGGTATGGCTACTCGCATGGCATTCGATTTACAGCTGCATCAACCTAGCAAGGTTTTCAAATCAACCAGAGTGAATCCGATTCTGCAACAGGAGCAGAGGCGTACTATCTGGTGCTGCTTTGTACTGGACAAAAGCATGAGTCTCTTCCTTGGACGTCCGGCAATGATGAACTTCAACGATATCGAAACTCCACTTCCTTCTCATTGGGAAGCAGACGAGTTCTCATATTGGGCAGAAGACGCCAAGGCGGTCATACCAGACAGGATGAATCAATTCATCGGTGTTCAAGCTAGACCTATTTCCACGATACTGGCATATATAAAACTCTGTCAAATCATCGAGCGCATAATGAACACGGTATACAAAGCTAAAGCCGGACCTGCGCGTGCTCCAGCCGTCTCTGCAATCGAACTGAACAACGCACTCGATGAATGGCAAGATGAACACTCTGAGATCTTCAAGCGCGCTGAGAGTTTGGTCAACTCCACTACAAACCTATATCACCTTCTTCTCGTAAATCGAAAGCTGTTGTACAGACCGGTCTCATGCTGACATTGTCTCGTATATTCCAGTGGTTTCATACTACTCGGCTGATCCTGAACAGACCTTTTATACCAAACAATCAAGTTATTTCGACAGCAAGGAGCGACAAGTCCGCGTACAACTTCTGTAGCGACGCAGCCGACAGTATTGTTGCTGTTGTGACGACACTTGAACAGACTCATGGTATTTTCAGATGTTCCTACAACGTCCTCTTCACGTCGGTCCTCTCTCATCAGCTACCACCCGCACTTTGCGCTTACCTATATAATATTGCAGTATATTCCAAGCAGGCGTGATGCACTGCTTGATCAGCTCAACTGCTAAAGATCAGCTTGTCATGGCGAAGGCCAATGTATCGTTCAAACAAGTGAGTGACATAGTACGTGGCACTCACTGAGTCGTAGCTGAGTATTCTGTCTGTCGTACTAGTGTGATCAATGGCTTGAGAGCATGACGGAGACATATAAGTGTGGGGCTCAGTATAGACACGTATTGGGGGTAAGTACGTCCTGTCTGATGATCGGCCCGATATCCCTAATCGACTGTTCATAGGCCATGGAACGGTTGAGTCGACGAGAACTACGCGATTCCGTCGAGCTCACAGAGATCCTGGCGAGTCGGCGTGGTTCTCGACAACCTACGCCATTATTTCCTGGTGAGACAGGGGTTCCGACTATCGCAAAACAAAGCCGCTTCTAACTGTTTCACTCCTATTGCTAGATGGCCCAAACGACAACACGCTTATGCCAGGGGATAGCAACGACAACCCTCTCAGTAGCCTACACTACTCTTTCTGGGATATGCCGTTACATTTCCCTCTCCAAAATAACGAAATGGATAGCTGGATGAGCTGGGAGCAGGACTACGGTTCTTTACTCCTTGATGGAATCACATAGCTATGAGAATGGAGCCATTCTCCAATGCTTCCAGGACTTGGACTGGCTATGTATATAAGTCAAGAGGGCTCGTCAAGCAGTGTCACTTCGGCAACGGTCAATATGTCTCAATCATGTAGCTTTATCATTTTGTTCTGTTACAAGGGTCCGCATGGTGCACGTGAATGTTACTATGGCATCGCTAGAAGGCGAGCTAGCAGACAAACAATATTCTGCCATGTCTGGCTTACATCTAATGCTGGCGCTTCTACTGGACTCGGAACTGACGGATAGCTCTATGACCAACAGACTAAGTCTAAAGGTGCTTCTTCAAGAAGTCGATAGCAGCTTGAGTTGCCTTCTCCTTCTGCTCCCTCTCTTGCTTGTTGTTGAGGTCACCTCTGACAGTCCATCCATGGACAGCACCTGGATAGACATGGAGCTCTGCGTCCTTCTTTCCAGAGAAGATTTCGTTCTTGACTTGGTTGACTTGGTCCATGGGGAACATCTGGACAATCACGCAGGAACTCAGCGGGGGGAAACACAACCGAGCATCGAGGACAGAGCAACCCACAGAGTCTTCATCACCGCACTGAACAAGAATAGGTTTCGCTACCTTCTCGAATGCAGGTATTTCGGTGTAGGAAGGATGGTTGGCCACTGCAGCTCTGGAGTCGCCCCGAACGTCAGGGATTTTCAGGCAAGACACACGTTTACGAAGAACAGCTCACTTGACATTGGGATTGCTGCCAGCTAGGATAGCTGCGTGTCTACCGCCCCAGCAGAATCCAACGACACCTTTACAGCCGATCATCCCATCAGCTCGAGCATCAAGACAGAGCATGGTCCACTCCTGCTCGCTCACCAATGCTGGCACCTCCAGCAGCCAATTCTGCAAGAATCTTCTCCATGAGAGGCTGGGTCTTGTCGTCGCTGTGTCGGTCAAGCCACGGTCCTACATCGCCGAAAGCTGCCTGCATCTTCTGGCCCTTCTCCTCTTCGCTGAGGGGTGGATCAGACTTCAAAGGCGTCAATGCTTTCATGTGCCCGACTGGAACATAGTCGCCTGGTGCATGGGTTCAAGAGTCAGCCGTGTGCATGGCTAAGGTATCACGGAAAACCCTCTCACCATTGAAGAAGTCGGGAACGACCACCTTGAAGCCGCCAGTCTTTGCGTATTCATCTGCAAGCAGGCGCACGTTCTGTGAAATCGCAACCTCAGCAAACAGCAGCAGAGGAAGACGGATCAAACTTACTGGCAACGCGTAGCCAAAGATATCAGGAATAAAGACAAGGACCTTCTGGTCGTTGCTGCCGGTGAGGTACGAAGGAAGTCCAGCAACTTCTCCATCCTTTCCTTCGGGATTACCCGAGTGAAGGTGGCCAGAAACGCAGCACGAAGAAAGCTTGGTGGACATAATGATGAGGCCAATTAAATTTGGGGATACTGTTGCGTTGTGATGAGAAGCAAAGCCTCGGTAGGGGCTCGTTCGCTCACTTCTACTTCTCTGTCGCTCTTCTGACGCCGGAGAGATGATCGCCCACCGCTGGCTCTCCGCTCGAGGCCGTTTGTCCGTTATTGTCCTTGAGCGCGATTTTTCTCAGTAACGCCCAGACCGACGAAGAAAGCACAGGTGAAATAATTGCACACAACAGAAACGTCCCCCAGAGATCGCGATAATCCTAGAGAAAGCATACAATGTCCCATCATGTTCCAAACCCTTTCCGGTGGCGTATAAGCGTATAAGTCTGAGAAACTCCTTTGGAAACTACTGAATCGTATATCTTGCGAAGTCGTTCAGGCCTTCTACTCAGATCTGAGATCATCGGATCCTGTCTGGACTGGCACACCCAAAGCCTCTGTCCTTTCTACAGCTCGGTCGATGTTCCAGTTCATAGTCTCCTTGACAGATTTCGAGAAGCAAAGAGCTGTACAAGCAAATCATTATCAGATAGGCATATTCCTGATGCAGGCAGGCAGCAACTAACCGATTGCAGCCGCGACGGTGAAAGGGATAATGGTATAGTAGACATACGCAAATGCGTCCGCGTATGCCTGCAAGGATCCAGCTAAGGCAGCCCCAATCTGTTCGGCCGATACACCTGGCACAGATGGCATCACCCCAGGTGTAGCGGTGAGTACCGCTTGCACTGTGGGCATGATGAGATCCGCAGGAACACCCGCATTGGCTGCGAACTCTGCTGTGCGTGCTGGCAGGTAGGCGGTGATCTTGGGTGTGAAGACAGCGGTTGCTGCAACGGAGAAAGGTAAGCCTGAGATTACTGTCTGAGCATCATCGAATTTTCCGACGTACCGATAGCAGCACCGACTGATTAAGCCATAAGGTCAGCACTTGGTATAGATTAAAGAAGCAGATATTCAGCTTACTGGCTCCACCCAAAGAACGTAGAGCGATGATATGAGCTGTAACCAAGCCGACCAAGCCTGGGTCTACAGCAAGCTGGCCGAGGGTAATTAGGAGACCTTGAGGTGCACCGAAAGCCAGACCAATAAGGGCACATAGTACATAGGGTACAGCACGTGGAGTACCCGGTTGCAGTTGCGATAAACCGGCACAGCATGCACCGAATGCCAAGAACGAGCAGACGAGTGGGATGCGGACTTCACGGAACTTCTTCGAATAGAAACCGAAGCCAATCGACGCGAAAGAGGAGGTGATGAGGATAAGAGCGAAGTGTAAGCCTTTGAAGACTGGGCGATTGTCGAACAGTGTTCCGATTTGTTGGCCCTGTGAACACAGACAGGTCAGCAAGGCAATCAGATGCTGTCAAGGACACGGTCGTTTTCAGACAACTGATGATAATTGAACGTACCAAGAAAATATTGAGCGTGATGTAAACAACACCCTCAATAAAAATACTGCAAACTGCGATAGGTGCATTCCGGTTCGCGAAGAGCCCATGGTGGAAAATGCCGTTCTTGCGGATGAAAGTCTCGTATCCGATAAGAGATACGATACCGACACCTGCTATGGTAAGGGTGCTGATACATTGAGGCGAACTCCACTTGTACTGATTGCCTCCCCTGTAGACTTCGTAATTAGCCTTGGGGTTTCATACTCAAGCCTCATGAGAACTTACCAGATGATCGCCATCATCAACGGTAGAACGGAAACGATGAACAAGCCTGCACCGATCCAGTCGAAGCGGTACATTTGCTGAGCAAATGTCAGGTCGCCAGGCTGCGGTACTCTCGGTAGTGGCTTGTAAAGCAAGAAGATAAGGAGTGCTCCTATGGCCATGAGGCTGCACACGACCATGCGCATCAATTAACCCATCCCAACTGAGCTGGACGCATTGCACTTACCCTCCCGACATGTAGATGTTAAATCTCCAGGCACTAGGACCGTTGTTTGCAATGAAGGCACCACCAGCGAGATCGGCCAATATGCCTCCGAGACTGACTGCGGCATACAAGCAGCCTGCAGTCAAGCCTCTCATTCTTCGAGGGAACACATCGGCTGCACATGAACGTCGTCAGCCATATTGGATATACACGACAGCAGAGGGCACCTTAGCCGGAAAGTAACTCACAGACGATGGCTGCAATTGGCGAGTACGCAATCAATCCGCATCCATACAAACAGATACCAGCAATGGCTTGGGGATACATGGTCTTGGCGGAAGCAGCGACCAAGCAGCCGATAGTTGCAACGCTGAGCAGGAAGATGGCCGACCACTTTCGCGCCGCGCTGCAGAATAGCTGATATCAGTCATTTGTTGCTTTTCTAATAAGAGGATGTGAAACCTACGCTGAGAAATCAGAGATGACACCGAAGATCGGAGTTATAGCCACTCTGCAGGAAAGAGGTCAGGACATGCTTAAGACAAGTGGGAGAAGAGTGAGCCTACTGTGATACGAGGAAACCTTCTCCGAACCAGAGCGCGACATTGCCGCCTCCGATGTCAGCAACCGTGTACTGCAGCCAAAATCCTGCAATTTGGCATTAGTCAACACCTTACTGTCTCAAAAGAGGCACATAAAGATCTCACCTGTAGCAGATACACCCTGTTTATTAAGTGAGTTTTTCAGTTCTCAGGACATCAAGCATTCGAACTCAGTCAAAGCTACGAACCCAGTTGATACCCATCCAGCAGAAGCATCCGGCGAACAAAACAAGCCAAGTTCGCCAATGAAGTGTAGGTTCGACATCGGTGATAACAGAATTCGAGACGAGTCGATGGGGAGCGGATCCATCGACATGTTCCAATTCATTCGAGTGCTCCTTGGCCGGAGTGTCAAGAGGAAGTTGATGCATGCTCATGATCAAAAGCCTTGCTGAGGTATGGAGTGCAGTAAGTTCACGAACAGGAAGACAAAGAGGGGATGTGCGACACGTCTAAAAGCACTGTTCTGCTCCCTTGCGATTCTGGGACTCCATGAATCTCACAAACCCCCGCTGACTGGAGACCGGAGGAATTAGAGACGAGCCTTTCCATTCTTGTGGGATCCAGGACATTAGCGGGGGTTCCAGAACCTCCGACCGAGAGACAAATAACCTCTGTGGGCCCGTCGGGGCAATCGTAACAATACCCCTGAAGTACTCGGGGCCTTACTTATTTGCCCGTCGTTTTTCTCCACTGTCGATCGGATGTTAAATCCCGTCAGCCCTCGTGCTCGAGATCGATGAATAGAGGTAGTAGCCTCGATAAAGAGAGCCACTGGACACCGACCTCTGGTCAAAGGCCCAGTACGCGTGGGAGGGGGTGAGCCCACATAATGGTGCCTTTCCTGAAGGTATTCAAGTGAAAAATTTGCCTGGGTAGTAATAGCAGGAATTGCCCAAAATATGTCGCATTTCATTGCAAAGCAACTTGGATACAAGAATGTCATACGGGGCCCCATGCAAGGTTCCCAGATGTTTACAATATACACAAAATTCCTTTAATCAGACTTCATTCGTGCCCTCGCAATCTTGAAACAATGTCCTAATTGATGATAGGAAGAACAAGATGTGAATCGTACTTTGCGCCAGTGTGGACCTGGGTAAAATTGATTAGGGGACCGTGAAGACCTTACGATATAGCTTCCACACTCACGATGTGCTTTCCTTTGTTGAAGTCGATGGGGCGGTCTGGTGTCATGACCTGGAACTGCGAAAGCGCGAGCAAGAATTTTGATTAGTAACTATTCGACTTGCGGCTTTCTCCTAAGCGCTTGCTGCATTCAAGATTGACTTACTTCAGGTAGTACCAGTGAATGACCGGCGACGCGCAATACTATACTTTCGCCAGCATCAAGAACCATTCCCGTGGGCCAAATACCGATGGTGAGGGGTACAATATCACCGGGTGTTACAGGATCGGAGCGGTCCTGTAGGCGTGTCACTTATGAGCAAATTGTCACTTCTTTAAGGAAGCCTGAGGCACTCACATGATCGTAGAATGGCTCAGTGGGAGTTGACTTGGCTTCATTCAGGGTGTTTCGGTGCGAAGCTCGTAACATGCCGGTGCTATCAATGTTCTATCAGCAGTGCTGTTTCATCGTGTATAAGGATAGCATGGTATCACTCACAAGCCTTGTAGTGTGTAAATGTTGACGTCTTCACATTCCCATATACCCTTGTCTTGGTCAGGGGCACGCTCACCGCCGTCTTCCGGTCGCCAATTGTGGTGCACGAGTACTGAATGTCGGGAGTCTTGGAAGTCAGCAATTGCTACCCGTACAATGCCTTCAATGTGAGAAGCAGACAAACTCACAATTACCATCCTTGTCGAGTTTGCGGATCTGAACTCTGATATCCAAATCGTTATGCTCCTTGCAAGATACCCAAAGTTTGAGGACAGGATATCCAGCGATTTCAGTATCTAGGTGTACAAAACCAATTCCGGTCAGTATCTTTGTTCTGAAATGCAGTTGCCATCACAAAAAATCTCACATTTATCAACCTTGTGAACAAAGTCCTACGCGTTCGGTAGAGAACATAAGCTATGTATGGCCGAAAGCTCCAGTAACCAGACTTACGAGGCAATCTGTCATATGGTGAGCTTCGTAAGAAGCGGAGGATATCTTCTCGACTGGATTAGGTGACATTGTGATATTGTCCGAGTTGAGGTAGAGAGTTTCATAGCGAGTTCTTGCGATGGGATACTGTTAAAAGAGTGGGTACAATAACCAGTGTGAGTTTGAAAATGCTACTTTGACAATATGCCGAATAGTCAGGTCAACGCACCTCCTGCTCTGGTCGTTCGACTACATCCTTTCCTCCGAATGAGATAAGAGTAAGTCGTACGGGAGGAGTGTCCTTTTCCCACCCATTATCGATATCTTTACAGTATCGATCATAGAACTTCTGCAGATCATCGACATTGTTCCTAATCAATCCGCTCGTTAGTAACGTGCTGGCAAGGATACAAGGTACAATGGTAGTGCGTACGGCTTGTATAAATCTGCCCATTCTTGAGCATTGTGGATTCGCATCCTAGATAGATTCGAATAGTGCTTGATCAGCTTCCAGACTTTCCGGGGTTTAGGCAGCAAGGATCTGAGCTTACCATTTGTTCTTCGACTTTGCTTCTCTGAAAGTACGGACAGAACCGTGAGTATGGATGAAAGACCTGAAAGATGGGATCACAAGGTAATTAGTATTTCATTTTCACATGCAACAACAAAGAAGCAAAGAAAGTACGTACGAGTAAGAAGCAGTCTGATAGATTGGAATATCGATATTGTCAACAGGAATACGTTTAGTAGCCCAATATTCATCAAAGAAAGGATGTTCCATTGCCATTTTAGCTGTATCTTCCATGCTTGCTCGACCGACTGCAGTGGGCAAGCACATTGGCGGAACATTAGTAGTGTGCGATTGATGAACAGCAATACAGCAATGCATTCCCTCTCACCTAGCTTTCCCTGCATCCAGTTACCGAATGCGACCTGAGGAATACCACCTCTAACCATTACATCGCGATAGTGATCCTTGCAAGGCCGAAATTACAGAGTCAGCTTGTTCAAATGAACAGGAAATGGAATGAACGCTGAATGTACTTACAGCATGCCCCTCCCAAGGAGCGATACATTTGAGAGCAGGATGGCAATCTCTAGCAGCGTGATTGATCTGTGATACGCCTAACCAAGAATTGCCTTGCATGGTTACACTGCCATTGCACCAAGGTTGCTGGATGATCCATTCGATAGTATCATAGATATCCTCGGATTCCTGTACGAAGTACGATTATTGATAACATTGTCAGCTGGGCCGGGCAGCTTGCAAGAATGATAAAAGCAAAAGAGAATACAAGAGCCTACCTTTGGACCCCATCGCATCATGTGACCTTCACTGTCGAAGGAACCACGAGAATCGATATTGATTATCGCATAACCTCGGTTCGTCCATTCTGCTGGGTCGGGACCTTCGAATTTGTGGTATCCAGAAAGTGTATGGGGATTGATTCCGCAATTGTACGGTCCTGCCTTGTCGCTGTGTTGATAAGATAGGCGTCAGCTCGAGGTGATAGAAGTGAATTGGGAGAAGGAGAACAAAGGCATGCTCACTATGTGATATCGCCAGTACCACTTTTGCCATAAGGTGAATATGGTAGAATAGCAGGCACTTTTTCCTCCGTGACAGGTCTAAAAACGTCTGTGTATAGCTTAACTCCATCTCTCATAGTGACTGTAACATCTCTCTCATAATGCATATCACAAGGTAGAGCTCTCCATCCTTTACTTTTAAGATGACCTTTGGGTAGAACAGTAGAAGAAGGTTTGAAACCATCATAGTGAGTGAGTTCAGGATGAGCATCTGGAGGTAATAAATCACAGAAGTGAACTTTGAAAGGGAATTTGTACTTTTCGAAACCGTAGTTCTCTAATTGAGCATTCTTATTATCACCGTTTGTGGTTGTTGTGCCATTTGTTTGGTGATGGCCGTTTGTTGAAGCGCCATTCGTCTGGGGAGTACCAGTACCATTGCTAGTAGTGGTGGTGGTGCTCGGCTTTCCGGGCAGGATGCCGTTCAGCGCCGACTTTACAGCTGCAGCCATGGGCGGGCGGGGACTGGGGAAATGTGGATGATGAAGATATGGGAAAATGTTGAAAGGAGAGTTGAAAAGAGGTAAGAGGCAGAGGAAGTAGAGTTGTAAAGTGGAAAGGAGCAAGCCTGCACTCTCGGCTGACATCTATATCCATTGCTCCTTCTTCCTCTTCCTCCGAGGCAGGCGTACCGAGAGAGAGATGCCGCTTTCCAGAGCGCTTTACCGGGCAATTAGCAGGAGGGGATATGGAAGGGCTGGAGATGCACGAGACAGCCAGCCAGGCTTAGAAAAGGGAGTGTGTATTTCTCCGGCTACTCAACAGCCTTCTCTGCTGGTCTGGGTCTGGCCATGGGACACACTCACACCTTGAGCAGATGCAGCAGGCTGGACGGGCATTCAAGCCTGCACGATCTTTGGCTGGTGGAGGCTGTTGCTGGAAGCGGTGCAAGGTCTATCCATACGACGATTGCTCTTGTATGCTCTCCATGGTACTGCCGCTGTTGTTCGCATATTGCTGCATCTGTGGTGGTGATTACTGCGATTTCTTGCAGTGATCATGCATGATGGCATGGATGGATGGCTCACGGCTCTGTTGATCTCGAGTCGCGGCATAGAGCACGCTCTTGACGCTGCCTTTGAGATGACGCTATTGGCTAGCTACTATGCCGTCGACAGTCACAAGCAACTCTGTGTATTGAACACCTGGCGCCAACGACACACGCTGCAAGCCAGACAGCAGCCAGTTGCAGCATGACAAGCGATGCCCGCCGACTACGATACCTAGCAGAACAGCATACAGCTCACGATAATGAATGGTGGATGGTGCTGGATCATGTCACATCCCAGACATCAGCACCACCATTCCGTCCATCTCGCATCCCATCCCATCCCATCCCATCTCCGGGTCGGCCAGCTTGAAGCGACATCCAGTGGCAAGCGGCATCCGACAAAGCTGCACGACAAGATTGCACAGAAGGTGGATGCAAAGATGCTGCTCTACCTCTTGCTAACACTGTTATACACTACAAACACCACTGAAGCTCGTGTCGCGCAGTACTGACTGACAGGCTGGCCTATCGCCTACCCTACCACTTCGGCTGCTTTGAAAGCCCGCATTCATCATCATCACCGCCAGCATCATGCAGCTCGACAATGAGGAGAACAGCACAAGCAGGCCACAGAGCATCCCCACTACATCCTCGTCAACCCAACCCCCAGACCGACTCGCAAGCGGCAGTCCAGAACAAGCGTGGAGTCCGCGCATCTCCAGTCCTTTGAACCCGCTCCATTCAGCTTCAGCTTCACCGCCACCAGGAGGACAACACCCACACCTCACGCGACGACCTAGCCAGCTGTCTCACTTCGTAGGCTACACTCCAACACAAGCAGAGACTCGTCGTGTCGAAAGCCGAGAGGATACCGTAGAATTGTCAAGCTTGTTAGGACCGGATGATCGACTACGCTTCTTTAGATGTATAGACAATGACCTCCTCCCTGCTCTTATTGCGCCTGCCGAGAGAGCTAAAGCGCTTAAAGTGATGGAGACAGTCCTCCTACTACTCGAGAACGCCCTGAATAAAGGATTGGGAGAACAAGGCGACCACAAGTACCTTCAAGTCAAGCTATCTAATCCTGCTATTAGGACAAAGCTGGATCTAGACGGCCCAGGTAGCAAACAGAAAGGTGCTCCAAGTTTGGATTATCTCCATTTATGCGGTTGGAAGTGAGTCCGAATCCCTACACACATACGCGCCGTCGTTCGCCACTCCCCACACCTTACTTGTGCTTTCGTAATCTGACTCTTTATCAATTGATCTTAATCACAGATACAAAGTCGATAACTTTCAAGAATACCTATACTTCCCAGAAGACCCAATACCTAAAACATTAGCAGAATTAAGAACAGGTCATAGAATATTATTAACAAGAGTAAGCAAAGAACAAGAAGATGCTCTTAGAACAAGTGAACGTAAAGCCAATGCTAAAGAAGAAGAATCAAATAGAGTTAAAAAAGCTTTATTACAGATTAAAGAGGACAGAGAAAAAGTTAAAGAAGTTCATGAGAGGGAGAAATTGGTCAGAGCTGCTAAAGCGGCTGCTGCTTCGTCGCCTCTTGAGTCGAATGCTCCTCTTAGTCCTGGCTCCATCTCGTCGACTCAGCTACCTGAGTGAGGGCGTTCGCTTGGATAGTTTAGTGAGCAGACAAGCAAATGGAAGTCGCAGTATGTCGGTCGTTCGTTGTCCCGAGTTGTTGTAAAATGGTAGCTATTTGTCATTTGGCCACTCATCTCAGCACACTTCAACAAACATTGTCCATTCTAGGCAAGACCAAGCTTTAAACGACGAGCAGACTCACTGCCTCACAAGAGTAACCTAGTGTGATTAGTGCACACTACTATATATGATGATATTCTGTCGCCACTCGAATTTGAATTATTTCCTGCGATTTTTGCTTGATTGCAGCTTTCTTCCGCTCCAACCAGGAAACAGAGTCGGGCAGAGGATCATGGCATATCAAGGCAGCATACACGCACAGGGGCGTAGAGTGTCGCATTCTAGTATAGGCAGAGCGTGACTGCATTGTCAGTCTCGCTTTGTCTCTGCTGGTCTGCTCCTCTTCATCCCATCCCTTCAGCTGTCGGGAAAGTCCCCGGACTACTATACAAAATGCACGATGGAGGAGACCTCGTTATCTACCTTTATGGGACTGGCTATTATGGCATACACTCTACCACACTACGTTCTGCCTCTCATCCTCTAAGGCTGCCTGTGTCAAGGAAAGCACTCGTCCTTCACAACGATGAAGTTTCATGGCTGGCTAGGATTGGGAGCGCTCGTGGTTGATAGAAATCGTATTCGAAAAGAGGTGCTCATTCTGTCAAGGTGAACATTCTTCTCGACATTCCTGAGGGAGAGGTTTATATCATATATCCTCATCGGCATTGATGCCGTCTGTTGAATAGCTCCGACACCTTCCTTCACGTCCCCTTATTGGCTATTCCTCGTCATTCTTTCATAAGATGACTATCCTTCGTACCTATCGCTAGAAGACCGTTCAGTCTTCGATGCTGGTGATACTCTTTTTTTAGCTACTTTCATAGCGATGCTCACCTTGAGTAGGCGAGGAGGAGGATCGTAGTGGTCGCTCATGGCATTATGAGTAGGCAGTGTTGGCTCGATAGGCCGATGGTGAAGGGGAGAGGCGTTAAGGAAGGAAGAAGTTGATGCGGACTCTGGTACTCGAAATGCTTAATTGACAGATTAGAGTATCCAGTATCCGTGTTATTTTCTGCTCTCTTTCTCGTTTCTTTCTCTGACCTTGAAAGTCTAGAAGGTATCAACAATCGCTATGCTCGCATCGCCATGAGTATCATACCACTGCTTTTCTTTCCACGCTTTGCTCGTTCCGAGTGTCAACTGTGCCGATTCCGTCCCTCATGCCGCTTTTCATAACTCCTTATCCTGCTAGTATCCATGGACAAGGGCGAAGATATGAGCCATTCGCTTGTCTCTCATGGTGCAGAGGTTGCAAAGCTAGCTGGGTTGGTTTTATTCACTGCACCTATGATATATAGTGGGCTTCAAAAGGTCGTTCGCTATGCAAAGAGCTGGACATCCAAAGTCTTTTGACGATGGTCGTTGGGGAATAAAGAATAGCTAGGGACCACCGAAGGAGTAAGTGTGTTGATGAAGCCGGACGTTTCGGTTCACTGCTGTGTTCTTCAAGGAGGGCACAGAGACCGAATATAGAGCGAAACCGTTAGTCATAGCCGAATTTACACTCTCCTCTTAACGAAAGTTAAGAAAGAGTCAATCCCATCATCCGCTCAAGCGTCTCATACCTATACACCATTCTACTATCAAGGTTGACAGCCTGTAGCATTGGTCTAAAGGAGACAAGAGGATGATTCTTTAGGCAACATAGTTATCATGATCGCTTGCTTTCTTCACCTGGAAGCAAGTCAACTCAAGGGGGCTTATTCCTGCTCGACTCTGTTTCTTGGTTCACACACGTCTCTTCCTGCTTCTCCTTCCTTCTTCAAGCTTTCATTCGATCCGACACTCTTCAGACACTATAATGTCAGAGTCTTGCGACTGGCACACATGGGATATCATTCCTAAACTCAAAGTGGTAATCCATTGCTGTGTCGTATCAAGAGACTCTTGATGAAATGATGTTGAGAGAATGGTCAGATTGAAGAAAGGCTTGATTTAGATGGGGAAATGGACAAATCACACACACCCACACACAAACACACATCTCCCTTCAATGATGATAACCTATACAACAACAACATGAATTTCTTCATCCTAGCCGGTCTTCAGAAGCCGGCTTTGAGGATAAAAATTTAGAGCTTTTTAATCCTGAGCTCCTCTCACAACTCCCCCTTCCTTTCCGTGTGGCTTTCCTTTGTAGAAGTAGTGCTATTGCGTGCAATCTAGTACAGCTTCAACACAATTTTACTTTCTCTTGTCTTGCTTGCTTGCTTTCGTCGTTGCTTTCTGTTTTGCCACATTGCCTCTGCCGTTTTCCGCCTGCTTTCTGTATCTTGTTTACTCGCCGCCTACTTTGAAGCAATTGGAGGACGTCGACAGACAGAGAGACAGCAGCAACAGCACAGCAAGACACTGATATTCGCATAACGCCAGTGGATGCAGTCGCGCATCCCGCAGTCAACTCATCACCACAGTCGAGAGAGCCTCGACAACGTCAACAACACCGTCCAGCCTGCAGGCAGCCCGTTCCAGACACGACAACAGCCTGCAAAACACGAGTCGCCTGGAAGCAGCATCAGCATGAGTGCACTATCTGTGGGTTGCGCTTGAGCCGTTGATGTGCGATGCTCACTGTCAGGCACTGTCTGACTTTGGGTGTATCATGCGTGATTCAATCAGGAACGACGCTTGAATCAGAGAAACAAGGATGAGGTGAGATTCTTTCAGCATGGATGGCGAGCCACTCGTGACACTAATTGATGTATAACTCTCGTCACCAGCGCATCCGCAAGAAGATTGAAGATGACCTCGCTAAGAAACGCGGTGGTGTTCCCAAACGTGGCCAACCACAACAACAGGGTACTCCATCACGAGGAGGAGCAAGCTCGCGCAACTCACGCGCAAAGCAAGCTGGTACTGTATCTGCCTTAAGACCTACACCTGCTCTTACCGTACCTCAACATATAAGCGTAGCAGACGCTTCTCAGCTTTGCGCTGCAAAGAGAACAGACTGCGTTCTTGTTGTAGACGATGAGGAACACCTGTGCGGTATTTTCACGGCGAAGGATCTCGCATTTAGAGTCGTAGGAGAAGGATTAGACCCGAGAAATACACCCGTACAACAAATTATGACCCCGAACCCAATGGTCACTCGCGATACGACATCCGCCACCGATGCTCTGCAAACAATGGTTTCCAGAGGCTTCAGACATTTAGTGAGCTTTGCAGCGTAGCTCGAGTACGCTGTTCGTATGCTGAGACTGTAGATGGCAGCCCGTCTGCAACGAAGATGGCGATGTCGTCGGTCTGCTCGACATTACCAAAGTCTTCCAAGAATCGCTCGAGAAGCTAGAACGCGCCTATGGGTCTTCGCAGAAATTATACGCTGCGCTCGAAGGCGTTCAAAGTGAATGGGGAGCTGGAGGTGGACCCAGTGCAGCAGCTGGATTCGGTGGAGCTCATGGTCTAATGAACTACGTTGAGGCTTTACGGGAGAAGATGTCTTTCCCTGATCTAGGCTCGATTCTAGACGATAGGACAAGAGCAATCACAGTAACTGCAGGTACAAAAGTTAAAGAAGCTGCCATACTCATGAAGAAGAACAGAACCACGGCAGTATGCGTCACAGATGAATCGGGTAAACTTTCTGGTATCTTTACTAGCAAGGATGTAGTTCTACGCGTTATTGCAGCTGGTTTGAACTCGTCTTCTACGAGCGTCGTGAGAGTTATGACCCCACACCCAGATACGGGTACACCAACTCTATCCATCCAAGAGGCTTTAAGGAAGATGAACGGTAAGCTACCTGCGTGTATGCCCTCGACTAAGGTCATCAGCTGATTCCCGGTATTGATCGCAGATGGACATTTCCTCAATCTGCCTATTGTCGAGGACGATGGCAGCCTTGTAGGCTGCGTAGATGTGCTCAAGTTGACCTACGCCACGCTCGAACAGATCTCAGCTATTGGAGCGGAACAAGGCGGAGCAGATGCAGCTGGAGGACCTCTTTGGGGAAGATTCTTCTCTTCTTTCGCCGCAGCTACAGCAGATGGCGATACCGAGTCAGTCGTCTCGGATTCGCAACCCCCAACATCTTCAATCGCACCGGGTACGCCTTCTGCAATGCCCAAGCATATGCGACACGATTCGACATACGCTGGAAGTCCAAGCGAGATTCACCCTAATGATTCAGCAAGCGCAGTCGGTGTTGATGATGATGATACATCAGAAGTAGTCAAACCTAAGAACAAAAAAGGAGGAAGAACAGCCGATTCAGCGGTTGAATCTACTGCAAATGCAGCTATCGTGCATGATGATGGAACATATCTGTTCAAGTTCTTCTCTCCTAGCGGAATGACACATCGTTTCGTTGCTAGATACGACAACTATCAGACGATTAGGGAAATTATCGCTGGTAAACTAGCTTCGGATCCTTTCTTCCTTTTCCAAGTCAAAGGCGATGGTTCAACTACTCCTTCCGTTGGCGAGATGGACCCTTCAGACTTCCATATCAACTACAGAGATGACGATAGCGACCTGGTACTTCTACACACCGACGGCGATCTGGAAGATAGCGTCAAGACCGCCCGCAAACAAGGACGCGATAGAGTCTTGCTAACAATTAAAGGAGGTAAAGGATGGGAGAATGCAATTCAAACAAGCGCTGAGCAGCAACAAGCCGAACGCAAGAAGGCGCTCAAAGCTGTACAAGAGGAAGAAGATGATGAGCATGCACGCGTAGAAAAGGCTTCTTCTTCAGTGGGCAAGAAGAAAGGCAAGGCGACAAGCGATGATGAACTCGTCTTTGGTTTCTTGCAAAAGGACTTGGTCCTTCCAGCTGCTATCGCTTTCTTAGGTGTTGCCGTTATTGGTGTTTTCGCTCTTTCTAGATCTTCTAACAAGTAGTCATCTTTTTTTCACTGTTAGTCTTCGTGCAATTTATATTTCACACTTTTCCACTTCAACCGCGAGGCAGCCAAGCCATACTGATATGCAAAAGTATTGACGACGATGTGACGGGAGCACTTTGTTCTAGCACTAACATGGTTCATATATCGCATGAAGTCTGATGTAACACGTCTCTATGAGCCTGGCGGTCTTAAGACAAGAGTAACCTAGATTTCGTCCTCCATGCTCTCAAATGATAAAGGTGAGAAAGCATGGCCGGCACCTTCATAATGCTTGCTATTGGCTTCAACCTGTAGATGAAGCGATTTGCGTCAGTCTATTGCAATGTACAGTTCATGTACTGACAGGAAGTTTGACTTACCCAGTGGAGACGCAAGGCGTGCAAGAAGGCGGAAAGACCTTCCATTACAATGAGAATAGCAATGGAGAGAGAGAACCACGCCGCAAACATGATGGTCAAGAAGACGACTCCTAGAGCACCTTCAAAATAGAACGCGTTCTTGATGGTCATGCTCCATAGTACCTCGGACAGCTGAGCATGGGCCAATGAAAGGGCCCACAGACGAAGGTAGGAAGCGGTATTTGAGATACATCCAAGGCAGAACTCAATAGTATGAATGACTTGATGAATTGCAATCTCGCCAAACTCGAACTCTTCCCCCTGATAGGACCGAAAATTCAAGTCAATTACGGGCCCCTCAATTTCGCAATTCAAGAGCAGAAGGCTACGCACATGTTCCTGGCTTGGCTCCTCATGGGCGTTATCGGTAGCTGGTTCATCTCCACTGAGTCGTCCAGCCGTGAATCCATTTGCACCATCGTTAAGATCGGTCTCGTCGTCATGGAAGCCGCCATTGGCACCGATTTGAGCGTAACCTTGGGCGGCAATCTTTTGGTGTTTCTTCCAGAGAATATATGGCTTCATGCAGAGCATCCAAGGGACACAGACCAGAGCGACCAGTAGAAGAACTGTCTGAACGAATCCTTGGCCTGCGTACAAAGGCACATCGATCGTACCAGGGGACAGGAACATGTACTGAAGAGAGAAAAGTTAGCTCGACTACATTATCAACTAGAGCAGGTTGATAAAGAGCCTCACGATAAGCATGTTGAGCAAACTTGGTGCTTCCCTGCCTTCTGCTGCCCAGTCCACGGACCATTTGTAGATAACCGTCAATACCAAGTAACCGAAGATGCACTCCATAAAGAGGAGTTGTGGAATGAATTCAGCAACAATGGAGAAATTCTTCTTGAAGTGTCTGAAGTTGGGAACTTGAAGGCAGATTGCAAAGGTCATCTAACAATAGTATATAGGTCAGCTAGATCGTCACAAGTCAATCTTGATAATTGCGTGACGAACATGAATAACACCAATGATGATGGACATCTTCATCTTCAGCGAGTTGGTAAAAATAAGGTTGTTGCTAGTTCCGTGCCAAGCAGGATCGATACCGAATGGATAAATCGCTCCAGTGGAGACAGCATCAACTGCACCTTCGCCGGAAGGCCATTCCCAGCCAGATTTGGCGAGTGTGAGACCGAGAGAGAAGATATCGTTGTAGATGAAACCGGTGTAAATGGCGAAGATACCCATGAGGAAGATGATGTACTGGAAAGACAGATGTTAGACGATTGGCATGTGTAGACTCAAGTGACTGCCGGCTTACTCGTCCAAAGTAGAAGGTATCGAAGATCTCATTTCCGAAGCCTTTGCCAATACGTTTCTCGAACAGAATAAGCATACCCGCGGCAAGAGCCATCAGGAAACCGTGACCAATATCACCGAACATGACGGCAAACAGGAAGGGAAAAGTGATGACGGTAAACAGACCAGGATTGATTTCCTGGTAAGAGGCTACTCCATAAGCATCAATGATAGCTTGGAACCCTTCGGTAAACTTGTTGGTTCGGAAATAGGTAGGTGGGGTCTTGGTGGATCCAGTCAACTCGTGCAGGATAGCAGGCATCGAAGAGCTCTGACCGTCACCAGCAGATCTCAAGGCGAGCTGTACACGTGGCAGATCACGCGTTGGTACCCAACCCTCGGCAATGAGTGTGGATCTGCCTTGATCATACTGGAAGTTGTTCATAGCGTGATAGATGAGCTTCTCTTGTCGGACGCATCCCCACCAAGCCGAGATACTTTCTGCAATCTTCATGAGCTCATTTCGACGGGTAGTTTCGGTCTCGAGGGAGATTTGAGAAACTTCCTCGATGCGAGCATTGACTTCTCGTAGCTTGTCATGTCGCTTATCGGGATCGCTATCGATGTTGTACAAAGTGGCACCGAGGGACTCGCTGATTCTGCGAATCTTCTCGAGCAAGTCTGCGCCGTGAGCAAAGATGATGAACACATTCTTGTGGATTGCTCGGGCAGTTGCACCGCCTCCGCTAGAGGACACTTTGCTAGGGACTTGAAAGGGCGTGTCGATCTCGGCGTAGTTCATGTAGAGATTGCCACGAAGGACGCGCCAGAGGACTCGCTCAAATGTTCCCATGCGCTCGCGATCAATGGTTCCAGATACGAACCTAGGTGAAAGAGCGTTGGTTGTATCAGTTTTGATCATGGACCTCTGCAAGCGAATGCAGAAGCTCACTCTAGATGCATTGCACCACTGAGGGCACTTTGATCTCCCAATCCAGCTTCGAGGCTGTTCTCGAGCAAGGGAGCATTGGACTCGTCGAAGCTTCCTCTGTTGCCGTCATCCATAATTGCAGATGGATTAGCAGCAGCCTGTCTGAAGAAGACGTCTGTCTCCATGAGGACTGCGCGAGCTTCCTCGAGCTCCAAGGCACGACCTCGGATGTTGTCCCAGTTCTCTCGAAGCTGGCGCAAGCGGTCTTCATTCTGTTTAAGACGTGGTTCTAGCTCGTCTACTAGCTCTGGGCCACTGCGCTGGTTGAGGATGAAGCGAGTCTCGTCGAAGGGTCGGATCTGACAGCATGACGGCGTCATTGGACACAGCGGGCAGAGTGTCAGCGAGACCGCCCCACTTCGAAGGGTGGCTACAGCATGCAAGTGCAGCTACTCACAGGCACCTCTGCATCCTTGATCTCCTCTGTGAGGAATCTGAGTCGTCGTTCGAGCTCATCGAGTGTCCTCAATTGCGCGGTGAATGTCTTGTTGAATGGAGTGGTGTCCGGGTCTGCAATGGTGAGTAGATGGTGATGTATGGATGAACAGAGGGGTATAACACCAGCCATCAGCCCTCTGAGCCCTCCGAGACTGCTCCCTCGCACTCACTCAGATCCTCAGGCTGGAATAGCCCGACCTCGCCCAACGCCTTGGTCGTGTCGTGGGCACTCTCGAAGGGAATGTATAGCTGCACGCGACTCTGCGCTGCACTGCGCAGAATACCAGCCTCGTCTGCCATCGTTGACTGGTGTGATTTGGTTGCTGCTGATGGTGAATCCTCAAAAGGCAGTCCTCGACACGCACACTGCTTGACTTTCCGCTGATCAGATTGCGATGCCCACAAAACACAATACACAGACAGCTGTCTGCTATGGCCGCACACGGTACACAACATCCGCTTGCATAACTACGGTCGTCTTCCGCTGTGTCCTCCAAGTTCAGCTTTCCCAGCAGGCGTCACCTGGCCTTGCGTATTTCCTGAGATGAATATCGCCCCACGAAGACAATACAGCTACCCAACACAGCTGACATGTATGACAGAGTATATCGGTCCTCCTGTCCAAGATACTGAATGATACCTCGACGTCGCTATAGCTCAACACCAAGAAGGTTTGGTACCGTCAGGGTATACTCTACAGATGGCTGCAAACGGCATCGGAAACTGATGAAGCTGATGTGTTAGCAGCACCCAATACTATGGCTAATGTGATCCACTCACATCGTACCCCCTCTCTCCGGCACGATGCAGCTCGCTAAGCTGCAAGATGTAGCCAGCCTGGTATGCGGGTGTATGCCAGCGTCGAGCATGAATGAAGGCGCGTAGTGCCTTCCTTTTCAAGTCTGCAGAGTCCTTCAGTGCTTCAACTATGATAGTCCCAATCTCCTGGATAACAATGTGGTCAGCCATGACACTTTTCCAAGAATGTCTGGCTTACAGCCTCAGTAGCCGAAGCATCGTATGTTATTATGGCTTCGCTAAGGACCTCTTCTGATTCACTGGGCACTGAACGGAGAATAAAGCACTATCAGTTGCTGATAGGCAATTGGAGCAATCGACATACTATCCGATACGATAACCTGACGAAGAATGGTAACGAACTTCCTCTATTAGCCCCTGCAAATGATCAAGCCTGAAACAAAGCTTACGCAGCCTGAAAGCATGGCCTTAATCCACTCCCTCGACATGCGCTTCTTGGGCGTACTAGATTATAATTGTATGAGCTTGATGCCTGGCCTCTTCTCCTCTACTCAAACGCGAAAGACGCTCACCTGTTGAACAGGCAAAGCTTCGCCTTTCGATAATCCTTTGGCAACGGGAGATTCTGCTTATCCTTCTTGTCAAGTACGCCATCTACGTCAAGGTAGTCAACTGTCTTCTGATCCCATTGGTTACTAGGATAGAAGCGAGCGGGATCTGCTGCATATGGGAGATGCCCAAATAGCTGCATATCGAATGTCCCGTACATAGCTTTGAGTTTTGGATATTCAAATAAGTCGATGAGTTCAAAAGCGTGTCTTTTGGGCCCGACGTAAGCAACCTCTTTAGGGGATGTAGCTTGTACCCAGCTTAGCTTACCGCACTAAGGTGATCTAGGAGGTGCCTTAATCAGTAACTGACGCGATACAATCAGCACCTCTTGTCAATGATGACTTACTCCTCCATGACTGAGGTCAAGCTGCCTAGTGCAGTTGTGACCCGCACATTCGTTCAATAATTGAATGTCGAGCTTCGCGGTTGAGGGTACAAAAGATGCCGCTGCTCCGTGTCGAAGTTGTACATCTGTATTCTTGACTGGAGTAACAACAAGATCTCCGCGCTCGATACTTCGACGACTTGAAGATGCCAGCGCGGCCGCTATATCGCACATTTCATTATCGTCTTCTTGTTTGCAGGCTAAAGAATGCAACAGGATTCTGAATATTATGGGCGAAAACTTGATGAACTGTCGAGTCACTTACAGGTATCACTTGCAATCCTCCATCTTTTCCTTCCAGAAAGCGAAGTCTGCCATTCGGGCGGTATAGCATAATCAAATGGCGAGGAACCAACTTCGCTTGGGTTACCATACCAATCTGCGAAGACGCCAGATGCTTCCAAGTTGTGTATTTCGTATGTGACAGAAGGACGCAGAGTCACTTTGTGTTGTCGTGATTTGGTAACGTCGAGTATTGTAGAATCGAGCGGATTGAGCCCTTTGACAAGTCTATAAATGATTATTTGAGATAGGAGACGAGGTCCTACTCTTGACTGTCTCAGAGTAACGAATAGGGCTACAGATACTAAGCAGCAAGCAGTGCCTGTCCACCGAAGTCTGCTTCGCCAAGTCCACGACGATGTCCAGGAAGCCGGGCGCCGAGTCAGCACTTGGTGAGCCTGGCCTTTTTCCAGTGTCGGACTCTTTAAGGCGACGGGCACCATGCCTCCCAGGTCAGCGGTCTAGTCAGTCGATGTCAGTCACAGCACGAAGGGAGTCCTAGCAATTCAATTGGTCTGTAAAATGAGAGATCCCTTTGACTTCCAACACAAAGGTGTAAATGGTAAAATGCCCAATGTCAAGGCCTGCCGAGCGTGTTTGGTGACCCTTGATGGTGCTGAGCAGCATACATGGCTAAGAAGCGAGCTTGTTCGCTGCTTGAGGAATCCACGGTCGGCCAGAGTGGGCCCTACTCTCTCTCTCTGATTAGGAAGGACAAGTGACGAAAGCGCCATGGATGGGTGAAGCCCGGTCTTACGGATCTTCCATGTATAGCGTCAACTTGCTTGCTAGCTTTTGGCACTGTCTTTTCCAGCCAAGTGAATTGCCGTGAACCAGACCTTCCACACCTCGACTTTGCCTCTTTGCACTTTGACTTTGTAGCAATCAATCAACTCATCAGGCCAAATCAGTGCGACATTGCATGCGCATCGCAACAGCAGCAGCGAAAGCATTAAGGACTTCAAGGCTTGCTGCAGAATCGCATTCAGGATCAGCTTGGTTATTGATTGCCAATAGATACCAGATCACGGTTGCAAAAGCAGGAACCCGCTGCAGGATGGCTTCCACTAGCAGCAGCAAGACTCTTTCAAAGGACAAGACATACGATGAACATTGGCAGCAGCCTGGAGGGACGCCTTTACCAAATCTCAAGGTCTTCAATTCTTTGACTCGATCAAAGGTGCGCTTGACAATTGTGGAAGGCGTGAATAGTAGACTGAAGGCATACTGATGTATACATACGATGCTCTCTAGGTCGACTTCGTGCCTCAGAAGGGGAAGCATGTCACCTGGTAGGCAGTTGTTAGTCTGCCCTATGCCTAGTCCATAGCTCACGCACCCTCGACAGGTACAATTGCGGACCGACAGTATACGATGCATCACACATGGGACATGCTAGGTAAGTACTGCCCTTTTCGGATACAACATGCATCTGTCCTCACTTACTTATTGCTTTTTTCCAGAAACTATGTTACTCAAGACTTTCTTCGCCGAATCCTGCGCGACTACTTCAAATACGATGTTCACTTTGTTATGAACATCACGGACATAGATGACAAAGTAGGTTTTATCTGTCTGATCAATCATTAAATGCTATCGCTCATCGCTATCCCGTCTTCCAGATCATTCTGCGCGCACGACACCAGCACCTTTTCTCGACATATCTAAACGAGACCGATGCTTTGACTCCCGAGGTACTGGCTCAGGCAAAAGAAGCCTGGTCGCAGTATTTCGAAAAATTCAACAAGAAGATTTTAACTCCACCTCCAAGTTATAGCAACGGTCAAGCAGATGTCAATGCGTCTTCGTCTGCCTTACAATCAACATCGGCGCTGACGTGGGAAGAACTGCAAAGTAAGATCACAAGTGATGCGCAATGGTTGAAAACCATCAAAGATAACCATGAAAAGTTTGGCATGCAACTCGATACGCTTACAGCGGCACGAATTGCGATAGACAAAGCGGAGAAGGATCTCTCAAGCGGGCGAACGGATCGTGGAGCAGCAGCAGATCTACTGAAGGGTTCCCAAGATATAATAAGCGAGTTACTAGATAAGCAAAAGGGTAGTACAGTGACGGATCCAGCTATCTTCCGATCATTAGCTGCATATTGGGAGAAATCCTTCTTCGACGATATGGATCGTTTGCACGTCGAACCGCCAGTGACACTTACAAGAGTATCGGAATATTTACCTGAAATCACAACATTCGTCGAAAAGATCATCGAGAATGGCTATGCGTATGAAGGAGACGATGGCAGTGTCTACTTCGATACGAAACGATTCGATGGTGCAAACGGGAAAGAGAGTGGAGACTGGTGCCATTCGTACGCCAAGTTACAACCCTGGAGTAAAGGCAACAAAGAATTACTCGAAGACGGAGAAGGGTCATTGAGCGTTGCTGGAAGGACTAAAAAATCACCTTCTGACTTTGCGCTCTGGAAAGCCTCGAAACCGGGTGAACCTGCTTGGCCATCGAAATGGGGAATGGGCCGACCAGGCTGGCATATTGAGTGCTCGGTGATGGCTTCTGACGTGCTAGGCAAGACAATGGACATCCACTCTGGCGGTGTCGACTTGGCTTTTCCACATCATGATAATGAGATTGCGCAAAGCGAGGTGGGTAGTATGCCTGGCAGCCTGAGGATCTAGCTGACGAATACTATTGTACAGGCTCATCACGAGTGCCGACAATGGGTTAATTACTTCCTACACACAGGTCATCTCCATATCGAAGGCCTAAAAATGAGCAAATCGCTCAAAAATTTCATTACGATAGAAGAGGCTTTAGCACGTGCTACTGCGCGTCAGCTACGTCTATCATTCCTATTGCAACAATGGAATGCCCGCATGGATTTCAACGAAAAGGATATGACCGAAGTCAAAGCTATCGAGACTCGCTTTAACAACTTCTTTACGAACGTTAACGCGCTCGTAAGCGACTTCGAAGCGAGAGCCCAAGAATCATCAGGAAGCCATCATTATGGAACACCTGAGAAAGAACTCATGGCTGCTCTCGAAGAGGCGCAAGACGCTTTCCACTGTGCTCTCTGCGATTCCTTCAATACTCCTCAAGCTATGTCTGTCCTGATAACACTGCTCACTTCGGCCAATGTCTACGTGACCTCCCGGAGTCGCTCAGAAGTGAACGTCGATACTTTACGCAGTGTCTCTGATTGGCTGTCTCGTATGTTACGAGTATTTGGACTTGGTGAAGGACCGGAAGCAGATGCGAGAGGGAGACGGATCATTGGCTGGGGACAAGCTCGAGCGGAAGACGCAAACGGAGCTGCTGGAGAAGATCGCGAAGCAACACTCATGCCGTATCTGCGAGCGCTTTCGACGTTCCGAGATAGCGTTCGCCGTCTGGCGAGAGAAGAAGGCAAAGCGTCGGAAATTCTAGCTCTTTGCGATCAACTGCGTGATAACGACATGATAGACCTGGGTGTTGCGTTAGACGATCAGGATGATGGACGTGCGCTGGTCAAGCTGGTTCCAGCAGAACAGCTCCGAGCTGCAAGAGACGAAAAGGCAGCGATTGTAAAGCAGAAAGCAGCTCAAAAAGCAGCATCTCAAGCAGCTGCAGAAGCTAAGCGGAAAGAGAAGCTGGAAAAGGGCAAGCTATCTCCCAAGGACATGTTCAAGAACTCTACGGACTATTCGAAGTTCGATAGCGAAGGATTGCCCACACATGATGCTCAAGGTGAAGAGCTGCCTAAAAGCAGAGTGAAGAAGCTGAAGAAAGAGTACGACCAGCAAGCGAAGCTGCATGAAGCGTATTTAGCGGAGACAAAATGATAGACATGGTATTGTCGCTATGGCAGCGAATTTGAGACCGAATACCATCACACCGTAGCTGTGGCAAAGCCGGAAACTAGAGACGAATTCCAGCGCGCGTTTTTTGCCGTTGTCTTCTGACCCGTTTGCTTCTGTCCAGGCGACCACCTCCTTCAAAATGTAAGCGGACCAGCTACACATCGCAAACTGTGCGTCGACAAGTGCAAGATATGCCTGCACCATTGCATTTGGTTCAGCGTAGAATGTGTCAGACATTCGAGTCTCGTCCGTAGCAGGGTCCGCAATGCATGACCTCGGGGACGTTGGAGGATCAACATCGCAAACAGTAGGAACTGACCGAGTCGCACAGCTAGCTGACACGAACTGAATGCTACAGTTGGTCGTCACGAGGCGAGGAAAGCTCGAGTCGCCTGCTTAGACCTAGTACTGTCCAAATGAGCTGACTAACTAACATCCTCTGTTACCGATGACCACCTCTCCAAGCTTGAGGCTGAAGAACTCAAGAGAATGCTCATCTCAGTGAGTGGGTCCAGAGATCTCGTATTGTATCGTATCTTTCCTCCACCTGCTGCATTTACAGGGCTATCAAGAGTTTGGAAGTGTTTCACAGTCAGAGCTGGACCTCGCCAGAAACCTGAGCTTGCGCTATGCTCACGAGTCTGAGGATATTTCAGCTCACCTTACACGGTAAGCGCTGTGGTATCCGCAAGTACGCTGGTGCGGAGCAAATGCTAAAGTCACCTCTTGTTTCAGCTGCCCACACACCATATGCGAGCAAGAAGATCGCAACCTGTATGTCCACACATGCTTTCCACTGGATACCTCAAATCCACACAACACAGCTTGCCGTCACTTGGTCAAAGCCGATGGACTAGAATGGCCACTGTGAGCCGGACAACCGAACAATGCAAGCTAGTCAAAGGTAGATCTCCACTGACGGGTATTTACACGTACAGATGCACGAAATATCCCAGCCAATTAAGAATAGCAAGCAAAGGAACAAGGCACACATGCGATTGTAGGTGGATCGTAGAGCAAGGCCAATGTCTCTGACGAGACTCCTTGATGAGTTGTAAAGCTATCGCCCTTAATCATGGCCTTTCTGTTACTGGCCAGTTACCTCAGTTGTTTGTTGTTGGCGTTTGCTGCTATGCTGAATCTTAGCGTTTAGTGGATGCTGGATCTTACTGCAATAGAATTTCTACAAGGTTGACGAGACATAAATTATCAATTCGACCTTTCGTATCGCTGCACGATACTCGAGCAGGTGTGATTGCAATTAGCGAAGACTAGCATTCAGTCTAAGACTACAGAAAGTGGGCGGCACTTGTTTTAGATCTCATTGCATTGAGGCAAAAAGAGACGGTAACGGGCTTAAGCTACATAGGTTGAGCTTGTGATGTTTCCTCCACGTCCAGTCCAGTTGGTCTACAGAATGATATTACCTCTAATCAGCCTCAAGGAACTGAAGGTGGTCAACAAAGAGGAAAACTCACGTGGATATCCTTGTCAGCGGGGAACTCCTCAGTAGCTGTTTCAGGTAGTCTTCTGTAGGTGTGAGCACTAGTAGTACGCAGCATGGACATCAGCCTGGATCACTAAGAGCATACTCAAGAAAGCCTTGGAGAAAAAACCAACCCGAAGTAATCACGCTGAGCCTGTAGGAGCGAAGCGGGCAGAACAGCAGTTCTGTAACCATCGAAGAAGGAAAGAGCAGTTGCGAAAGCAGGAGTTGGGATTCCTGAAATGGCAGCCTGAGCGATAATTCTTCTCCATCCTGGCTGTGCGGTATGAATAGCCTTGTTGAAGAAATCATCAAAGAGCAAGTTCTCTAGATTTTGGTTCTTGCGGAAGGCATCGGTGATATCTCCAAGGAAGACACTGTACATTCAACACAATTATCGCAATTAGTGAGATCCCCTAATACTAGGGTGATTATGTGGACACCTACGATCGGATGATGCATCCACCTCTCCACATCAAAGCAATACCAGCATAGTTGAGTTTCCAGTTGTACTCCTTGGCAGCTTCACGCATGAGCATGAAACCCTGAGCATAAGAGATGATCTTGGAAGCATAAAGAGCTTGTTCAAGATCATCGATGAACTGTTTCTTGTCACCCTCGAAAGGAGCGATTTGAGGTCCACCTAGAACTTTGGAAGCTCTAACTCTCTCAGCCTTCAAGCTGGACAAGCATCTAGCGAAGACGGCTTCTCCAATCAAAGTAACTGGCTGTCCGAGATCCAAAGCATTGATAGCTGTCCATTTACCAGTACCTTTTTGTCCTGCAGAATCCATGATCTTGGTGACTAGAGGCTTGCCGTCCTTGTCATTGTATCGGAGAATGTCTCGGGTAATCTCAATGAGGAAAGAGTCTAGGATACCCTTGTTCCATCGCTCGAAAACGTCGGCGATTTCACCTTCCTCCATGCCGAGGATGGCTTTCATGATGTGGTAGGCTTCGCAGATGAGCTGCATGTCACCATACTCGATACCATTGTGGACCATCTTGACGTAATGACCGGAACCAGCTTGGCCGACCCAGTCGCAGCATGCTGAGAGTGAAAGCAGGCTCAGCGATGTCTAAGACCGCAATAGTCAGAGACGACACGACTCACGCTCTCCGTCGGTCTGAGCGGCGGTCTTCTGGAAGATCTCCTTGATAGCGGGCCAGGCAGCATCGGAACCACCGGGCACTGTTGATGGACAAGCACAGGAGAGAGAAAGACAGTCAACGCCAAAATCTCAAAAGCTAGGTTGGGATTGCAAACGCACTCAGAGAAGGACCGTATCTGGCACCCTCTTCACCACCGGAGACACCGGAACCGACGAATAAGAGTCCCTTCTTCTCGAGCTCGTCCATGCGTCTGTTGGAGTCTGGGTAGTGACCTGTACAGCATAGAGATCGAGTCTCAGTTTTTATGAATTTGTGTTTAAGGCAGGCAAATGTAAATTAGCGCACTGTTACCACCATCAATGATGATATCACCCTTCTCCAAGAAAGGCTCTAGCTGCTTGATGAAATCATCAACGGCAGGGCCAGCTTTGACGAGTAGGATAATTTTGCGGGGTCTCTTGAGCTTCTTGCATAGCTCTTCGATAGAGTGAGCGCCAATGACATTTGTTCCTTTAGCTTCATTCTCTAGGAAATGGTCTACTTTGGAGACTGTTCTGTTGAAAGCAACGACGGTGAATCCCTTATCGTTCTGCGGTTAGCGGAAAAGAGGCACGAGGGCGACACGGAGGAAAGCGTCAGTACAGTGCTCTTCGCAACCATGCATGACTGTCCTCCAGCAACGATGACCGCCTAGTCCGCTTGTATGGATCTCCAATCCATACTCCAGATTATGTATGATTTGGGATGACGGCCATGACGAGCGGAGAGGGATAATCGGGCGTGCGAGTTTGACAGGACCTTGACACTCACCATGTTGAGGATCAAGTTCTGGCCCATGACTGGGGGAAAAGGGCCAAGTCAGCGAACGTACGAGACGACAGACAGTATACAGACAAGTGCTTCTCACCTGCAAGGCCAATGAGCTGTTGGGGGTGTATTGCAAAGGTGTGTCCATCATCGAATGGCGGCGGGCGGGCGGGGCGGGGACAGGGAAGAGAGAGCGCGCGCGAACAACGCAGAGTACATAGCGTCAGTGGTCAAGTACGAGGCGTGTCCGCGCATTGTGAGTGTGATTCGCATACACCAATGTCTCCTCTGCGAAGAACAAGCGACAGTCAGCATGCAGGTTGGGAAAGCGGTAATCCAAGCAAGGAACACAGACTCGACGCACACTGCTTCCTGGTTGCTGGACATGATGGTACTAGCTCTCGAGTGTGTCGAGTGTATGTAGTATGCCTGTGCTTTCACTTGTCGATGCAAGCAAGTGGTGGTTGAGGGAGAAGAAGCAAGAAGAAGAAGAAGATTGATGAGGCAACAAGGCAATCAGCGGCTGGACCGAGTGGAGCAGGTGGATGGGGTGGGAGGGGCGCAGACAGACTGCAGGCATTTGATGCACGCTTGCATGCATGTACAGATGGTCAGAATATCCTCGCATCGCTCCTCCAGCTGCTGGTCCGCGTCTTGTCATCCAGCCCAACCTGCTGCACAGTCCCATAACCGCCGTCTACTCTGCGAGACTTGTACCATTCCATCCATCCAGCATATCAGACTCGAGGCAACGCTGTCGACCTCACACTCACACCCAGGCAACGGTATCACTCTGCAAAGACCCACTTAATCGCATTACTGGCAGATTACAACTTCCTGCACTGCGGGAAAGCACACCAATGACCCTCCCCACCGCACCGTTTCAACCAACCTTGCATCTCGTATCCGCCCATTCAACTGCCTTCCAGCTGCCCTCCTGTCTCATGTCCCCCGGCTGTAAGCGGAGAAGAGGGAAAGCCTAACTCGCGCATGTGCAGATCCCAAAGAGAGAGAGATCTACTACTTCCTTTTTCTGACTGCCGCCTTAGCCTCATTCACATGTCCGTTTGACATACTCTTGTAGCTGCTGCCATCCATACCCTTTGCTACTGCTGCATCATTCACTTTTTCGATGCTTTTGGTGTTGACAGTTGATAGAGATGAAGAAGGTGAGCGAGATATACTTGTTGGGGTCGAAACATCAGTAGCAACCTCTTCAGATTCACTGGGAACAGACACAAAGAAGACTCAGACATACTCTCGCTCTTCCATATATAAGGTAGTGTAGCGAAATAAAACTCACTCTTCATCATCACTCCTAGTATCCTCGGCAGGTTTCCCTCTCAGCACACCAACAGCGACTTTAACAATCATAAAAAACCAAAGGATGACTAATAATTGTATAGCACTAAGTAGTATAACAAAAACATTTTTACTAGTTCTAGTCCAATACCATTCTAATTCAGGATTCCAATCACGTTTAATAAAAGTATCTGCATCATAAATGACTGAAAACAATACTCTAGGATATAGAATATGTCTGGTTATAATCCAACTCAACATGAATAAACCAAATGCAAAATTGCAGATGTTTTCGTGAAATTTAAGGTATTTTAACATTTTGGCTGTTCCTAGAATGATATCGCTAACGTCCATCAAGACGAGGATCACGTTGCCAATTCTTGTAAAGTTGTAAAGGTAGGAGAGGTATAAGAGTGAGACGGTGAGTATGTGATGGATGAACATCTGCGGGCGAAAGTGAGTCTCTCGTAAGTAACCGAGGATTTCCACAGTAGACAAACGTTTGTCGACGTTGAATGCAGACCCACCTGAGTATAATCCTTCCTTCGCTTCTCAAGGTGTAAAGTCAACACCTGCTGCAGCCAGAAGCCCATCTGACACAGATAATAAAGTTTAATACTAGCACTCAATTTATAATGAGGATAACCCTTCCATAATCCTTCTAGGTTCATATTCCTATAACCAGATTGTTGATTTTGCATTATATAAGCTCCAAAAGTAACAGCGAAAACATGTGATATAACATCATATCCTTGTTCTCCGAATCTTAATAGAGCTCCTGATTTTCGAATACCACCATATCGACCTATAGGACCTCCAATGAATCTAATAACAAATTCACGGAAAAATGTCCATATTGCTATCCATAGCAATACGATATACACGTCATCCACTCCCTTTAGGAATTGCTCTTCTGTAGGCGCCGTAGATAGTGCATTTGCGAGTATGTGAGATGTACTTGACGCGTTCGAAGGGGATTGCAAGTCATGAGGATTGGTCAAGTGGAAGAGGTTCGCAAGTGCAGATGAACTACTTGATGGAATTTGATATGATAAACGCAAACATTTCGAAGCGAGTGTAGATAGATGCCAGCTTGCTTGGCGGGTATGCTCTGTGCTCAAACGGACATGAGCGGGGTATAGAAGGTTGTAGACGATGGCCGCGACGATGGGCAGTGCAGAGGTGACTAGAGGCGATGAGGAGCGTTGTTGTTATGCGAAAGCACAAGGTCCCTTGATCAGTTTGTGGGAAAGTAATATACGTCTAGAAAAGTGAGGAAAGCACACACCTAGTATACCGGTACTCCACCTCTTAGCTTCGCGATGCCTCTCTGCCTCTCTCAACGCGCGTGTGTGTGCTCTGCGTCGAGTCTTTACGGTGGTATTGCCGTTCATTTCAGCTTGACTGCGATGTAGGTGGCCATCCTTTGAGGCGGCAGCAGCAGGACCCGCGTCGACTCCATTTGTTGAGATGGGCTCGTCGTCGTCCACTTGCAACGAGCCAGGCAGAGCATCCAGATCAGGCATAGACGCGTGTAGTAGCTGTTCGTTCATGCCGTGCTTCTTGTTCTGCTTCTGCTGCTGTTGCTGCTGCTGCTTCTTCTTTGACGAGCGCTTCGAGGGCGTCGTCGCGGACGAGCTGGTGTAGCCGTTCGAAGACGAGGTGGAGCTGGACAGCGAGCTCGACGAGGCACTGCTGTTGCTCCCTTCGTCCACCATTGCAGACGACGAGTCTGTGCTTTGCTCCAGCCTGCTGTTGCTCGCCTTCATCTGCGCCGCGACGAGGAAAGGCGACTTCATGCTGGCTGCGTTGGATGGATGGGATGAGATGAGATGGGTGGAGGGAGAGAGAAAGCGAGCGAGCGAGTGTGGCTGCCTGCTCAGCAGTAGTCCTGTTCACCGACAATGCCAATGCAGGCCTTCCAGAGTTGCGAGTGGAATGAATAGTAATACTTGTTAATGCGACCAACGTTAACCTCTGAATTATTCTACAAAGTCACGCGCTTTTCATTTTATAGTGGCAAAAGCTTGTACCGCTTGTGAAGAAATAATGCTCTGCGTGCAGTGACTGGAAGGATATACAACACCAACTACACCTCTCGGCAGGGACATCTCTCGTTGCGCTGTCGCGGTCTGCTTCGTACAGCTACATGGTAACATACCGACTCGACAAGCCTACACACTCAACCCACCCCACATTATTCATTCTACTGCCTCCGCGCATACCTATCAGGCCAGGAACGAACGTAAAGCGAATTCCAGATTAGGAGCAATGGTGTCAGCCAGCCTACATCCTCCTCAGTTCACACCAAGCAGCATGCACTCACGTCGCATCAATCTGGTTCACCTGAGGCAGAGCGAGCATCACTTTGCGACGGTAATTCGCCCCCGCTTGCGCTTGGAGAGGGTTGCCTTCGAGATATACAGTGTCAAGGTTCTGCATCTTGCCCAGCTGCGCTTCGATCTGATTAAAGTCTTCAATGATGTTATTGTTTGCCTGTGTAGACGAAAGGGAGTACATCAGCATGTGCAACTCCACGCCCAAAGATCATCACGTATAAAGCTTACCCAGAATTCCTCTAATTGATCAAGGCGTTCAATATTTTCCACATCTTTAACAAAATTGCTAGCAATATCAAGTACTCTCAATTTCTTGTTCTTTTCCAATCCCTCTAATTTCTTGATACCATTATGAGAAAGGTATAATTCCTCCAAAGATTCTAACCCTTCTAATCCTTCAAGTTTTGTAATTCTATTACTTTGTATTGATAATATTTTCAAATTCTTTAACGTATTCAATCCTTCAAATTTGGTAATCTTGTTTTTACCTAGCCAGAGTTCTGTTAGATTCGTACACAGGTCTAGGTTTTCGATTTTCTGTGCAAGACAAATGGTAGAAATTTAGCGACTTGATAAATGGCTCTTTTTGCACGAGGTAGAACAGACATACGCGAAGCTTGTTCCCTCCGAATTCCACGCTCTCTAGCGTGCCAGCAACCCCGTTTAGTCCATCGATATGCGATATCTTGTTCTGTATGAAATATACGACTTTGAGTGCAGTGAGCGTCTCGAGTTGATCTGCAGGCACTTTGCGCAATAGATTGAAGGATAGGTCTAGAGATCTGTATTGGACCATAGACTCGTCAGTGGGAATCCAGCAGTATGGAGACTGTTTAGGCATACCTTAGCTTTGATAGTCCTTTCAAGCCTTTGACATGTGATATCCGGTTATCATATAGATCAATCTCTTCTACTTCATGCAACTGTTCAACAGGGCCATGTCCGTCCACAAGTAACGTAGTGAGTAGGTTCTGTCTGAATGATAGACGCTGTTTAAAGGCGAATTGATGGCGACAGTTGCATGTAGAGTGTGCGACATTTAGTCGCAGTAATGAATGCCGGCATGGATATGATGGAGAGACGACACACCTTCAACGTCTTTGCGAAACGACCTAAGTCCATGCCCACCAACGAGCGGATTCTACTGTGTGTCAATTCGAGTTCCTGTCGACGCGGTCAGCGAATACATGTCAGTCAATATAGACGGTAAGCGCGACAGGACGCGGTAGCATACATCCGTATCGTCGGGGAACTCTGCAAGCAGCTCTGTACCGCCATAAGATGGTGTCAATGTCCGTCCTCTGCTTATATCCGGCCTGTTGTTGCATCGTGCTTGCTTACCAGCATTACTCGTCGCTTCGTCCACTTCATCTTCATCATCTTCATCCTTCTTCTCAGTCCCATCGTCGTTCAATTCTCTCAGAGCAACCTTTTTCTTATCCTCAAACGTTCTCTCATCTAGATTCTCCTGCATTTTGCTAATCAACCCGCCTTCGGTCTTGACTGTACTCTCATCAAAGTCGGATTCTGCGCCGTCATCATCTGATTCTCCCTGGTCGTCGTGATGATGGTCATTTAGATTCGCAGGTGCACCGACTGGTAATGAAGGTGGATCTTCTGCGAGACGCGCGTGCTTCGTAGGCTTTGCTGTGCCTGCTGCTGCTGTACTCGTTGATGCTTCCATCGCTGTCTGTTTCGTCGGTCGAAGCAGCAGTTGGTGCCTGTTCAAAGAGCACGACACTTTTCTGTCGCAAGTCGGACAGGACAGATAGAGTCGACTGCAGCATATAACGCTGATATATACTGGCCAAGAGAGCTCTTACTGCTTGTACGGCAAAGAGCAATCGCATTTGCTTGCTCTTCAACTCGTCAATCAAGGCCTCGAGGATTCAGTGGCACGTGCAAGAAATGAGTAATGACAAACCATTCAAACGCAAACATGTACGAGTGTTAAAGCTGACTACACATCGTGGTACTAGATTAAGCCGGACACTCAACGAGTGTAAAAGATGTCTATAACAGCAACAACCTCAAATAATCAAGCATCATAGAAGACACAATAGCCTCCCCTCTTGGTCCCTGCAGGGAATCATGCAATCTCCCAAGCGCGACGGTAGTAGCAGTCGGACCTAATGCTACCTTTAGTCCTTCGGGAGCTTGTAATTGAAGCAGTCTTCTCGCTTCCAAACGCGTAGCTTCCTTTTCTTGAGCTGTTTTCTCCGTGGTGGGTTGATATCCTTCTACTGAGGACCACCATCTGTAAACAGCGAAGTAAGATTAGCCCCCTGGCTTTAAGATCTCCAATAGGAAGACGTAGGCATAAAAGAAGTAGACCAGCTTACACATCATCAGGAGGTGGCCAAAAGCTTTCTCGCAATCTATCGATTTGTTTGACGAAGAATTCTTCCTCGCTAACGCTTTGTATCAACTTGGTCATACCAGCTCTTATAACAGCCGAATACGATGTCCTTAGCACTGTCTCCAACATTCTGAGTATGCCTCTTTTTAGGTTCCAAGTACTATCTGATAGTTCGTAAGCCTCTTCTAGAATCGCCATCGCGAACGAAAGAACACTACTAAATTCTATCGCTGATAGAGTGGCTTGAGTATTAGATGCCGTACGCTGAGCAGGCGTTGTAGTGCCAGCTGCTTTCTTTGCCTGCGCCTGAGCTAGCTTATCCGAGCCAGCAGACGCAAGTCCTGGTAATAAATCAGCATTGAGCTGCTCTCTGTCTGCCTCTTTTTTCGCCATCATCTTCTGCAGTTCCCGATCTTTTTCAAGAAGTTCATCGAAAGACATACGTCCACCGGCATCAACTGGTGCCGCAGGATAAGCATCCTCCTCTGTTAAAGTAGGATGTTGCAAGATCTCCTCCGCTTGTTCAGCTATCGAAGGCGCATTGCTCTTCTGACGAGGTGTATACGAGAATCCAGGCGGTACCTCTACTTCTATCTCCGTAGTTGATGGTACTCCAGCTTCAGCAAGCTCCTTCTGTACTGGATGTTCATGCGCGGTCACACTATTTGATGGTAGTTCAGGTACTTCGTAACCGCCAGGAGATGCAGCACGAGGCGGCAAAGGAGGTGGAGTCGATTTCTCAACTGGCTTAGCAGATTTTTGACTAACCCCGCTGATGACCTTTGGGTCATCCGCCGGGACAGCCGCCAAGGCCATGCCTTCGGATCCTATCGAAATATTCTGCTGCTGCTGCTGCTGCTGGTCCTCCTCCTCTTCCTTTACTGACGTTATAGACGTAGCGAGCGAAGTGGTCGAAGGCGAAGTCAAATTCTGTCTGTTACTTGAAGCGGGTGGAGAACTCAAGCTATCTGCAGAAGCCCGTCTTTGCATAAGAGTTGATTTCTCTCCGCTGCCTCCTGATTTGGTAGGCGTAGGGGGGCCGGATCCCTCCATTTGTCCAGAGTTTGTCCTCTTCAATCCGGGTATACCAGTGATAGTGTTTGTAAATTGATTGAATCCAGTTGCAATGCTTCTTGTAGCCATTTCACCAGACCTTCCTATTCCTTTGCCGACGCCCGTAACGCCTTTACCAATGTTGTTCACACCTTGACCCAAAAGCATCAAAGGATTGACGATACCAGCTTTTGAATCAGTACGTTCTTTCTCGAAAAAGCGAGCAACGGGTTCGCAAGAAGCATATCGGGGTTCCCTCAGTAAAGCCTCAAGGTAGTTCTCAAGTGAGCCACAAAGGTTTTCGCTTGTTTGAAAGTTTGTGGATGGTAATGGCGCTCTCGGGAACCCTTTTGTGCCCGATTGAGGCAGAGCTTTCTTTATACCTTGATCCATCTTTTCAAATTCGAGGTACTTGCGCGCGAGCTAAACAAGATACAGAATCAATTCAGCGAAAGCTTGAGACGCGTTGATAACGGTTGACTTACGATATAGCCAGGTGATCCTTCAATCTCGACAGCAATCAAAAACTCGAGGTCTTTGCGGTTCTTGACGTGATTGTTCTGGTAAGCTGTTGGAGGCGAGAGGTCCGTAATCGACACAGAGAACGCGGGCATGGAAGGCTCTTGGTCGGTCGCTTCCGTCGGGCCTGTCATGGCACTGACAGATTGGGCACGCGGTATGACAGGCGAATGCGATTGTTGCGAAGTGGTTCGGGATAAGGAAGGTGATTCGGATGCGCGCTGAACGTCAGCCCGTCTAGACTGTGGTGCGATATCGACTTCTTCTGACTGCATGCTTTCTCCAAGGTCGAAGCTGTCTTCCTGCGGTGGCCCAGCTGAGGCAGGCCCGACAAAGCTGAGAGTGCGCTTACTCGTCGAAGCAGAGGGCACTCGGGAAAGGCGTGGCGAAGGTGCAGCTGACACAGTTACACCCGAAGCGCCAGCCAGTATCGGATTCGCACGAACAAATCTATCCCAATAAGAGACTTGTATGAAACACAGTAACCAATCTTTAAGCGGATCGAAAATCTCCCTGTTTGGGTTCTGCTCAAGACGCAGTATCGCCATTTCTACAGCTGTCCAATACGACTTTTCCAGCGCTTCTGTGTTTTCCGACTCATGCGCATCTTTTTCGAATGCCGCTTCTAGATCTCTAGCTTGTGTGATGATCTTCTTGAGCAACTGGAGGCCATCGCCCTTGATCTGTCCCTCGTCAGGATGCGTAATGTCGACCATGTATCCAAAATGATCCAGCAACGTCCACATCCGAAGTACGAGGTCGCCAGTTTTCCCATCTTCTCCGTCCTTTTCTAGATAATCATGGAACGCATCACTTAACTCGATCAAGGAGGGATCCACAGTCTCGTCTGAAGCAGTGTGACGCATGAGTACAGCCCTGAGCTGTTCGTCGGGCGGATCTTCAGGGAACAGTAGGGTTAGATCCTTGGAGAAGAGTGAAATTTCAATCTGCTTGACGAGCCTTTCACGCTGCTCCGGCGTACTCCCTTCTAACGAATCCAGAATGCGCTGAATACGTGCGGCTGGTGACAATGGCTGTTGCGATGCCTGAGGTCCAGCTGTGGCGAATAAGGAACTGTGCGCGGACGAACTCCTGCTCATCAGGCTGGATTTGCCAACCATTGAGGAAGGTCGACTCGAAGAGCCTGTATATGTTGCGCTCGATGAGCTCGCTCTGTTTCCAGCATCGACACTCATGCCTCTCAGACTTGACGTTGGACTAGCACTCTGAACAGAGCCAGCTGGGCTGAGAGGAGACCTCAGAGGTTCAATAGGGTCCATTTCGCGCTCTTTGCCTTTCCTGCTTGGACCGGCCCCAGTGACACCGCCTACGCCAGAACGACTAGGAGGAAGACTCTTCAAACGAGCGCCGGAAGTCACTGACGGACTTCCAGGTGTAGTAACGTCCTCGTCGAGAGGGAGTGCGGCATCTAAAAGCTTGTGTCCAGCCGAGACAAGATTCTTTCCAAAGGCTCGGAAGCGAGCAGCGCCGTTTTCAAGCGCCTCTTCCAAAGTTTGCTCCTCAAGACGTTTCTTCTGCAGAGAGCGTGGACTACCAGGCTGAGATGTCGTAGGGGACGCTATACTCGCTTTTCGTGCCGACTCTGACGATGATCTTGGTGCAGAGAAGTCCAAATTAGGCGTGAAGCCTGGAATACCCGCCGCTGCGACAGTATAATTTGGATCATCTAACTTTATGCTATGTTGTGGTACGGATCGACCTTCATTATTGTCTTCCGGCTTTATCGACTTTTCACTTTCACGAGCGGGAGCCATCTGCTTGCTGCCAAGCGCGGGCGGCGGACCTGCGTAGGGTGCGGTGACGAGTAACTCGTCTGATTTGATAATAGGTATTTCCACTGGTTTTGCATCCCTTTGAGCCTCTTTTGCGAGGGATACAGCTTCACCAAAATTGTCAACGATGGAAGTATTGATGAAGTCACTATTTAGTGATTGAATAGTGGACCAGATTTGCAATGACATGACTTCGGTCAGAAGCGCGAGGACCATCGGCGACGAAGAGGTTGAGCGAGGTGCCAGAGTAAGCATGAGCTATAAGCATGCAACGGGCGAGAAAGTCAGAAGTCAGCATTGAAAGCTGGTAAGAGGGCTCGGCGTAACCCACCTCTTCGCTCGTTCTTCGGATTTTGCGTATAAGTATATCTTTGTCACTGCGAGCCTGCTCTACAGTGTTCTGGTTCTCATCTTGTCTCAGTTGCGTGATGACAGAGTTGCTGAGCGAATGAAAAAGGTAGATGGACACCTCCTTCGGGTCTTGTCTCTTCACGCGGGTGACGAGGTTATTCATGATACAGTTAAGCGTGGATCGCGTATATTTCGGGAAGGGCGTGCTCGAAGAGAGTGCTACAGATGAGTCGTACCAATAAGACACAAAGTCGCGCTGTACGAGGTCGATGAGCTTTTGCAAGGATGGCTTTAGATAAAGATGATGCACGTGCCGAAGGGCGATCTCGGCATCAGTATGGCATTGTCAAAGCAAGAGGATGGGAGAAGAGCACACCTGCAAGCGCTCGCCAACTTGTAGATCTATGAAAGTTTCATCGTCCAAGAGAGTTCCGCTCTGAGGCAGATTGTCGTTGGTGCTGCCACTCCGGCTTTCGAAGCTTTCTACTAGAGCTAATCTGCTACGACCCGTCGGGCTCTGTATGTTCAGTGCTTCAGCATGTGTAACATTGTATACGGCCAACGCGTGGTGAATGGTGCTGACCTTGCCTAAGAAAGCGTCGAAGAGCTGGCGTGTCTCTGGCAATGCGTTCAGCGCGCTGCAGATGGAAGCATCAGATAGGCGCATGAGAAGCCGTCAACTAGGACCAGACTCACACAGCCAGCACCACAATCACGAGGGAGCCAATGAATCCAATCCTGTAGAGCACTGGCAGAATGCCCAACGATACGGCGATTGCTATTGCTGGCTTGTGCAGTGCCATTGACTGCAGCGGCGACACATCGACGGCCGCAGGCTCGCTCGGCGTGTCTGAGGCGAGAACATCGCTCTTGACAGCCTTCTGCTCGTCCATAGACGATGCTATGTATGCTAGGTAGCAAAGGGCAGCTTTTTGTGATGGGTTTAATCCAGAGCCATCGAAGTCGACGGCGACCCATCTTTAGAATCTCGAGATCACGTCTTGCCTTTGCATCATATACGAACAAGCTTAAAGTAGACAGCGGCAGGAGTCTCATCACAAAAGCAAGCTCACAGCAGCGATACTGTAGACAGACCGTCACCATTTCCGCCTTTCTACAGTCCATCCGCTCGTCTTTGGCCGGCAAGTCGTCGTCGCCAACAGAAGCCGCTTCGACATCAGGCAATCTTAGCAGCAACGACAGCAGCAGCCGTCAGAACCACACTTCCAATAGCATGGCAGACCTTTCAACCTCAGCTGGTATGGCAAGCACTTCAAATTCCCACGACGACGAAGGTGTAGATTACGGTGATGATGCAGACGAACATGATCACGACAGCGACAGACGAGATGCAGGAGAAGACATGACAGAGGTGGACGAGGAAGTTGCGGCCATGAAGGCAAGAGTGAAAGAGATGGAGGCAGAAGCTGCAAAACTCAAAGAGATGCAGGCTGTAGCTGAGCGGGAAATGGCAGCTGCACGAGGCGAAACGACGCCAACGACAGAGGGTGGAGCTGCGTTTTTAACAGAAGAGGAAAAGCAAGCCGTTGATTCGAGGAGTATATACGTTGGCAATGTGGGTCACTCAACTATGTCCCGGTTGTGTGGAGCTTCGAATACTGATTCGTCCTTTCTTTGTGCTTTAGGTGCGTGGCGGTTTTTGCGCTTATGAACAAACACATCAAAGGGCAAAAAAAAGCTGAGATCTGCTTGCTAATATTCAGGTCGACTTTTCAGCAACTCCAGAAGAATTACAGCAAATGTTCTCCTCCTGCGGAACGATCAACCGAGTTACGATTCTTTGCGACAAATTCACAGGTCATCCCAAAGGATATGCATATGTAGAATTTGCAGAGCCAGAACTTGTGCAAAATGCAATGCTCTTAAACGAAACAGAATTCAAGGGTCGTGCTATCAAGGTAAGCTAGTCCCTGATAGCTGAGGCTGGCGCGGAGAGGTCTCTACCGCCCAACTTGCACGAGAGCGTTGTCCGTCAGCAGACGAAACAGGTTCTAATGAGTACACATTCATATTCCAGGTCACACCAAAGAGAACGAACGTACCCTCATTCATGCTAGGTCGAGGACGAGGTCGTGGCGGATTCCGAGGCGCGAGATCTGGATACAGGGGAGGATTCAATCCATACAGCCGCCCTCCTCGGTCAAGGTTAGTCTCTCTTACAGGTGGATTCTTCCATTATGCCATACTGACTTTTTCGCTCTCAGGGGTCGCGGTAGAGGCAGAGGCTACTGATTTGCAGCTCACATGTTTAGTATTAGAGGCTTGCCAACACAAAATACGCTAGAGATCTTGCCAAGCAAAATCAAGGCGCACAATACCATATATGTCGTGCAATAATCTAAAAAAGAGAATACAGTATATTTGATTTGCAAGGTCTGCCTTATTTCTGCTCGAGACAAGTCTAGTGTGCAGCGAGAGCGTATTTAGATCCTCAAGTCGAAACTCCGTTGCCCTCCAGAACCTCAGTATTGCTACGATACGAGTAGGACAACGTTGCCAAATAGTAATATTTGTGACTCTTCCATCTACTCGTCTCAGCCGAAGCGCTGCATTCTTCTTGCGTCAGTTCCTCTCCCTCTGACCGTCTTTGCGAGCCGACTTCGGCTTGCAGCTGACCGCTTTCGGCGTGGCGTCTAACGCCGACGTCGGGTCAGACTGTAGACAGCATGGCGAACAAATGAGACTCGCTTCTTGCCTCTACTCAATCTAACAGTTTCTAGCTTATCTCTTGCTACACCGGCGCGCCAGCTTTTGCCCCATCAAATATGACCATTACATCTGCATCAAATGCCCCACTATTCGTTGTCATCGGCTCGACAGGTACCCAAGGTCGCTCAGTTATAGACGCCATAGCATCAGACAAGAAAGACTACCGCGTTCGAGGTATTACACGAGACTCGAGCAAACCAGCTGCTCAAGAGCTCAAGCGACTAGGATGTGAAGTCGTAGAAGCCGATGCGGATAATGCTGCTAGCATTGAGAAGGCCTTTCAAGGTGCAGACCTTGTATTTGGCATGACCAGTAGTGATTATTGGTCCCCTAACGGCGAAGACAAGGTGGATAATATGTTCAAGATAATGTCGTATGCCGGACGAAAAGCTGACATGATAATTGTGAAATCGCTTAAACGCTGTTGATGATGTAGGAACGCAATCAGGGCAAGATGTTTGCTGACACGGCGAAGCAAGTTGGTGCCAAGGTCTTCGTATGGTCTGGACTACCTAGCCACGCGGCACTGTCCGAAGGCAAGCATCCCGTGTGGAGGTGAGTCTGCTGTCAATATCATTGTCCAAATTCTCACGGGGTCCGAAGAACTCTACGAGAACATTGCTGACCTGTAGTATTACCCTAGCTTCGACGTAAAAGCAGACATAACGAAGTATGCACGATCTCTCGGCGGCATCCGAGTCATTGATGTACAGCCTGGCAGCTTCGCTTCAAACTATTGGTCATATCAAGGCCCTCGCCAGACCCCAGAGAAAACGTATATACTCGCTTTGGGATATTCCGAAGATACCAGGGTACCCGTCATCGATATTTCTGCCGACTACGGTCGATATGCTATCGGAGCATTGAATCATGGCGTTGATACCGTCATCGCGTCTTCGGAATATATCACCCCACTCGAAATGGCAGAGCAGTATTCCATGAGTAGGTCAGATCGCAAGCCACTGTCGGCAAAGGTCATACGTACTGATTCACCTCCTTCTGTCTTTTACTTGATGGGTATTGGGAGCAGTTACTGGTCAGACCATCGCATTCGTGCAGGTTCCAGATGACCAGATGTACAATGCCTTGAAGGGTGCCGGCGACAAGTTTGCGAATACCATGATCGCCATGTACTCAGCCATGCGAGATTCAGGATGTGGGTGATGGGAATCCTTTGAAATAGCTCGATGCTGTGGCCGACTTGACGACCCTGCTTGCCTTTCGCAGATTATGGCGGCGCTGATCTTGGTCCAAGCCAGAAGGTTCTCGACTATCCAGCTAGAACATTCGCTCGGTCGCTAGAAGCTAATAAGGGTGAGGTGAATAAACAGTTCCAGGATTAGGTATTGTAGTATCTTCTATCGCTGGGAGCCTACATAGAATGCCTGGTCGCATTTATTGCAAAGAGTAGGGGTGCCTGCAGCGGGCGGGAATAGCAAATGTAAGGTGTCTCTTAGAACCAGAATTAGAGTGCAGAGTGGCCAACCTCTCGATGCAACTCTCGGCCTTTGTGCATTCCTTTGTCATTAAGCTGTAATGGATCCGTTGCCGTGACAGGATCGAGCCATTGCGTCGAGCTGCACACACAAGCTGTATCTAATCCTGAGCCATAGCTTGAATGGATGCAGTATGCTTGCTTGCTTGGATGAGAATGTCTTCAGCCGGTTGTCGCAGTGATAAGAAGCAGCCGACGTCGTCTCGTTCTTCTTGCTCCAACACCCGCATCCGCCAGAACTGTGTGAGGGCGTGACCAGCGAAGGAGGACCAAGGAATAGACTGGCTTGGGATCTGGCGGCCTTCGCACCAACTGCATCCTTGAGAAGAGACGCGCGCCTAGCTGCCATCTCAAAGCCCCATCATGGCTGCAAGCGGAGGAGGAACGGCCACTGTGCCTGCGTCAGCACCGGGACAGCAGCAAAAGCAGGGTGGAGCTCAGCAAAACAAGTGAGGATCCGCTGTCCTGATGAACGTCTCTGTGCTCGCGTCGCTCACCACCAGCGTGCAACTCTCACCTCTCAGACGCCCCTCTCGCTGGACAGGCTCCCATTCCTTTGGAACCAGCAACGCCAACTCGAGCAATGCTGCCACCCAGCAGAGTACACGCGCTCAAAGCCCTCTGAACCCTACGAAGGCCAACAGTCCTGCTCCTGGCGCTGCTGCAGGTCAGGCCGCTGGCAATCATGCTGCTGCCGCGGCTCCGTTTGCAAACATCAATGCCTCGCCTGACGAGCTGGCTAGGATGCATGACAGGATGCTGGTGAGGATCTGTTCCCATCCTGCTACTTTCAGTGCTAATCCAGTCACTTGCAGTTCCTGTTCGCCAACCTAATAGTAGGTCTACGTCTCTACCGCTAGCCCTAAACGCGCCGCGCATGGCACCAGCAATCAGACAGCTGCTTGGCTGTTATCACGCGATGCGGTGCGACGGAGAATGTACGCCATACAGCTTGCTGACTGATGTTGTGTTGTGGTCAACAGGGTCACAAAGTACGCTGCACGCTTCGCGCGGGCATCGTGTACACTGCCATCCTGAGCACTGTCAACGATGCCGACCTGTCGGTCTGCCTGAAGCTCGCTCGCCAAATCGACCCTCCTCCTCAAGCAGCTGCCAACGGTGAAGCCTCTGGAGCTGGCACACAAACGCTATCTCCACCTAAAGCTGCTCTGGTCGTCTCCGCTAAGGATATCATCGACATCTACGCTGAGAATGTATCTCTGGACGCAGCAACAGTCTCCTCCGTGCCTGGTGCATCAAGACCCACCTCTCCTACAGCTGCAGCAAACCAGAGCGCAATGAACAATATCATGGCTGCTTTGGGTGGTGATACCTTCAGAACAGACACCGATATCTCAGGCACAGGCACCTCAAGAGACCAACGCGAGTTGAAGCGATGGGGTATGGGCGATACCGCAGGCGGCGGCCTAGAAGATGGTTTAGAAAGCAATGCTGCTGGAGGTCGCGGAAAGGGTGGTGCCTGGGATCAATTTGCCGTCAATGAGAGGCTGTTCGGTACCAAGACCAATTACCAAGACGAAATATATACTACCAAACTGGACAAGTCTGGAGCCGATTACAAGGCTAGAGAGGCCAGAGCCGCCAGAATTGCAGAGGAGATCCAATCTGTAAGACTGGCTCATACTACTTGCTTAACACTCTCTGTCGGCTTACCACGTGCCGGTCGTCGCGTTCACAGGGTGTTGCTCTCAATTCGCATGTCGCGGAAGAACGTGGTGGTCCTACTTCGCTGACTGATGACTCTGGCATGGACGAGGAAGACAAGTGCGCGCCAATTCGTTTACGTGGATTAAGAAGCTCCTAACAAGTTGCTTTCCTTCGCACAGATACTCTGGCGTACAGCGTAGCCAAAATGCGTATGTTCCTCCCGGTGCTAGACGAGGATTGCCCATCCAGGCTCCACCTACTACAACAGCCCAAGAAACAGTACAAACACAACCAGATTCAACAAAGATCAACGGCGTACCTACTCCGAGTGTACCTCAACCTGGGGCATCTGACATCAAAGCTTTGCCAGGCGCGATCCGACCGGTAGGTGCTTTCTTCAATTTTCAGCCTGTAAGCCCCGTCTAACCTTTTCATCTTTCAAGGCACCCGCTGCTGCTCCTCCACCTCCCTCCGTGACTGGCATACCCCAGAACAAAGAAGATCTCGTAGGCGACTTCAAGAAGTTCGTCACTAACGAGAAGGAGAAGCTTGTTCAAAAGAGGACCCAGCTTGAGAAGCAAAACAAGGATAAGAAGATGGCCGAATTGAAGTCTTGGAGTGCTGCTTTCGTTGTAAGCAGGTTACACTCAGGACGGAATTGTCAATCTACGTGCGGAATGACTGACCGCTCTCCCCCTCTCATAGCTGAAGACACCAGTGCCAGCGGATCTTGTTCCCATTTTGTCGAAGGACGAGATAAAGCAGAAAGAACTTGCCAATAGAAAGTCAAACGCTTCAGCAGCTGCTGCGGTCGCCAGCGGCGGAGGAGCAAGCACAGCTAAGCCTGCGTCTACCCACGCTTCTCCAACCCCCCAAGCCATTGCTCTTACGGGTCCTTCAATCTCAGTTGAACAGAAGAAAGCATCCGCTTGGGCTCTACCTTCCATCCCACCATTCGATCCAGCAAAGGCTGCCGCTGCCAGAGCTGCTAAGGTTGCCGCATTCGTAGCTCCTTCTACCGAAGAAAAGCAATCAGCCGCACCAGCCTCGACCAGCAAATTCAACGTCGCAGCCAAAGAATTCGTTTTCAGGCCTACCGCCGGTTCATTTGTCCCCGGCTCAGGTGCTTCGCCTTCTCCAGCCGCGATTCCCTCTCCCGTTCCAGTACAAGCTGCTGGTCCCGCTCTCGTCAGGAAGCTCTCGGAGCATGTCACCCCCGCAAATACTGCTCCCTCGATGCCCTCTCAACCGCTCAATCCCTTCTTTGGCCCTCGCGTCATACGCAATAACAACAATGCACCGTTCCGAGTCAAGGAAGACTTCAGCCCATTCAAGCGCAACGAAAAGATACCAGATCCTTCTACAGTTCGTAAGTGGCGCTCCATGCTTCTTCTGGCCACACAGAGAATTGGCTAATCATGCATAACTGTGCCCAGAACCTGCCTGGGGTTTCGCTGGCAAGTCATACAAGGCTGCTGCTTCTTACCTCTTCCCCGGCACCAGCAGCTCAGTCCATGCACTTTCACCGCAACCATCCCACGCTCTTCCTCCTCACATGCAGAACAACGCCAATGGGCGTCTGCTGCATAGTGTTGCGTCACCTCCCCTGTCGTCTCAGCCCAGTCACCTGTCGCGCACTCCAAGCAGCCAGGGTCCAGTGAATCATGCTTCTTCCATCGGGACAAGTGGGCCATCATCGGAAGACGGGGGCATCGGCAAGTCAGGCATTGCTACGCCCGTCGCCTCCTCCAATACCTCTGTGAGCGGTGTACCTACACCTGTATCTCTGGCGGGCGTTCAAGGGCATCATCAGCAAGCCGCTGCCTTGAGCCATCAGGGCATGCCCATGGCGTCCGGACAGCCGCATATGATTCCGCAAGGCTTTGTGTTCCAGCCGAGTCAACAATATCCGACCTTCAGGTACGCGCCGGGTGGCGCAGGTGCGCACCAACAAGTCCCGGGGCACACACAAAGCGGACAGCAAGCTCATCACCCAGTGATGAGCCATCAGCAACAGCTTCAGCTTCAGCAGATGCAACATCAACATCAGCAGCAGCAAATGCACGGACATCACCTGCAAGGTCAACCTGCAACGCACATTGTCATGGGGCCGAATGGCCAGGCCATGACAGTGACTGCTCAGGGTCAAATGGTGTCTCCATCCGGAGGCCAGCCTATGTTTAGTCCACAAATGGCTAGCCAAATGCCCCCCGGTCGTAAGTCATCAGTCTCGCATGTCTTACAGGGGACATCCCGCTAATTTGTACTTACTCACTGGGTCTCAACAGAGCACTTCATGCAGCCCATGTTTATTGCTCAGCAAGGAGGCATCCGCGGTCAAAATGGACAGATTGCTGGAGGACAGCATGCACCTCAGATATTTTACCCCCAAATGCAAGGGTCCCCAGCTATGCCTCCACAATATGTCCAGATGCCACAGCATCCCGGTATGAGTATGACGCCGTCGCAGCCAATATTCGAGCAGCCGGGACAGTGAACGTTACTCGGAGAAAAACTTCCGACAAGAAATGCAACTTCCGGCCCAGCCTTTCCACTTTGATTATCGTCACCCAAAGTGGACTGTTCGCGCCAGTATCAAGAAGGAAGCGCCCTTATCGCTACCGCCCGTGACCATAGCAGTCTCCGACAAGTCGCACTATCCTTGAGCCAGCTGCCAACGTCACTTCCCCTCTACGAGTTGTAGCATAGCAGAACTCACATCTCTCCCTCCATCGCGCATGATTTCTGCTCCTGAGAGCAGTAAGGTCGTACATCGCGAATCAGGCTTGCGAGGGAAGCGGTTCACTACTCGCTGGCTACTGCTGCAGAAATCTCTTCAGCCCCGCGTCGCTCGCCAAACTCTCTAAGTCTGTTCGATTGATGCCTCACGTCTTATTGCTACCCTTTTCTCCGGCAAACCCGACAACAGTCAGTACTTGCCTTCCATCGTCTCACAAAGTCTGACGCAAAGATTGCAATACTCTATCCTTACGCGATAAGCGGGTGGTCGATTAGCGAAAAAGCTGAAGGCAGGCGTGCTATCAGGGACTCGCAACCCTCAGTGACCTGATATGCGGCAAAGAACGTCTTTAGGGCGTAGCATGTGAATCGCGGTATCGCAAGCACATCTGACATAGCGCAAACCTTCCAAAGCACTACTGATGCTTGTTGCGCAATGACATGCAAATGACTTGGGTTGGCTTGAAGGCAACAACACAGCTCCCACGTTTCAGGCTATCTTCTCGGTGATTGGATTGGTCTACCCTACAAGTAAGTCTTTCCTTCGCCCCATGGGCGAGCCGTAGGCTGCCACTGCTGAGGTAGTTCCATGGTATCATTACCGATTTCTTCTATCCCCAAAGGTGGCCGCAAGACTGCACTGCTTTGCTTGAGAACAGGTCCGAAAAGACCCTCGAATTCTCGCAAACACAGAGTTCGACGAAGTGTGTGGCCTGGCTTGGAAGAAATGCCTCCTGGGCTCTGAATTATCCGATAGAAACCTGCGACAGATGCCTTGACGGGTGACAGGCCAGTCCTTCGTGCTACAACATCTATGAAGGGAGAGAATCATGTCAGAAGGTCAAACGACTGACAACATGGTACACAGCTGCTGTCTCAACGCACAATTCATCAAAATATCTTCGCAATTTAGCACTTGAGACACATATTTGCGAGCTTTAGACAGCTGACGATCGCTTTCCCAGTACCAGTCAGCCATCGTCTTGTCCATGAAGGCATGATTCGTCAAGATCATGTTATAGGTCGATTCGGAAGACGTGTATCGGTATTGACCTCTACTATCGGACGAAGCCAGTCTGCCGGTGTGACCAACAACCCGATGGTGTGGCCGACCGTATGACTGCCACGCTTCGAACAGAAATTCGAGGGCCGACGCTTCAACGCGTATATCGTCGTCTGTAGGCTCAATCTTAGCAATGGCAACAATTAAGGAAACTTGTTGCGAAGATGTCCACCTGTCCACAAAGCTGCCTCTGTTCGCATGGTCGAAGGTATGCGAAAGCGCTCGCTTAGGCTGTTTTCTCTTGCTCTTTGCAAGTAGATCGGCACGCGGTAGCTGGATAAGTTCAGAGACTCTGGAGGGTCAACTTTGCCCAGACCCTGCCATTTTTGTGAGTTTAAACAGCGAACTATCATATTGAGACAGGTAGGCAGACGTACCCAGCTAATAAAGATGGCGTCCAGATTCGGCAGATCGGCGTTACCGTAATGATCCAACAGGTACAGCAGATGCTCATATCTGTCGAAGGTGGACACGATTATGCTAACCAAAGCACCATGGCTCAGAAGAGGAGTTTGCTAACACGGTGAGGTGGCGACATTACCTGTACTTCTCCTCGCGTATGGAATATGATGTGCGATGGCCCAAATCTCCTATCCGATGCGCTGCGCTCGTGCGAAGCTCGCGCATCACAGAAATGCTCCCATATACGTGCGCATACATCTCCGACATAAGTAATACAAGGACCCCGACAAATACCCAAGTTTTGCGATCTAAGGCGCGTCGGCGGCGACATGGTGTCCATGGTGCTCCAAGGGAATCGGTGTCTAACAAACCCTTCAGCATAACTTTGGAGCAAGAGAAGAGTCAGGCTGAATGTAAGAAAGCATCATACTAGAAGGGCACTTTCAGACTGAGATACCTCCTTTGAATCTGCTTTGCTTGGGCACCGTGACGACCGTGACGGCTGTCTTCCGGAGCTGGCAATTCAGCACGACGATATCAATCAAACACAAAGGCAGTACATCCCATAAATTCTAGTGGTACCGTACATGTTCTACTGAGCTTTACCAAGTAGGTTGTCGTACCTCTTGATATAATTTTGGGTTTGTTAGCCGTAGATGCCATTGTCCACCTAGACTTTTCCCCTCGAACGAACTGGGCATCCTGGGAGTCGCCCAGGTTCCTGATTCCACCTGCCAAGTATGATGGTTGACCGGTCTGAAGGCTCTTATACGAGGCTTGAGACCGGAGCCTCTCATCGCGCCTCTCCCTTGCCAGCGAGATGATATGCATTACTGTTTCTCACCTGACTGCTTAAGCACAATGGAACGGACTGAACAAAGCGGCAACGGTAAAAGGGTGTAAATTTCTGCCAAATAAGCCATTTTGGGAAACTTGCTTACTTTTACCGAAGATCGTGAAATGTCATTTGTTGAGGGGCGAACGACAAGGCAGCCAGATATCGTTGCGATGGAGCAGGTTCAACCGCTACACCTTGCGTCAACGCATAGTTCCTCACAGCAAGATCTACGGTCAATCAACAAGTCTTGCCTCTTTGAAGATCCTTCCATCGCCCCAACCCTGTCCTTTCGGCTTCCAATCCTCAGGTAAATCTATTATCTGGGGTTCGATGTCGCCAACAACAAATGACTGTATCAGAGCTAAGTCCGATTCTATCAGTATGTCGCCAAAAAGGCTCTCGAATTTTTGAAGGCACATCGCTCGGCCGGCGACATGGCTGGCTTTGAGCGAAAGAGCAGTTGCAGTTTTAATGCGTTTGATGCCGCCAGAGACGGGTACTGCTAAGACTGGCGGAAGTCTTGTCTTCCGTGCTGCAATGTCTAGTTGGTCCATGAAAGGTGAGTCATTGTCGAACGAAGGCTGAGAAGAACCTCTCACAGTTCATCAATAGATCTTCACAATTGGTCCCTCTATCTACATACTCCCGCGCTTGGGCGAGTAAAGGGTCGTCTTCCCAGTACCAGCCTGCCATAGTCTTGTCCATGAATGCTACGCCCGTCAAGATGAGCTTATACGTTGCCGAAGGAGCCGCGGTGTATTTAAGCAGTCCCGCTTGATTGCGCCTGGGAAGTCTCGGATGATTACCAACGATTCGATGGTCTCGCTGTCCAAGAGATTTCCATGCGCGAAAAAGGAATTCAACGGTTGAAGCTCCAAGTTGCATATCATCATCTGAGTATCAATCAAGAAACCAGTATCAGGATCATCTTAACACGAAGCCTCGAAGTCGGATCTTACCGAGCCAAAGAGCAGCATCTGTCCGCATTTGCGCTGGTATGTGGAATCGCTCGCCCAAGCTATGATTTGTGGCATGTCGTAGATGGACTGGTACTCGGTAACTGGAAAGGTTCAAGCTGCTGGGAGGATCGACTGCACCGAGAGCCTGCTCGTCGAAAGTCCGCGAGGATACCACTCAGCTCGCATCTACTCGTCAAAGTTCCAGCACTAACCCAATTTATGAAAATTGCATCGAGGTGCGGCAAATCTTGAGTGCCATAGTGATTGAGGAGGTATAGAAAGGTCTCATAGCGATTGTAGGTAGATATAATGATACTGTAACAAGAATCAGCACTGGATATTTTACGTTCCTATATTGCGAGTGACATTGTTACCTAAACTTATCCTCTCGAATGAAGCGAGCTTGCGGATCTTCGAGACTCTGTGCTTGATTCACCAAGCTGGAAGATGTTTCGTAATTGTTTGTGGAAATGGCTGTGTATGCTTGCCTCAAGATGTTCGTCACTGTCCATAATGCTGCAGCTAGCACAAGCAGACCAAGTAGCAGAGGTCTGATAGACCGTCCATATGCACTGCGAACAGCGGTGGTGCGCCCTGATTCTGGGTCTCGTGTACCTTTGCGCATAATGTCCAGCAGAAATTGGCCGTCAATGCGACCTAAATTGGAGCTTGAAGAGAGACACAACGTCTGGTGAAGGACATGGATGCCAGCTAGCCGACTGAAGCTGTCCTCGATCGAAGTCAGCGTTACAAGGGGACGGATGTCCAGACCGTCGCCCCCTTCTGTGCCGCAAGGTACTCTTCCTTGCCAGACACCCAAAGGTCTCAGCTTTCTGTACCTCGCATACCAGCGAATTCGGCCCCTATATATCATCTATGGCATATATTGCTGTACATGTGACTGGTTGAACATTGATTGCGGAATGGACATTGTGATAAATTCGGACTATAGACTCGGCAGCGTCACCAAGTAACGTATTATGATCTTCTGGCTAAAAAGTAAAGCAATGCATTAGATGTACGATCGCTGAAGAAAAGCAAAACCTGCGGTGCGCACCCGTGGTTCGTGCGGGCTTAGTGCCGCGGCCGAGGAAATATCCCAAGATGGTTGCCAGCAGGATGGACAGAAGTACGCCCTCTGTTGTTCTATAAGATGCTGGAATTTGAAGCGTGGCAGGTAACTGCTTGCCAGCTAAGATATTCGATGGTAAAGCCGAAGAGAAGCTTGCGAGGGGACTTATTTTGGGGGCAACCTGAGGTTCCACAATATTTTTCCAGAGAAGATTCCGTGTCTTGTTATTGGCTGATTTCCACTTGGATTCGAGCTGATTGTACTCGTCCCACCATAGCTGATGTTGAATACCAACAATATCTTGATCAATTTGACGACTCTTCCAGGGCTTCTGAAGAATGTAATGAAGAATCTTGACATCGTTGTCTTTCCATAAATCCGAATGGCAACCTCTCAATGTCTTGAGGCCGTTGTAAATATAGGGCAAAGGTACCCATTTATCGTCGTAGACAATTGGTAGCAGGTCCTGATCGTAGAAGATCATGTCCGGTACAGCAGGATGTGTGTTCATAGTGTGTATGATTTTGTCGTAGTCCTCTTGAGACGGTGAGAGTACCACTGTGCCACTGTTGAGCAAGCGGTGGTTTCTTGGCGAGTCAGAAGACAGAGGTTGCGGAGCTCCATTTGTTTTGTCGGCAGCCGTGAAACCGCAGTTCTCAGGAACCCTATAGAGGGCACATGCAAATTATGTCAATTAGAGATAACAAAGGCTATATCGTTTCAGCTGCACTAGACCACAACTTACCAGTCCTTAGGGTAATGTGACAGTTTTCTAGGGTTGCACGTGCATGCATGGCTTGCAGCTATCCAGCCCGCAGGCATATCGACAGTCATGAGCTCGTCGAAATTGTGTAGAGCTATTTGGTCACTGTCTAGCAGTGTTATACGCTGTTCATTGTATAGAAGGAACGATAATGTCAAAACGTCAGCATCGGTTCCAACTAATTACTCAACCGATGGCGGCGGACACTCCCGCCAAAAGCAAGTCGGAGCTACTGAAAGCTGACGAAGCTCACCTCGTATTCTGTGAAGCTCCAGGGAGCAAGCTTCTCCCATGTTCCCTTGTTGACACGCCCGTTCTGAGGAGCTGGTTCGATCTGCTCTACAATCTTGATAGGAATCCCAGCAGCTTCTAAAGTATCGCGCATCTCTGGGTCGTCGGCTGCAGCACCGCTGAGCATGACCACGAGTTGGTATTTGGAACCATGCTTCTTAATAGTGTGGTCTAAGACGAGCAATCCAGCCAAGTATCCTCGGTTGGTAAGAAGAGTCGTCCAGATCTTTGAAGTGTCGATGGCGGGCACGCTGTCCGCATGAAAGCCGGAGGAAGGCATCAAGGCTGTTGACAAGATAGCAGGAAGAAGCAAAGAAAGAAGTTAGAGTAAGCCGAAGAAATTCAAAGAGACAAGCTATACAAACAAGCTTCTCCCTCAAAGCTCAATTATAAAGCTTGTCGGGACAAGAACATCTTTTCGATCGCATTCAGGCGATGGGCGGAAACCGAAATGGGCCGTTGCTGATAAAGACAAGCTGTACAGGAAATTCCACAGAGCAAGGCGGAATGTTCACCCTAGTCGTAACCAAAGTCGTCATTCACTCCCTTCGCCGCGTGCCATACCATTCAAGCAATTCCTACGATGGTTGCAAGCTCAACAAGTGAGGTATCTACCCCGCGCAAATGGAATATTACGCAACCACGTGCAACATTCGTCTAAAGCTACAGTTTCCCTCGACTGCTTATGTTTTGCTCTTGTAGCCATTTGATGATGATATCTACTACTTCATCGTATCTGCCAATAAAGTTATGATCCGCACCTGTGCCCGGCAGCAATTGTCTGTTCAGTCTCGTATATTACGCCCCTAAGGTATCAATTCAGTGCAACTCACCAGATACCACTTGCAGCGTGTTTGTGCCAGGACCTGGTCGCATGCTCAGTATACTATGATACGTCTTGCCATCCTCTATTGGCACTAGGTTGTCTGCGTCACCGTGTATGATCAGGACATCCGTTGTCTAGGAGAACATACATCTTCAGCCATGAACTTTTGGAAGGTGAACAGCACATACATTTGGAAACTTTGTCTGATCGCTGACGAAGGTCGTGTCGTATGCTATGAACTCTTCAAACATATCTGGGGTCACTTTCACTGTGATAGGTTGACCAGCAACCTTTGCTTTCCAGTTGTAGAAGCCCTCTGTTTCGAAAGCAGGAAAGAATTGCGCGAAAGAACCTGGCAAGGGTGTACGCACACACATCAGAATAGATAATTGACACCAATCTAGTCCATAATGCAACAGTACAACTCACGTTTTCCTCCTTCTTTCATATTGTATCGAGAGCTGAGGTTCACGAAATACCGAGGTGGGTTGGGGACTTGGGCAAGATACCGCCATGTCGCCAGTCCAGCTTTGGAGTGCCCGATAACTAAGAAGCGGGAGTACGAAGAGAAGTCAGACATCAATGGATCGTATGGCTTTGACTAAAGAGGAACATACTAATGTCGACTTTGTAGCCCATCTTCTCTTCAAGGTATAACACAACGGCGCGGATTTCATCTACATCTCGTTGTATTTTGGCCATATGCCAGACCCATCCCGGTTGATTGTACTTGGCATGGGCAAAGTCGAATCTGAAAGAGTCTAAAGCTTGCTTCTCGGCCAGTGCTTTCACTAGTTTCCGATGGTATCTATCGGGGTTTGTGCAAATAATGTACATGATGGATGAGACACCAAAGCCACCTGACACGAACAGACCTGCAATGTATCAACGCGGCTTACATCTGATTCTTATGTGCCATTTGGCCATGCATAATCAGGGCAATGACCTTGCTTTGACGATTCGGGTCAGCCTGTGCCAGGATGCCGGGCAGGAAGGTGTCTCTACATGGCACGTCGTGGGTGCTTTCGAGGAGTGACGCCATTGGGATTCTGGACCTAATTTACTATGTGCGGTTGGAAGCTCTTCCTGGCTGTTCAATGTCCAGCAGCGGTATTGTATACAGTGTGGCGCCAATGAAGGTGTACGGCTGTATGGCTAGTCAGAGATCCTGCTTTGAAGACAACCAAGGGAGATAGACGGTGTTGGCAGTAGGAGAGTCAGCAAGGCGATAAGTCGAAGCTGAAGAAAGGAAAAAGCTTGAGGGTTAGCAGAGTTGAGAGGAAAGAAGCCTCGAAAGCAACAACGGCGTGCTGTTACCACAGCCGGCAGTAGCAGAAGTGGGCAAAGGCGAAAAACGCCGACATAGGGTAGAGGCAAGACAGCAGCAATTGCAGCAGTGGAAGAGCGTGTAAAGGTGCTCGAGACACCGCGCAGCAAGAGCCCACTGCTTGAAGATGGCTTCCAGCTGGAATTCCGCCTCTGCAGCTAATACAGCGCCAGCTGCATCCAGCAACAACTCCACGAACAGCTTCATGTCCATCAAGCAGGCTATTGCAGGCCCCACACCTCCGCAGAGCTATGCTGCTCTCGTCAAGGCCGTCCTGCGCTACAGGCAGAAGCGCGTCTACATCCTGGCTTTTGCAGGCGTCGTGTTGACACTGCCAGCGTCGACGCTTCCAGTCGCTGGACTTGGTGAGGAGCTGTGTGACTTCATCACTGCGCTGACAACATGCACTAACTACCTCTGTGGTCCGTTCAGAAAGCACCATCTCGCTCTTGTATCCAACTGTGTGGCTTTGCCTTGCCATTGCTTTTGTAGGCACTCTGCCAGTCTTCGTGGCGAGGAAGCAGTATTTGCAGAGTAAGGCTTTCATCATGTCGTACAAGACTGCTCCTCGCTGATACCCTTATTGCTATTACCCAGCTTCTCGGCAAAGCCTGCCAGACAGGTTCACCCAGTACCGCAACCTGCTCTTTTCCCGACAGGCTCGTTTGACGACTGCAGCATACATACTCTCAGCATTCTTCTTCACATTCTCCTATGTGTGCTTGGTCACCTATCTAGCGCCATCACGTTCATATCTTTGGCTTGCCCGCACACCAGGGTGAGCTGCTGTTACAGGCTGCGACTATAGGCGAACATGCGGGCTAATACCAAGTGATACATCTCAACAGACGAGACATCCTGCAAATCAACGAAAGATTCATCTATCTTGCACTCGCTATTTTCGCCTCTACTGTCACCTATGCTTCGCGGCAGGTTCTCACTGCCAGACATGTGTTAAACTTTGAGACCCAAGATGTGAGTATGCGCCCTTGCGCGCAAGCCGCGACAATACTAACGTACCCTTGCCCTCACAGACTCCCATACCTCAGCGTTTGCAGTCACGCTTCCTCACTCAAATTTCAAGAGCCCCTGCTATCGCTGCAAGCAGCAATATCGCTCTGCTCGGCACATACCTTCTCTTCAGGCGACCTGTTCTACGGGTCATTATCTATCGCATACCAGGTGGTCGCGCTATACGACCTTACCTTATGAGCATGTTGCGACACAACGGTCTCTCCGCCTCTCTCCTTCTCGCTGCGTTCTCGGCATCACTCGCAGTCCTACTTGTGCTGGAACTAAGCAATTGCTTGGCGGACGTGTATTTCTCTCAGCCCGTTGCAGTATCATCGTTCTCGGCGGAGCCACGGAGAACGTTGCTCGACGGTCTCACGTCGAGCGATACATACATCAAGCGCTTCGCTTTCATCGAACTCCGCCAGCTAGCTGTCTCAGATGAGAAACGCCGGATAGACATATTCTCCGATATCAAGGGAAAGTCATATGAAAACATTAGCAAAGCCTGCCTTGTCGAACTCGGACAATCGCATCGTAATCTACAAGGACGCGGACAAAAGGCAGCCGCACAGCCATCGTCTAGTGCTTCATCGGCGCCACAGCACACAGCCACTCAGAGTCGAACCACGCATGATGCACCAGAAAGACTAGCTATATCGAACGAGAATGCATTCAGACCGACACAGCGCACTTTTCTAGACTCGATTATTCAGCCGGGTGCCCCGCTACCTGCATTACCTTCAGTACCGGTTCCGCCGAAAGCACAAGAAGTCCTGACGAAGGTAAAAGTAGCAGCAACATCAACGCTCGTCAAGGTACCAGCTATCTTCCAACAAAAAGCAGAAGAAAGGCTTCCAGCGGGAGTGAAAGACGCTGCTGTAACAGCGACCCAAGTAGTCAAGAAAGCAGAGCAGAGTCTCCTGGAAAGGTTAAAAGGCTTTACACCGGAGAATATCAAGCGTACACAATACTGGAAGTACCTCTTTGAGAATCTGTTACGCGCTCAAGTAGATCAATGTCTTCCAAATCCAGACCTTGATTACTGCGCCGCATCTTGTAAGTATTGTACCCGGTTCCTTAGATCTGTCTCTCGACTCAATTCCTTGTTTTCTTCACTCGTATATCAGCATTGACGGCCTTCCTTGTGGCTTCTCTGCACGAAGACAAATACGGAGTTGCACAAGGCGATATTCCGAAAGTGCTCGAAGCCTTTATACAATACCTGAGTAAGCTGGAAAGCTATGCAGCGGAGCTGAACCGAGCAGCCGATGACGGCGTATATGCACCTCACATTGTGCGAGCGCAAGTGTCTGAATCTGTGCAACCAACGATCGACGGTGAGTTTGCAGTGCTAGTCATGTAGCTGTGACGAGTACTTACGCCGGGTCACATTGTGAATTGACAGTCCTCCGAGAAAGCATCGTTGCAATATTACAGACTTTCAGCGCATATTTAGACGATATCAAATTCTCACCTTCAATAGCGAAGCGCTTGCAAGATTTTGCTTGATTACACGCAATACAATCGCAAATCTCGTTCACCGTCTGTATTACTGAGAGATTGCTTGCCGTTTGCAATTGCCTACGTTGACTCAGGAAATTTGATGAACACGGTAAGGCTGCACTGCTGCAACAGCAGAAGAATGAAAGCGCAAGTCGGTGTCGCAGCAATGAAGTATGGAGAGAGTGGCTTGAATTCCTCTTGGGCTACCACTACAAAGAGACTGGGATACAAACTGGCTAAGTGATACAAGCATGAGTGAAAGCGGCACCTAAGCAAGAGGACGAGTATATCAAAAAGAAACGACAATGAGACTCGAAAATAAAGAGATATTTAAGGTATGCGATATTGATTTTTCCTCCAGGTGAGACTAATCAAAGTTCCCTCGAGGTCTCTTCCAAGTTCACTATGGGGAACTTGAAGGAATTGCTGGGCTGGAAGGGGCACTGCACTAATTTATGTATAGGCTATGATGAAAGCTTTGAGTGATTTCCAATTGAAAAGTATAAAATAAGAAAAGAATAAACTTCTGCGAACAAGTATAACGACGATTATAAAGATGTAATATCCAAGACATGTCTGCAGAAAGAGCCTTCACATGTAACAAAGACTAGGGTGAGAGGGAAAATAACAAAGGAATCCGAGCTGATGTCGTTTTGATTGATAATTTCCACACAACATGAACGTTTTATTGAGGAGAGAGAGAGCAGAACAGTATACAGAACAGCATTACAGAACAATGCTGTTCTGTTGCGACTGTGAAGATTGAATTCGATGTGGGTACGAGGTTCCCACATCATCTATCGAATATGTACGATGCGAAAGGACAGACAGAAGAGGAAGCGTGTTTTATCTGCTATTCACCATTTCGTCGAGTCATTTCGTTTTCGTTTTTCGGGCGTTCAGAAACAAGGTGTTTTGTTTTGCTGGTTTCTTTTCTTTGTTGACGTGAATTTGATTCATTCAGTCACGGGCTCCGCTAAAGTATTGCGGAGGTTCTGTTTTTCGAGTCGCCAAGAAGCACTGCTACAGTGCGTGATGGGTGGTCCGTGGCCAGCTCGTTAAAGGCGTCTTGTCACATGCGTGTTGGCGCACATGGGGACGAATTTGTGTGGGATTTGCACAGGTAGTGGGGAGATAAACACGTCTACTATATGAAAGGTATCCGTAAAGCCAATTACTAGAAGTGTAAACTATATGTATGATTGACAACCGCAGAGACCAGTCTTGTCTACGGTGGAGATTATGAATGTGGGGTGTGCTGAGCGTCAACATTGAAACCAAATCCTAGCGAACTGCTTCAAATATGTACGGGAGGAGGACCGCTCATATATCCCTTTGCTTCCATGCGTTGAACAGTTTCCAGCGAAGGAGATCCATTCTTAGGGCTTGGAGTGCGGGAGCCAGATTGAGATTGCGTGGGCGAAGAGAGCAACGACGCAGAGCAGGAAGAGGGTGGAGTGATTCGTCGCGGTGTCGGAAGCTCATAAGCGGGGTTCAAGCCTGCCAAGCCTAGGGCAGTAGAGGTACTGCTGCTCGACGAGGAGGATGAAGTTGGATCCCCGTTGCCCCAGCAATCTAAGCAAAGCGTGCAAAATTCAGCATTGTGACCTTGTATCAGTTTAGATACACTTCAGATACTTACATCTATGAACAAAGTTGAAGTACGTATCACTTCCCATCTCAGGTCTGCCTCCACTTCCATTGCCAGATGCAATGAATGGAGAGTACATTCTCAAGGGAGGACTCCCGCCTGGAGATTGGGGCGTTGAAATGCTCGTATCGGTGGAAGCTGACGAAGGCGAGGGCGAGAGCAAATCATCCGGGGAGAGTGGTCTAGGAGGAGGAGAATGTCTTCGTTGATCTGCGCCTGGGATCTCCGCAGACGAATGTATAGGAGGTGAAGTAGAACGAGGGGAAATAGCAGGTGAATAAATAGACGTATCCCTTGGATCAATAGAAGAATCCATAAGTGAAGCATCTAGCATTTCCGCCAATGAAGATCCCGAAGACTGTCTCTGGCCGTTGTGCAAGAACATTCCCAACTTGGTGTTGTGATTGTTTCCTCCGTGTTGCGTTGCTCCATTCGGGTTTAATTGCCCATTGGGTCGAAAAGACTGTCCCTTAGCAACGTTCGAGTTGACGGCAGGGGGAGTTGCATTCTCTACGTCCCTCAGCAAGCTCCTAGGGGGAGGGAAGGACATGATCCTATTCTGTCTCATGAGAGGAGTACCCCCTGCGAAGTCCGTAGTAGGAGAATGTTCGACGCTTGGAGCAGTAGAATTTGTAGCCGAAGAATTGGTACTGCTCGAGATAGGATCACCGATTGGAAAATATGAACCAGAACCAGGAGTGGCAGTCGAAGCATTTGAACAAGCTGAAGAAGGTACTTCAGTTCTAGGAGATGAAACATCCGATTCTGATCTTTCTCTAGAGTGTTGCAGTCCAACACCACCTAGATTTGCGCCACTTCCAATACCCATATACGAAAGTAGATTAGGTAGGCCGAAATCTTGACTGACGACTCCATCTGCTTCTGTCCTGGGGTAATAACTAGAGCCCGAAAAAGATGCGGGAGGGGTACTAGCTGAAGGATCGGACGAAGGCGGTACAAAAGTAGTAGCGGGCATGCCACCGATGATTGAAGAAGTCATACGTAGAGGAGGAGCGTCGTCGGCACCGGCATAAAGACTCTGATGCTGTTGCGAATTGGGAGACATGATATCGCTGGTATTGATAGATAGCGGTGAAGGAGCAGGAGCCAAAGCGTGTTGAGAAGCAGGCAAAGGAGATAACGCATTTGCTGCATGTCGCCACGAATTGATCAATGCTTCGCTGGCATTGGGAGCTGCGAAGTATGGATTGTCAAGGACGGCGTGTGCAGACTGAGGAGAACCACGTTGCGTTTGTTGCTGCTGCTGAGGTAATAGCTGGACTTGTTTCGGAGCAGGAGCGACCGCAGGAGCCTTGTTCATACCAGACGGGACGTTCGGGGAGGCAATAGGAGGGAGGTTCGAATTAATAGAAGAAGGCGAAGAAGAATGAGCAGCTTGTTTCAAGCTAGCACCAAAGTCATATCTTGAAGAAAACGTATTTGAAGCAGGAGCTTGAGCCAAAGGGACAGCTTCACCCCCCATGAAACGATGCTGATATTTGAATCCTCCTTTACCAGCTGCTCCTTGAGGTCCACCAGTGCCGTTGCCACTATTACCAGCAGCAGAAATAATCAATTCATCCGCAGATGAGAAATCATCATCGTCACGACCAGCGACAAGTCTATCTAATTCCCTTCTTAGATCCGCCATTCTTTCGTTCGCTTGACCAGCATTTGTGACTGCCCATTCATGTCTAGCAGCTCTAGATCCACCAACGACAGCTTGTGATCTAGCAGCTTGCTTCTTGAATTCCGCTCTATAATTATTTCCATTATTAGAATCCCAAATCTCTCTACCTGCGACGGTATACTTCAAAGCTAGATATAATTTCTTATCTTCAATCCTAGCTAGCATATCGTCTAACTTGATCCTGAATGACCATCTATCAATCTGGCCTCCATTCAGAGTAGCCTGCCATTCACCAGTAACTTCAGAGACAGTTTGCCAATCATCAAAAGTAAACCTTATGCTCAATCTCTTCTCAAAAGCTAAATTTCTCAATAGAGCAGTTCCTTTCAAACTCCTGCAATCTGCCGCAATCTCCAATGATTCCAAGCACAAATCTCTATTGCCCAAATCGGGTAACATATTCTTGTTGAAGTCGGGTAGGACAAGCGTGATTTGCGCAGGAATAGATGTAGTCATAGGAGGGAAAGGGAAAGCTACAGCTTCCGAATCGTCTTCAGTTTCCGTTTCCTGAGGCGATCCATCTCTAGAAACAGCAGTAGGTTTCTGTTGAGCCAAGAACAACTTGACTCTTTCCAGCTGTTCATCGAAATGTACAGCTTTAGGACCGGTAGGTGTAGTAGGAGCAGATTTAGCTCTACTATCATGTTTCATTGAAGATTTGACCAGTTCTCCCGACTTTTTGCGTAGCATTGGAGTAGGCAAAGGGGAAGGTCGATAAGATGAAGATCTAGGTCCATGGCCAGAGTGATGGTTATGATGATAGTGATCTCTCAAAGCAGGATGAGGTACAGGATGATGAGTGTGTACCGTCAAATTGCCATGAGCAAAATGAGGCATTCCATCACCATGGCCACCACCACCGACACTAGAAGTACCATTTTCAGAGCCTTCACGATGTCGCCCTACACCAGTCATTCTAGAATGGGTAGAATCCCGAGCTTGATTGTTAAAGTTATTAGATTCAAATTCAAGTCTAAATGGAGAATCTGATCTCTCTGAAAAGGCTTTCGTATGATGAGGGCGTCTCTTGACTGTTGTAGCACCTGGAGCTAGTGGCCCTGAAGTGGGTGTGGCACTCGAGCTTGATGCAGATCCAGAAGTAGGAGATGAAGATTCTGAACCAGAAAGTGGAGAGTCGGCGACTAGTCCTGATGCGTAAACTGCTTGAAATCGAACACAAAATTTGAGAGTCAGCATTGTATTCGGATCGTTTCCATCCTCACCGCTGTGCAGGAGAATCGACGGGCATGCATCTCTTTCCAAAAAGAGTGTGATGGATGCCGAGACAAGGGTATAAAAGGGCTCACCTCCGTTCATCTTCGTCAGAGAAGGCTGTGCATCAACAAATTCATTCTGTAATTCCTGTACTCGCAAAGCAGTAGGTGAAGCGTTTGCATTCGCATTCGTATTCGCAGCGGTTGCCTCTGCATTACTAATAATAGCAGGTGTAGGATCTGATTTTTCAGCTTTAGGAGTAGAACTTGAAGATCCCCACGAAGGCTCCCTTCCAACTTCACTCAGCATTGGTGTTCTTCCATCCTCCTCCTGCGCCCCGTGGGGCGCACTAGACGTTCTTGGATTTTGACCAAATGAAAAAGCAGTAGATCCATTCAAGCTAGTAGGAGTTGGTATTTCACCCCAAGAGGGTTTATGCTTTTGTAGTAGCGGAGAAGAGAGTGTTTTCTTTGCTTCCTCGAGATCGCTATCTTCCGGTGTGGTAGAGGATGGTGATGATGTTGATGAAGAAGATAGCTGTAGTGCCGAATCAGAAAGAGATGCCTGCATAGTCGCTGATTGTGGCTGATTCGAGCTTGCAAATCTAGCATGGCCAGGTGAAGTAGGAGCAGAAGCAGTGTTGCTGTTCGAGGAGCGTTCTTGTGGAATATCATGAATCCTAGACAGAGGAGAGAAAGAGATAGATTGCCGAGGTGATGAATCTGCCGAAGCCGAGATTGATCTTCTATAATTTCTTCTTCGTTCGCTCGCACTGCTCCCCGCTGCACCGTTGCTATGCGTAGATGATAGATTCGAGCTCGACGAAGAGCGAGGTGGAGGGACATCACCTTCATCTCCGGCAGTAGACGACATCGAGGGCGATAGAGGACCATGGTTGGAATAGGCTGAATGATAATCGCCAAAGACAGCAGATGCAGCTTGTCGATTATAGCTTGAGCGTCGAGATGAAGGACGAGAAATCGAGGTGGAAGTGGAAGGAGGCGAGTGCGAGTCCGCGGGGGAGGAATACTGACGCGAGGTGCTCGACGGCATTGAATGGTAGTATTCTCCGTTCGCGTTGCCATTGTCCATGCTCGATGATGATGGTGAGCTAGTGCCAGACAAGCCTTCGTGATGAATGGCATGGACAGAGGGAGGCATCTCATCTGGGCCTGGCGACGCGGGATGTACGAAGATGTACTCTGGCGTCATCTTGCTCGCCTTGCTGTGTCTGTTATAAAGGGGAGGTCGGCTGAGATTGGTCGACGAGGCATTTGTTGAGGATGAAGTCGAGGGGAGACTGGACGGATTCGACGTCGCCGCCGACAATGCGACTAGCGCGTCCGAGGAATGAGAGCGAGAATGATGACGGTGAGAGGGACGCTTGAGGCTTGCTTGGGGTATAGTGGCGACAGAGTCTAGCGAGTCGTCCTCATACGCGTGCTGGGACGAAGGGAAGCCATCGAAGTATGTTTGTGCAGGCGTGTTGCTGCCAGATGATGATGGAGTGGACGAGTACGAGTTTGCTTTGCTCCTGCTGCGAGGGGACGAGGCGCCAGAGCTGCTTGGGGAAGCAAATGTCTTTGTCGGAGAGAGCGAGGGGGAGATGTAGGGCATGTTTGCTGCGCTATTGTACGAGAATGGCCAGTGTGGAATAGCCTATTCAGAGCGTATGTCGAGTGAATTCAAGCATGTGTTGATGCGAGTTCGAGGGCGAGTCGAGTCGCGTTGAATCGTCTGCGTTCTTTGCTGTCCAGGGGTCCGAGAATGGAGAATGACGGGAAACGACAGCGTGAGGATGACTGTGCGCAGAGATGACGAGAACAAGGGCGTCAGTATGGTCTGAGTGGAAGGGGTGATGGTCGTCTAATGTGTGGATGATTGGATCAAGGAAGAGAGGCGGACTTGTGAGGTGGTACAAGGGAGTCGGGTCTTGTACAGGGTGGACTGTCGCCACTGCGAGAGTGAGGTGGGGGGAATGACAGCCTTGAATGGGCGAAAGTGTGATGAGAGCAGCGTCGAGTTGAGAGTGTTGGGATGAATCCAAGTCTTGTCTCGTCTCTTCTCTGTGGCCCCTCGTCCTCCTCTTGTCCTGATGGCGGAGGCAAACTGTCCTCGATCACGCGCAGGGAATCGCGAGTGAGGTGGAAGTGAGAGGCTGAGGGTGAGGGTGAGCGAGGTGATGAGAGTGAGCGAGCGAGCGAGTGTACCTCTGCTGCTGCTGCTGCTGCTGCTTGTCGATATGCTCTGGTCAATCTCGCATTCACCGCCAAAGTCGCGCTTCCCGGCAGCCGCAGCCTCACCCAGAACGCGGCACGAACTGATGGATGTGTGGATTGACTTGGTTGCTCGCAGTGTGGAGGGGGTGGAGGCTAGTATGGTATAGTAGAGTATAGTCTTACCTGTATATCAATCCAGCCACGCTCTTGCCCTCAATCAATCTCAATCAATCCACGCCCGATACCAGGTCAAGTCCGACGAGGATGACAGGCGCCCCCACTGGTGTCAGGTAGAATGTGTGATGGATAGTATGGGTGTAGATTGGCGCAGAGTGTTGCTTGTGCAGTACCAAGAAAGGCAGTTGCTGCTGTCTTGAGCTCTCCTCTTGCTGGCTATGGTAGGGCTCCTTGTCTCTCTGCTCCAATTTTATGCAGAGCGAGTTGAGCTCGAGTGAGGTCCGGATGAGCGAGTGGACGATGTGTAGAGAGTGAGCAGTATGAAACAGCAGCACACCCTGTGTATCGTGTATGGGTGGGAGAGAGCCAACAAGCGACGCTCTGCAACCTGCTTGACTGATTGCCTTCCTGTCCAAGTACGGCAGCCTGGTCCTGCGTGCGTCGGATTATTCCTGCGAAGACGACTACGAAGATAGAAGGAGTTGGACCGACCCGGAGAGGCAGAGTGCAAGAAGGGTCAGCTGTTGTCGTTGTTTGGAAGCCAAAAGGTGTATACTGTACCCACGCACTCTGCTCTGTTCCTCCTTGCTGGGCGTGGAATACGTTGAGAATACAAAGACTACCGTCCTGCTGCTGCCCAGCTTGAACTTGCGCCTCGACACGCCTCTCTCCAGTCAAGAAAGAATAAGCAGCTCCACACGCCGTTTATTCGGGTGGAAATAACAAATCAGTAAAGACCTGGGGCTAAAATAGGTTTCAGCTGGCAATGCGGATGCACGGCTGGAGGGTGGGCTGGAGCTGACATGGATCGATTATTGCATATCTGCATACAGCGGGCAGTGAGTTGGTAGCTACAGTGTCCCTTCGAGATAGCGATAGTCTGCTGCGAGATAGATAGCACGAGTTAGTCTTCTGCTAGCCAGCAGTATGCTCCTCCCCACCACCTTCACTGACTCGTGCAGTATTCAGTCGTAGCAAAGTGTCTTGAGCTGAGCCCGACACATGCATGCACAGACTCACATTTGCTTCAGAGCTCGCTGTATATTGTGAAACAAGCGACTAGACTTCTTACAAGTACTGACTCGGAAACAAGCTTTCCTTGACAGCTTCCTCGACCTGCAAGATAACTCCTTCCTCCGTTCCGGTACTAATAGCTACTATACACACTCACGGAAACCCATTATCGAGGAAGAAAGCGTGCCTACTACCATCAACCACCTCGCTATATGCTCGTCAACAGTTGCATGTAGCCACAGTCATGCGCAGAAATGCCCAATGTTATGCAAGAGTACGGCAGTGGCGAAAAAGAGGGAAAGGCTTTCAGCGTGAAATCAGGAGCCCCGTGTTTCCGAAAAGGCAGCAGTCTTCGGTCCAGCTCCGGGGATAACGTTGACGAACAAGATAAGATAATGCCTGCTGTACAGATGAAAGCATCCAAAGGAATATAGCTACTCGAAACGCGTATAATGAATATTGATTTCAAGGTATCGAGAGCACGCATCTACCGTAGCGGCCCAAAAATAAAACGCGTGTCACTTTACGATAGCAGATTACGGTATACGTAGCTACAAACAAAACGAGAGAAGAAAGAAAGAGCTCCATAAAGCTCTCTTGATAGTTTCAACTGCTACGCTACCTTTGAAGCTTTGACGGTACCCAGCACGAAACATCTGCATTAACCGAATGCCCATTACTTCTGTTTAGGACTTTCCCTCCGGAGATGCCAACCCTCCAAATGTTGCAGCAATCCTAGAAACCTGCGCATTTGGGTTAAAGAGTGCGGGTGCGGGGGTTCTTGAAGAAGGGCCCTCAAGATCCTCCACAAACTATTTCAGGGGGAGGGGCTTTGTTGCGGATGGGCCCTGTTCATGGTGTGGAGTTCTTCGTGGAGGTCGTTCAAGAATTCTTCGCGGAGGTCTCCCACATTCTCCTAATTGGAGGAGTGGAGTTCTTTGCAAGTAGAACCAAGCTTCTTTGTCCTTATCAAGTTCGATACGGTACTTTCACAAGTAAGTCAATACCTTCCTTTGGTAGGAGGAGATTAGCAAGATTGAAAGCCAGGTTTGGATTCGTGCTCGTGGGCCAGCGCCAACGGTGCACATGTGAGTCGGTTGCTAGTAATATCGTAAATGCAGTGGTAGCATTATTAGAGGCGAAGAGTAGAAACGTATCATACCTGCAAAAGAAAATAGTAGTGAATCCCTATGGCATCTTGTTCCAACCGGCCTAGATGCTATGATACACCTTTTCGGCCTTGCCAAGTGGAAGGGGAGGAAACTCCAAACTCGACCGTGGGAGGCGTACTGCCGTAATTTAATATCCTCCAAAGGCAAACCAACGGAAATAATACTGTACAACCCCAAAGAGAGAGAAATTCGCTGTTGGCCCCCCCAAAAAAGTTGGGCCATCCCTGCCCTGCCCTCCCACCCATGCCTTGTGGGCGAAAATTTCCGCGTCGATCTGTGCGGGATCTGCAACGACGTCGAAGCCGTTTTTCTTTTTTGTCTCTTTGCTTTTAAACTTTTTAGGCCGCTTCGATCATTGTCGCTGACGTGAGAGACAAAACTCTCTCTCCCACAGGTATTTTAAGCTGAGAGTCGCGTTTCGTTTTCACTTTTTCCTTTTTTTACCTTTTTGTTGTGGGTTTGAGAGATCGTTTTTGGCCTTGAAAAAGATGCGGGGGGAAAATCATCCTATGGATTCATTAAAGAGTAGTGTACCTTTTGACTTTGTTGCTAAGAAGAGATTTCTTTGATAGCATGCACCTTGCCTCCGCATGTTCGTGTGCCTCGAAATCGAACACTTAGTGTGCGGTAGTAGTGGGCGTCGAATGAAATTTTCCCTACTGCTGCGATAGCCTTCTCACCAGTGTCTTTATCGTATGTCTGGGGCTACCACGACCTCACCGAGGTAACTTTATGGAACCACAGTGCACCTACATCTCACAAAGGACGGTGATGTATGAATATCGCGAAGAGACTTGGAGACTTTCTCCCTCGTCCTTTTCGTCCCCGCAAGGTGTTTCGGAAGGCGTCTTGACGGTCATGACGAGGTGGTCTGTTTGCTGCTCAGACAGCTAAGCATCGCATTCTCAACACTAAGAAGCAGATGGCATTTGCTGGTGTTGAGGTTCCTCAGATTCAGATTGTGCTCTTTCTTGAACCTTTTGCAAGACTCGCGACAGTCCAGAGGTAAGTCCCTGTTCAAGCCAGCAAGTCATCAGTCATATGCATTCCTGGAAGCAACTCGCTGATGGATAACAAGCAGGAAAGTAGACCCTCACCCAGCTGTCATTATGCTCCATGAACTGACGGGCGCTCTCCAGGATATCGACCCCTGCTTGGGAAGACGTGAATAATATATCGCCCAACTTGACTGAGGCTAGACCCGTTTGCACGTAGTTGAGCTCCATAACGCTGTCGGAAATGACGGCCAGATGGCAGTGTCAGAAGTGAATGATATGGTTCCGGACTTGCATGCGCTTTAACTTACCCCGGCTTTTCGCAGTCCAGCGCAATATAATCCTCTTCAGGGATGCTCATATGCAAGACTCCCGCTTCACTTCGTCCGAACTGAGGAGATGTAGCACACGTATAAAGTACCAGTGTTGAATACAAGAAGCAGAATGGGCCATAAGTAGGCCGTAAATTGCCTTGACGTATCAATTTCCAGCATTGGCCGGCGTGCAAGGCAACTTCACGCCCAGATACCGCATTGTTGACCAACCACTCGCTTAGCTGAATTGAGGAGAAGCGTAAGCAGTTATCAGACGCGATAGGACAGGCGGGTAATTGTGCGAACTCACAGCTTTCTGTGCTTCTGCGGCTTCGCGTGCACTCTCTTTGCCTGCGAGCGCGAGTAAGGTAGGTATAGGCATACGTGACGCCAACTGAGCATAGTGATAGAGCTGCGGGTACGCGCGCGAATTCATCGCCAGAAGAGTCAGCGCAAATACTCTCCAGCAGGTTTTGAAGAGGGGCAAACTCACAATCGCGACACCTCGCCAAGCTGAAGATCGGTTGTCCTGATATGCAGTGAATTCGTTCTCGCTACATGCTACCATAGTAAGTGAACGCTGAATTTCTTGAAGCATTATGCGAACGGTCGGACTGGTGCTGCTGCCGCATTGACGGATGGTCCAGCTGTGAAGACACTTGAGTAAGGTTCTACTACTAGCTGGCTTGCCTGTGAATGGTGAACTTACACGTTCATGTGTAGCATTTGAATCCTGCAACAGTAACACCAGACCGTAAGCTAACCTAAGCGTCTTCTATAGCTATGTACCCTCGCGAACTCACAATACAGTCGATGCAAATGCCGAGCGCTTCGCTCCTTTCGCCAGCTCTCGCAAGACCGCAGGCCGACCGTCCACTACATCGCAAGCAGCATAGTTACATTGCAGGCTAAGCTCCTTGCCGAAGTAGATGCTAGCCCAATCTTGAGCATTCGACGCATTCCAGCATTCGTCCGAGCACGGTAGGCGACTTTGCATTTCTCTAGGCATGATTACCGGTGGCCGATTCAATAAAGTCGTAAACTCCGCTGTGTGAATTAGTAGACATATGAGTTTCAAGTCTCAGATATCAAATTAAAAGGTAAACATGGCACACCTTCCGATAAAAGGCAGGCAAAACCAGTCCGCCGACGGGTTTCCCATGTGCGCCAGATTTGCCACCGACGATCTAGCGGCTGCGAAGTATCGTGAACCTCAAGTGGGAGCGGTATCTTGTCGTCGAAGCCGTGCCTAGAAGAGTCTGAGATTAGCTATTGATGGACTATTTAGCTGGCCAGCCAGCCATTCACTCACATCCGTCCTACAGGGACCGCATAGGCGCCTCTGAAGACTTCGGCCATTTCCATGAGTCTGAATATATGGTCAGGTGAGTCTGAATAGGATGACAATTCCCTTATGTAAGAAATGCAATTACCTTCGAAGCCCATTGTATCTTAAGAAAGACCAAAGAAGCAAAGTCTGTAGCATCTTGATCTCTCTCAGCAGTATGCGGTCTGCGTCGACCTAAAGCGGATTTGAAAGCCTTCAACATTTCGCCAAAGACGAATCCAATTCGTAAGCTTACCACTTTACTGAACGCGGCATGGATCAGATCTCCGAGGAAGTAACTAAAAGATCTAGCTCTGCAGAAGTGCAAGTCTCAGTATACAACTTAGCGATAGGCTGAAATGCGATATCTACCCTGTCAATCTGGATAATTGTGCACCCAAAGCGATCATGATAGTCAATAAGAAACCCGAGCACTTGCGCGGATCAAAGGTAGCTTTGTGTAACTGCATGAGATTTACATCAGTTTTGAGCCAGCTATACTGATGTGAAGGCGTACGAAAGGGACGTATGGGTACATCTCGGAGAAGTAAGTCGCCAGGAAACTGTCAAGAACGGAAAGTGGCCTGGTCCGCAAGTCATGTTAGTTCTGGCAGACCAAACAGCACTAACGTATAGAAATAAAACGAAATAAAACTCACAAGCGGGAAAGGCGAACGTATAATCGATGATACGCATTTGCTGGCAAGTCGGCAAAATGTAAGAGCTCCAGCATGGCCAGCCGACATGTCTCATCCATTGGGATAAGGGAGATTTCTTCTGCTCAGATATGAGATTTATTCAACAAGTCAATCGAGCCAGGAGCTCTGCATATATATGCTTACCTGGATTATGGTCCATAAGTCCATGCACTGAACAAGCCCAAATTGTCAGCCGAGATGCTTCATCGAGACCCCACAATTTCGAACATTACCTTCACCAAACTCTACAACATTAGTTGATAAGCCTGAATCATGCTCCATGCGGTTTGGCTCCCATGTCATAGGCCAATGCACGTCCTGCTCCGATTGCTGAGGGAGGATAGGTGAAGGCGGGCGGGTACGTATGCCATGTTGCAAGGAAGGGTGAGTAGGTGATCGTTTCCCATTTTGCTGGGTCTGTTGACCTGCTCTTTCCGAAGACATGCTGAACTGGAACGCTCCAACTTCCGGATGGTTCTTGTTCTGATCGTCTATCAACCCATAAGTGGGAATAGTTTCAGGCGTGGAAAACGTTAAAGCTTGACCAATTGATGCAGCGCCGATGTCACCGCTTAGCCAGCGCATGAAATCATCATTTTGCGCTTCAAGCGACGTGTTTCCTGCTACACCTAGTGACTGATGGCCTTCTGGGCCCATAATAGGGTGCCCCGGCACTGTCCAGGTTGCGAGAAGAGTGTTAAGTTCGTCATTGATGCCAGGATTTACGCTGACAGGCGGCTGTGTTCCAAATGTGGAAGCATCAAAGAAGAGATTATCCAAGTCGAAGTTGTTGCTATGCCAAGCGTACGATGTACTTGACGGGACAGGCTGAGCTTGCGGGAAATGATGGAACGAGGTACTTGCAACAGGCGGAAGCTCCTCCCGCTGCTCGTCTCCGGCTAGTGTTGCTTGGGAGATGATAGCGATATTGCGCAGGTCTGCTTGCATTGTGCTGTTTGTATGCTTATCAGGCGTATATTGGAAACCCCACGGATCTTGAGGGGTCGTTCCAGTAGGCTGCAACTCAATCCTGTCAGACTAGCTGGTCCAAAGGGTAGGATCTGAAAGACAGTCACCTCTTTCACGCTAGACTGCCGCTCTTCGTTTCCATGCCTTCATACCACGGTGAGGCAGATTAGATGATGGCCTGGGAAAATGTCAATGTCGCAGAGTACCCACTTTTGACTATTTGTCTTGCCAGGAGTATCGTTGCCTTCTGGACTTCCATCAGGATCATCTTCGACATGCTGTTTCCGCTTGTGCCGCGTTAGAACATCCTGGCGAGTAAAGCTCTTCCCACATATCTGTAGAAATGCAACATGGGCATTACTTGTTCAGTGACGGGAAATTCGAAGATACATCTGTTGGGCTGGTTTCGGCTCACGTCGCATTGATGAGGCTTTATGTCCTGATGCGATTGTCTATGACGAGCCAGATGACTTGCTCTCGAGTATTGCTTGCCCTATGGAATTTCCGAACCGCCGATGCCAAGATGGGTGAATACGCGAATGTATATAGTCGTCCCGTCAGCAGAAACCAGTTCCGGCTATTAGGCGTCAAGCTTTCCCACAAGCCAAAGCATTATTATCCATCGCAACTCACGCACTCCGGGTACACGCAGCGATACGACGAATGCACCGGCCCAATCTCGCCCTCGCTGCCGTCGTCTTGGTCCCCGCCGCGGTGCTCCATTCTCATTGATGCCCACTTTCCTGTCGAGCGGGGCGTGTGATCTGTCAAAGAAAGAGCCAGGTGGGGCCTTTCGCTCTCAAGGCTGAGGCGGTGATCGGCTTTTCGCCACACGCAATGGTGCATGGCATGATGGCAGGACTGAGTATGCCCATGCAGCTGTTCAGGCAAGCCCACAGTCACTGTCGGGATGGTTAGAGCTGCTTCAATCATCGACCGACTGGAGACCGCTGCTACGTATACCGTAGAGCGTGGCAATCTCTGAAGAGCAAGACTCGGAGATAAGCGCACGCTCTTGTGCACGTGCCCGGCCCACGCGGCCGAAGCAAGCAACCCGCCGAGGATAGCACAATCGTTGTCGATAACGAGCCAGTCGTCTCAGCCTTGACACTACTACCACCGCTGCATTCCGACTCTTATCCAAGACTAGCAACCTCTGTGTTCATATTCAGCAGCAAAGCAGAGTAGTCTCAACCCTGGTCAAGAGTACGGAAGGGCAATCGAACCAGAAAACAGCACGATGGACGGGCTAGCAGCAATCCACAAACCCACTATCATGGAGGTAGTCATGCCTACCTTTGGCATCTACTTTCCACTGCAAATAGCCCGCAAGGACGAGATATACAAGAACCCGCCAGTCGAGCATCAGTATGGCCCGCATGACCGCCAGAAGCTAGACGTCTTCCTCCCCTCGGCATCGACAGATTCGTCAGACAGCAAGAAGTTGCCATGCGTGGTCTTCGTATACGGTGGTGGTCTAGCCCAAGGCGATAAACGCATTGGTCCCACCGGAGGCGCAATCTATGGCAATGTCGGCGAATACTTCAGCTCTCGCGGATACGTGACCGTCTTGCCGGATTATAGACTGTTCCCGTCGCACAACGCGCAGTACCCAAGTGGAGGAGAGGATATCGGCCTCGCTGTTGACTGGATCGTCAGGAACCTCCCTCAGGTGGATGCTGAGAAGATCTTCCTTATCGGTAACTCGGCTGGGTGAGACAGACTACACCATGACCGGTATCCAACGACCGGGCTAACGTTTTGCTTGCAATGTACAGTGGAGTTCATATCAGCACCCTTCTCTACTCAGACGAGATTCCAGCAAGTGTCCCACGGCATCCCATAAGAGGCGCAATTCTCGCCCAGGTCCCATTCCACTTTGGCAATCCAGATGACAGCAGGCAAGAGATCCTAGATGGATATTTCCAAGGCAAACAAAATGAGCGCAATCCTCTGGCCTTGAGGAAAAAGAGCAGCGACAACACCGATACTGCGGTACTAGTGGCTGAATTCGACTCTGAAACTGAGATTCTCAAGCCGGTAAGCTTTTGTGCACGAGGTTCACCCAAGCTCCGAACTAGCTTTACTAATCTACTATTTAGACTCGAGATTTCTTGGACATCTTCCCACTCGAGAATGGAGTCAAAGCACCTGAGCTATTGCCAACTGTTCCTGTACATAATCACATTAGTCCTTTCCTTTCGCTAGGTCTCGGCGGCAAAGAAGATGCTTGGGCACAACCTCTCTTGGACTGGATCAAGGTTAGATGTTGAACATACCCATTGGAAATTAGCAGTATCGCAAGATAGAGGAATGTAATGTACCTCGTCCAGAGTGATGTATGTGCAGCAAACTCTTCGCAGCTTCAGCTCAGCAGGAGAAAGGTCATGATCGCATTAAAGATCAAAGACTGTTATTGACATGCATGATATGACTTTATGAGGCGCTAACGGCATTTAACAGCGATAAAAGCGATGTACAGTGACACCGATACCCACTTCTGAAAACACGTGAGCTTGAACAGCCCCCGCTTTCGCCACCCGGTTTCGCAAGTGGGTTCTGTGCGAACGAATTGAGACTGGCTGTAGAAGCTGGATTTATTACTCATGCAGGGTGTCCTGCACCTTAGCTCTGTATCCTTTGGACTATCATACATCTATTCTGCGAAACATGGACGCCGTCAGAAAGGTAGCTCGCCAGGATGCGTTCATACTGGAAATGGACGAGGGAGAGTCTTGGACTATTCCTGGAACGAACTCGTCTTTGCGTGAGTGTAACGTCGCAAGTAGTATCGTTGGTACACGTTATCTGACGTCCCGCATTCATTTCAGGTTTTATTATGGATGAAGAATGCGGTCCTTTCGCACTCGTTCACAGCCGTGGCAATGTGAGGTCGATCCCTCTTTCGGCGAGCGATCCTATCTTGACTTCTTACTGACTTCTTGGATTCAGCCCGACGATGCTGTTCCACCTCATTTACATAACGAAGCAGTAGACACCTGGCTAGTGTTACAAGGAGCTTTAAAAGTATGGGCCGGAACGACTGGACGCGTACTTTCAGCTGGAGATTTCGCATTCGTACCACCTGGAAACGTGCACTCATATCAAGTCATTGAACCTCACACTGAATTCATCGGCGTCATTCATCCTTCTCAATGGGTCTCGTTCTTTAGAGCTATTGGAGAAAGAAATAACGCACCTGGACCTTACCCTTCGAATGATACTAGACCTTTCCCTGTCGAACGCTTCATGAAAGCCATCAAAGACGGTCACGATGTTGTGTGGGCTAGCCTTATAGACTGCAAATTCATTAGAATGGTTATTCACTGACACCCTGCGAGCACTCACAGTCCGAAATTCGGTCATAAATTCACAGAGATCCTGCACGACTGGTCGGATTCGGAAGTACCAGACACGCCAAAGCCTTACTTCTTGAAGGTGAGTTACAGCCTGTCTCTTGCCCGGCTCGGTGAGTAGTAGCTTAGCCTATAGCTTTCCATTTCCGTTCCAAAAAGGCCCATCGTGGAGTGCGATATGCTCTCGGAGGTCAAACTTGCGCACCCCTCTGCACTTTTGGAGCATCAGGCGATAAATTCAGCATGAACTATCTCGAAGTCCACAAATCGACGCAACAGAATAAGCTGTTCAACTCAATCACCTTCAAGGATGCCTGTCAGGTTATCTATGTTCAGACTGGAAGCATGAAAGTGAAGATCTCGGGAGAGGAACATCTATTGCAGACTGGACATAGTGCTTATGTGCCTCCTGGTGCACCTTTCAGCGTACAGCCTGCCAGTAATTTTGCCAGGTGAGCTCACTGCATTTCGCTACAACAGCTGTGCGATTAATGTGTACTGATGTCCCGTTTGGTTTTGTAGAGCACTCGTATGCAGCAGTGGACCCGGCCTAGAATCGCTTTTCAAAGTCGGCAAATCCATCCAGGGTGTCATAGGTTCTGAGGATGCAGAGGCAGACTCTTCTACCATTGAAGCGCTCAAAGCTGCTTCTCAGAGGGCGAACATTGAGATTGAGCTGGCGCACAGTAACGGCCATTAGACGGCGGATCTTCTCAGCGGGTTTTGGTATGCATCTCAAGGTCTTTATGTAACAGCCTGAAGTGAAGGTGGTGAAACCTAGGTTCTTGCTGTATTGAGTATCTACTTGCCTGCTTGCGTATCGTTTGAAAGTCGCTTTGATTCGAGTTCATGTCTATCTTTGTTAATGGCGATTGTGATAGTTAAAGCCTGAAGGTCAGAGAATTGGTCGAATGCAGACAGAGCGGCAAGCTCTGGGACTTTTTAAGTGCTGAATGGTGCGTCTAAAGACTGAATGATCATTGCGAGGGTGACATCATAATAAAGCAGTCAAAAAAGGTGATATAATGTGCCAAGACATGTAGTCTAGAAACGTCATGAGAGGATTCCTCTACCGTCGCATGTGTTGAACAACAGCGTACACTGCACACTATGGTGAAAAGCAACAAGCTAGGAACCCCCCTCTGATCTTCTAAATTGATCTGCTAAGGCATGTGTAGTCGAGTCGAAAGGATGGATATAACCAAAGTAAGAGAGAGTTATATATACTCTTTACTTGGTTGCGTCCTTGAGCCATGTGATGAGGTTGTTGCGGTCCTTGTCCTTCTTGAGACCAGCAAAGGCCATCTTTGTACCAGGAATGTATTTCTTTGGGTTCTCGAGCTGCAAATCAAAATGGAAGGCGTCAGTCGCCGTGTTACATCCGACTGCATTATGGCTTCTACTCACGTATTCGAAGAGGGTGTTCTCGTCCCATGTGATTCCCTTCTTTACGTTGGCCTCGGTATATGAGAATCCCTCAGCCTGACCGGTCTTTCGTCCGAAGAGACCGTGTAGGTTAGGTCCGACCTATGATTATACGTCAGCATGATAGATCTGCAGGAGTGAGCATGGACAGCTATGCTCTCACCTTGTGGCCTGTTGATGACAAGATCCGGCGATGATCGAATGTGACGATGGGCGAGTTTGAGATTGGCCAGGGTAGGAAGTACGAAAGAAGGGAGTTGAAGGTCAGCGAGATGTCGACGGGGACTGTTCCCAGCTGCAGGTTCTAGCAGTCTTGTGAGAAAGCCTGTCCCAAGTGATGGCGATGATGCTCGAATCGCATGTCATCAAGGCAGGCCTATCCAAGATCTGCAGCTGGAAATCAACAAGACTGGCTTTACGCACCGCCGCCTGCTTCGACAGCTGTGGACGGAGATGTGTGTCAGTATAGTGGCAGGCATGCTCTCGCTATGAACGCTGCTCACTGTGGCACTGCGCGCATCTGGTCTTGAAGAGGCTGCGAGATTGTGATGATGATGAGCTACCGACTACGTGGAAGCTGGATGGACAGCATGACCTACGATGCACCCTTGCTGGCTTCACCTTGAGCGAATCCCATATTGAATAGAAGTGGTAGTGTTGTTGGAGGTTACTAGGTAGTAATTGTAAGAACAAGAAAGTCGAGCTTCCAGCAATTGAACAATTTCAATTTCGTCGAACTTCGCGCCACCCGAGATTGGCTGAGAGCAAGTGCCCACCAGGAACCAACCGGAAGCGTGGAATAGGGTGGGACCGGGTAAAGCAGGAAGACCGCCACTTGGCTATACTTCACTGTATGTAGACGGCCTGCTATTGCAGCTTGGCTTGTTCCTACATAGTCTACATACCACTACTTCAACAACAACAATCGTATCTTTCCGCGGTTCTGATAGACTCTTCCTGCTGATGATCTGGACGTACCTGAGAACCCTTGTATAGGACACACTTACCTCGTACTGGTACACAAATCTACAATGTCCTGGTCAGCTCCACCTTTCCATTCTCATTACCATCCTCCTCTTCACTATTCGAGTCGTGAGAAATCTGTGCGAAACTCGGGCGGTGAAGTATGGCAAGCATGCGTAGAAAGTCACGCATGACCGGTGCATGTTCGTTAAGGGCGCGGCGCTTTTGTGTAACGTCGCTAGTCGGGGGCAGATGAGGGTCAGGCCAGGAGGAGACATGACCGCTCTCTGTCTTCGGATCCAATCACCAACAAGAGTATCAAGTAAATGGCCAAACCATTGCCCACCCTGTAGACCCTACAGATAGAATCGCTTCATCGCAACCGCAACGATCCAACGGGACCCTTAATAGGCTCACTGCAGGACTCTCTAGGTCCGCACCTTCCGCTGGTGTGCTGGGTATCGCTAGCCATGGTCGAGCTGATAGTACTACATCGCAGCGTCCGGGACGACCTGGCAGAGGGTTCGCAGGCCCACGCCCAATCACATCTGCTACAGGGCTATCAGCAAGACAAATAATTGGTAATTACCCACCCGGGCAATACCCATTCCCATTCGGATGCCATGTAGCGGTGGAGATCTTATGGCTATGGGAGGTCGAGGGATCTTTCGAGATACACAAAAAGTCGACATGCCGAATTATCAGAGAAGTAACGAATGGACTACTCGGAGAGCATCACACCTGAAAGCTACCAAATATCGCGAAAGCTCTACCGGTGATATACTGGAACGAGAGGACAAAGCAGCCAGACAAACTCGCTAAGCCTGACAATACGAATCTTGAAGGTGCCATACGTAGGTTACGGGAGCAAGGCACACCGCTGTCAGTTTTGGAAAGGCACGCAAAGGTCCCCGTGTCTGTGGGACTATAACCAACTGTGCTCTCAGGAAGCCTACGCTCGTGTATTCCTCACCAAACATGGATGGGAACGTATAATACGTCAAAAACCAGATCCTTCCCCTGAATGCCTGCAGCAGGAAGGGTATTCCGAAAGTTACCATGTTCTGCTTCCAGGCTATACGAGTAAGCGTCTGCCTAAATACACAAAGAAATTGAAGACCACATGGCGCCGACCAAGGGTCCGAGTGAGCTTGATTTAGCAACGCGGCAATCCATGTTCAGCTCCTTTTTATATACCAGGGGCATCCAGAGTTGACGAAAGGTACGACGGCACGCGTCTAAGCCTCCTAACATCCGAACAAGTATTGTTCCTCTTTGCTATGTATTTTCCATGCCTTTTGTAGACATTGCATCGTTCAGCTTGACATCGTGACTTGAACTGCTACTTAGTGATCTTGGTGCAGCCTGGACTCTTGCACGGGAGAACGTTAGGATTTCGACCTGACATTCTGATTTCATCGTAAACAAGCCTCTTTCGGATTGCTTCAGAATTTACAGCTTTTGAAAAGCGTGCAGAGTCAGAATCTTAGGCCGAGTTAACTTGCGCTTGACACGAGGGTATCGATGGGCAAGCAAGCCGGTGACCCAAGGAGGCAGGATGGGATTAGTGTGCCATGTTACGTTTTTTGTGCTCTGCATAGTCAGTCTTTGTCCGTACCAAGCCCATTATGAAACCGCGAAGAATCTTCCAGCTTTACCCTTGACATGTGCCCAGTGAAAATCCTGATGGATCCAATTGTGATCTTCCCATTTTATTTAATTTTTATTTTTTGCTGCATGCTGCGACTTACTTCTCAAAAGTTGGAGGTTACAAAGATGCAATAAATGCAATGCAATGAAAGCGTAATAGACTCGTTGATTTTTCCCAATAAAGATTGTCCTTCTAGCGGCCGTCGATGGCAGACTTTTCTGCACGTGTTTCGTTCGATCGCCTTTCCCGAGCCTTCCCTAGGCAAGAAGTCTTCCAGAAGTCCCGAGTTCAGCGAGAGCATGACAAGGATAAGGCCAACCAACGCCTACCCCTCTACACATCAAGATAACTATCTAGCCGCCATGGGGTTTGACAAGATCGTCAAGAACAACGCCTACTTTTCGAGGTACCAGGTCAAGTACCGTCGTCGCAGGTGAGTTATTGGAGGAGCTATGGGGTGGATGGATGGGCGAGATCGAGGGACAGGGAGGCATACATGGAGCAAGAAGACGAGAGAGAGATAGCTATCAAGCCAGCAAGCTACCTCATCAACGACATCCCCACGCCGCCGCTGCATACGATGATTTTAATCAAAACAAGCATAGTTCAGCTGAGGGTGCACCTTGAGAAAGGTCGCACCCGTTGAAGAACTATTTAAGCACAAATGTCTTTCGCTCCTATCTGAACAGCACGGCGGCGTGCACACTTGCAAGCTATCCTTCTCTCCTTGTCCCGCGTCTCTCCGCCATCCACGGTCAAAGTCAGTTCGGAAAGTTCAGCACTAACAATGCTACCGCTTCCGCAGAGAGGGCAAGACTGATTTCTACGCCCGCAAGCGTCTCGTCGCACAGGCCAAGAACAAGTACAACAGCCCCAAGTACCGTCTAGTCGTCCGCTTCACCAACAAGGACATTGTCGCCCAGATTGTCTACGCCAAGATCCAGGGTGATATCGTCCTCACTTCCGCCTACGCTCACGAGCTACCTGAATATGGCATCAAGCACGGTTTGACCAACTGGGCTGCTGGTAAGCTCGACTTTGACGAAACCCTGAAGGAACCATCTCTAATCTGCATTCGTCACAGCCTACGCCGTCGGACTTCTAGTTGCCCGACGTGCCCTCACCAAGCTCGGCCTAGCCGACAAGTACGAGGGTGTCGCTGAGCCAGAGGGAGAGTACACACTCACCGAGCGAGAGGGAGAGGAGGGACCACGACCATTCAAGGCCTACCTTGATACTGGTTTAAAGCGAACATCGACCGGTTCGCGAGTTTTCGCCGTCATGAAGGGTGCTTCCGATGGCGGCATGTTCGTCCCCCACTCCGAGTCCCGTTTCCCTGGTTTCGACCCTGAATCCAAGGAGCTCGACACCGAGACCCTCAAGCGATACATTGTGCGTCCATGACAACGGTTTTCCGAGGTTTGGGCATGGTTCTAATCTTTACTTTCTGCCCCCAGTTTGCCGGACACGTCGCTGAATACATGGAGTCGCTAGAGGAGGAAGATGACGAGCGCTTCAAGAAGCAATTCGCGACATACCTCGCTGACGGAATTGGTGGTGATGACTTGGAGGAGATTTACACTGAAGCCCACAAGAACATCAGAGAGAACCCAGTAAAGGAGAGCAAGGACGTTGACAGAGCGAAATGGAAGTCGGAATCGAAGAAGCACAAGCACCAAAAACTCACATACGACCAGAGAAAGGAGCGCGTGCAAAAGAAGATTGCCGCTTACAAGGCTGGAGAACTCGAGCAGTAGATTATTTTCATCCATTGAAAACTACTTTTACTTTTTCTTCTTCGTTGTCTACTGTCTTTCGGTATACCTTTTCTTTTACTCCCTCACATCACACACTTTATTCATTGACCATGCTCCGGTAATGATAAAACATGCAAGCCTGTTGTGCTTTGCGAAAGACAAAACGCCTGTTCCCTTTTGCTGTTGCTTCGTTCAAAAGAAGTCGCCACCATAGTTCGGGCAGAGACCTCAAACTGTGTCCAGCCTGTCTCACGCCTGACACACTGATTGAGGCTTGAGTAACCATTCAATGTGTCATGTATAGCTTCAGACTGTTGCTGCTGTTCGTGTGCAGTGTGCATTGCAGCTTTGAAGCCAGATGTCCGCCACCAGTTTGCAACCCTTCGGGCTTCGGGCTATCCATCCAGTCGCCTTCTTGCTTTCGACCACGAGCTCGCCATCACTCGAACTCACAGTGACCATCCAGCAGCAGACAGCCAACCTACTGCACACCATGGCCTTCTCGCGCTTCGCAGCGTCAACGTCGAAGCGCGCATCCAGCTCCGTCCTCAAGTCCACCGCACCATCTTCAAGGCTTTATTCGTCATCAGCGGCGACATCGACGGCAGCAGCAGCCTGCCCAGCATGCACGAGCACCTCAACTAGCAGTCTGCTCGCTGCCAGTCGTGCTCGCTCCACCCAGATCGCCGGAGCCAACTCGCTGCTTTCCCGACGAACTTATGCGACTCCATCGAGACCAAACTCGATGGCTGAAGTTCTCAATTCCCCCGAACGTTCTGCGCCCACTCAAGGAAAGAAGATATCAGTAGATGAGATTAAGCCCTTCAGCCCTGAACCGGTCGTCGTCTCGCCTATCAGCTCCGAGGGAGTCGACCAGGCTGTCAAGTCGATTAGGGAGGATATCGGACGACCGATCTACCTCGATGTTCAGGTGGGTGCAGTTTAATATACTATACTACTTGTGTACTGAAGGAACTAAATTGACTTCATTCCAAACTCAGGCCACTACACCTGTCGATCCCCGAGTCCTCGATGCTATGCTTCCGTACCTTACAAATCAATACGGCAATCCTCATTCGCGCACACATGCATACGGCTGGGAGTCCGAGAAAGCAGTCGAGATTGCACGAAAGCAAGTTGCTGATCTCATCGGAGCCAACGCTAAAGATATCATCTGGACATCGGGTGCGACTGAATCGAACAATATGGCCGTCAAAGGTATCGCTCGTTTTTACGGTCGAAATGGCAAGAAGCATATTATTACTCTACAAACAGAACATAAATGTGTTCTAGATTCGTGCAGATATCTACAAGATGAAGGATTCGATATCACTTATCTTCCTGTAGAACATGATGGTAAGGTCGACCTTCAAAAGCTAGAAGCTGCCATCAGACCGGATACCTGCTTGATTTCTATCATGACCGTCAACAACGAAATCGGAACCATTCAACCCATTAAAGAAATTGGTCAAATCGTCAAGAAGCACAAGGGTGTCTTCTTCCATACCGATGCTGCTCAAGCCGTCGGCAAGATCCCAATGAACGTAGACGAGTGCAATATCGATGTCTTGTCAATCAGTGGTCATAAGCTATATGGACCTAAGGGAGTAGGAGCTATCTATGTACGAAGACGTCCAAGAGTTCGTCTAGAGCCAATCATCAACGGAGGTGGTCAAGAACGTGGTCTAAGGAGTGGAACTGTACCTGCCCCGCTTGTCGTTGGACTCGGAGAGGCAGCTCGCATCGCAAAGGAAGAGATGGCTCACGACCATGCTCATATCAAGTACTTGTCTGATAAGCTCATCAAGGGCGTCACCGACAAGTGCGAAGCTATCGAGCGTAATGGCGCCACCGATGGATACCCAGGATGGTGAGCAGCTTCAAGTCTTGCGCAATAGAATGCTTTTCTTAAACTGATGATGATATGTCCGTTCAAAGCGTCAATCTTTCCTTCTCCTTCATCGAAGGTGAATCTTTCCTCATGGCGATGAAAGATATTGCTCTGTCGTCAGGAAGTGCATGCACATCAGCCTCGCTAGAGCCATCTTATGTTTTACGAGCACTCGGAGCAGAAGAAGATATGGCACATTCATCTATTAGATTCGGTATTGGCCGTTTCACAACAGAAGGAGAGATCGACTTTGTCACTAGCAAGATTGTTGATATCGTTGAGCGATTGAGAGATCTATCACCTCTATGGGAGATGCATCAGGAAGGTATCGATATCGCTTCTATTAACTGGGCTCAACATTAAACAGTCTATAGCGTTAATATTAGATCGCACCTGCTTTTTGTATGTCACTAGGCTAGTTTCGTGCTTTCTTTGTATCAATTTGTGTGTAGCGGGTAACAACATTGTTTCGAATATACATCGCTTCTCTGGAGATATACTAGCCGTGTGTTCTCATGCGCTTCTGCGTACCTCGCTGCCGGTATTAGCTTGCACCAAGAGGTGCCCGTGCTGAATGTTCTTGCCACCGGAATTGATTGCGTCTGCCACATATGCCCATTCAGAACTCTATCCTGAAACCCATGCGGTATGCTTGCTTACGGAGCGCTCACGATAAAGTCCTGCCTAGTTGCGGAGCCCGGAGCGGGATGACTACGAGCAGGTTGCAGCGGGAGACGTAGGTCATTTCCAGAATGCCACGATGTGTAGAACGCCGGCCTCATTACAACGCTATCCCAATCAATCTCGGATGGTTGCTCGTTTGGCGACTGGTGTGCACTAAACTGCAGCTCTGCTCCCCATATTCTGTTGCACGTTCTGAAGTATTTCGGCCAATTGTTCATAGTCCATTCTAAGTTCGGCCTGGAGTCCAGAAAGTCGGTCTGATAGTTTAGCTCTGTAATGGCGCGCGAGGTTATATCATTAGTATGTAGTCCATGGACGATATGTTCATTCTTTATCGTTCGAGCAAGATTGGCTTACAAGGCGCTGTGAACGGGCAGTAGACAGAAGAGGCAGCCAGTCAGCTTATGTCGCACGATGAAGATAAGACGTGGATTGGACTTACACTCTGAGGTATTGCTCCCTTCGTTGGGTGTATGCTATAGCTTCTTCCAGCTCTAATTCGACATAAGCATCCTCCAGACCCAGTGAGACGATGTAGATATCGGGGTCGGCTCTGCAAGGAAGGAATAGCAAGCATAAACATTAGAGTGAGATATCAGGAGGAGATCATCATTTCAACTTCTCACATTTCAGTTTTCACGAAGAAACCTTCGGCAAGTTCAGTTTGTTGGGGCAAGACCGTTTGCCCTGATTTCCGGTTTGAGCGTGTGTCAAGGAGGTACTTGTAGAAATCTTGGCTGAGGAAAGTCAAATGCTAGCAGCTTAGCATTTAACATGCGAAGATAGAGGAAACCGGGTAATGCAGCCTACCATTCCTTCAGTTGTGTCTGCAGAATACGCTGCTCTTGTAGGAAGCGGCCGTATACTTGTTCGGGCGACAGCGAGTCGAGCTTGCTTGAGTGCGATGGACGGTGGGAAGTCTCCTTCAGGAAGAGAGCTTCGTTGATTACAGCCATGATTGAGGTCGGTCAGTTGCTTCACCTTGTAAAAGATGGTGGCGACCGCGTTGATTGCACAAATGCGAGGAGAGAGCTTGTTCGCACGGTGACAGAGCTATCGAGACTGCGAGACCAGTATGCACCAGTCTGCTCCCGTCGGTGTAGTCAGTCAAGTGGCCTGCCGCTTGGTTGGTGCGGATGCGACCTCGCGCACCATCCAAGCTCTTCTTCTTTTGCCCTACAAGCTGTCGACCGGCGTGCTCTGCTCTCTCTTCACCACCAGCACCGAACTCGCATCGACCACTGCGCCAGTCCAGCGTTTCCAACTTGTTCATGGGAAGTACACAGGTTCGTATCAGGCTGCCATCCCTTCGCATCGCACCTTAGTTGACTTCTGACTCGCCTGGTTCATGCAGCAGCTCTTTTCGGACAATCAAGTCATGCAAGCATAGAGCACAGCAACAGCAGATGCACCAGTCACAGCCATTCCATGAAGAGAAAGACATTCACACCACCTCTGCTTCACAGCTAATCCACTCCCAGCAAGCAAGACAGCATGGACGACCTTTTGCACTTTGTTCGCCATGAAGTGGCCATGGACGGGGATGATGGTGAGTGTCGAGGCCTCTCTAGAACAAAGCAGGCAGCACGCTGCGGTGCACACCAGCTATCCGCACCTTTCCACTCCACTCCTTACGCACCACCCACCGAGCTGCGTTATGCAAGCCGCCAGTCACGCGTCTCCTTGAATCCCGCGTAAACAAGCAGCTGGATCTCGTGCAGAAAAACAGCCCAGCGTGAGAGACGCTGTTCGAGGCGGCATCAAGACACTTTATTGCGACCTTACCACTTTACCTCTCTGCCACATATGCCTGTCAAAGAGCTCTTGCTGCTTCAGTCTGCTTCCCACTGACTCTTTGTGCAATCTCGCAGGCACTCCAATTGATCGACTGGATTCCTTCCTGCAGACCTTCTATGCAAGAAATGTGGACCAGACAGGCAGCTCAGCTGGTATAAAGTCGCAAAACATAGACGACTCGTTCAAAAATTTCGTGTGGAAGCAGCTCGCCTCCCTTCCTGAACTGAAAGTCGCTTTTCTGCGCAAGCTTGACAATAACACTTCGGCACCTACACCTGATCCAAGCGCAGATACAGGTACTCCAGCACTGCCACCCGCTTCAGAAGACAATACGGCCCCCGTCGCTTCAGGCAGCAATACTCTCTTAGACGACGACGGCAATCCTATCGACCAAGGGGCTTTCAATCTTAAAAACAAAGCAAAGATCAAAGCAGCTCGTAAAGATGATCAAACGAGACATAGAGATGCTCGTCTTACCGGTGATCAATACGAGTTTGTCGAAATTGCGCAAGAGGAGATACAAACTTTCACCAGAGAAGCATTGCTGGAGAAATACGGTACTACTTTAAGAATAGCAGCGGATCCGGAGACGTGCTATATTGCTATCACCGGTTCACCGGAGAGGGTGAGCAGACCTCCGATGCCTATAGGTGCCACCATGCTGATGCAAGTGCTCTACTACCGTTCGCCTACTACAGTTCGGCAAACTCACACCTTTAGCATATCAAGTCCTCCAAGCCATTGCAAGAGGCAGAGAAAATGGTAAAACAGTAGTAGATCTAGGGAAAGAGTTTGCTCATGACCAGAAATCTCTTTTTCACTTTGTCAAATCTCTTTGTGAACTAAACTTGATGTGAGTGCACTCTTTTTCTTTTCTATTTCATTAAAGACAGTATTTGGCACCATAGCTAAAATTTTCGATGTCGACGCTTTTCAATCGTACAATCGTACAATAGTATCAAGATGAAAGTTTTGGATGCTCGCTCACAAACTTCAAGATGCATACATCGCCATTACCTCGAAACATCGCGACACTGGGCGACATGGATGGCGAAAGATCCGAATGAAGGCGCTACTATGAAAGGGGAAGATGATGAAGATGATATGGGAAAGAGCACACCTCTGACAATCATGACAGTTGCACACATCAACAGCAATGAACCTTTTGTCAGATCAAGAATCATCAACGCGTTAAAAAACGCACCTGAAAAGTTAATACCCCATGTAGATCTCGTCTTTGCTATCGGTTTCCATGCGAGACCTGGTAGAGAAGCTAGAAGAAGAATCAACCGTATCGTAACTACTATGGAAAGGCAGGGCTTGGTAGAGAAAGTCGGAGTCGCTAGACAAGGCGCGAAAGGCTTATTGAGCTGTTTGAAATTATGTCAGACTCCTCATTTGGAAGGCGAAGGGTCCGAAGCGCAGCAAGTGATACGAAGCGAAGAAGATGAGATCGAACAGAGACCCAATATCCTAGCCACTCTTCCTGTAGAACGGCAAGTTGTAGATCTGTTAGTATCAGCTCGACATCAAGGCCTTACTATCCGAGAGTTACAAGCTGGCTTAGGAGATGTTGGGATTAGAAGTTTGGAAACTCTTTTGACAAGGATGGAAAAAACACTCGAACCTCCACACTTGTGTGATTATCGTATACAAAGCGTCTTCGAAACTCATGGTCGAGAGAAAAGATTACGATACTTTACGACCGCAGGATATCACGAGAGGTGCAGACAAGATGGTCTATTTGAACTCGCGAATCAATCCGATTTCACACATCCTGAACTCGCAGGCGGCTTTTCAATCCTTGATAAATCAGATTTCTATGCAACACCACAAGAATTCGCTACGATTGCTAGCAATATGCAAACGAACGCCAGTGGTAAACTGAAAGCAAAATCAAAAGCTACTGGAAAAGGAAAATTGAAAACTCCAAAAGATCCAAATCAACCTCCTGTCAAGAAAGGTAGACCTAAGGGAAGCACTAAAGCCGCAAAAGTTTCTGCTACTACAAATGGGGATACAACAACAACCTTACCTGATAATACTCCACTGGTAGAGAAACCTAAGAAAGTAAAGCAGAAGAAGCCAAAGATTGAAGGAGAGGACCAAGCGCCGAAGAAGAAGGGAAGGCCAAAGAAAGTACAACTAGAAGGCGAACAATCTCAATCACAACCTCCAGCTGGATCTAGCACGCCTCATGCAGATGGCGAGGTTCCACCGATGATGGAAGGATCCTCCGAGACGCCAGCGGCAGAGCCTCCCAAGAAAAAGTATAAACCGAGGAAAAGTAAAGCCGACGCGGAGACAATCCCTGATGTTACTGTGGAGGGATCTTCTGCAGCTCTTGAGCGCACCGGGATAGAAGCAGGCGAAGTTGCGTCGCTGGCGGAAGGATCGTCCGAGACGCTGGTAGCACAACCTCCCAAGAAGAAATACAAACCGAGGAAAAGCAAAGCCGTCGTGGATACAGTCCCTCCTGTGCCAGTGGAAGGATCTGCTACACTTGTTGAGCTCGTCGCAGCAGAAGAAGGCGATCAAGTCATGGCAGATCAGAGTACTCTTGATCCTGATCTCATCAGTGGCGGTCCGCACGTTGACGCAGCACAGGTTGGCGCAGAGGTTGGTGGCATTGCGACTACAGCACCTTCACCAGCACAGTCAAAGAAGAGACCCAGGGCGTCGAAAGTGCACGAAGGCACGCCTAGCGAGAATGGTACCGACAAATCATCGAACAAGTACAAGGCAGAGCTCGATGAAAATGGAAAACCTATCAAAGGTAGACCTCGCAAATATCCACCTGGTACAACATCCCAACAACGAAGGGTAATACTGGAGCAACGGAGAGCAGCTGGTCTTGAGCCTCCGTCTAAGAAACAGAAACGAAAATCCAATGGGGCAGACGGGGAGATTAGATCGGTGCCTCCTTCGAATGTCGAACCGGCGCCAGAAGCAGAAAGGCAAGACTCGCAGCAGCCTCAACAAGATCTGACGGAAGCTAGTCTTAACATTGCCCAGGATAGTGAAATTGCTATGGAGAATGCTCAAGGCGGAGGTGTCCTCACCTTGTCTGCTGTCGAACCGTCCACCTCAGGTCGTAATCCCTCCTTCGAATCTCTACCCCCTCTTCCGCCCGCTTTCATGCAGGCAGAGCCACCATCAGAAATCATGGGAACTCCCAATGATACACCCTCTGCACTCGAAGTCTCGGATGCAGTACCATTTGCGCCTGAAACCTTGGCAACAACAATTCTTGAGCCGAATTCAGCACCAACATACTCCAAAACCAACTCAGAGGCGGCTGAACCTCCAGTTGCCTCAATATTAGCACCGACACCAAAGAAGCGCGGACGCCCAAGAAAGAACCCACTCCCAGAAGCTGTCACTGTTCTCGAGCCTGTTGTGTCTGCAGAGAAACAACACCAGGATGAGGCAGTTAGCACACCCGCCATACAAGAGACTATCGCTGTAGCTGTCAGCGTCGACGATGGGCAGCGTCGTTCAAAGCGCCAGAAAACTGGGGAAGCTGTTTCATCGACGCCTGTAGCCAGACTCAGACGAGGTCGTTCGAGTAAGGGCGGGCCGGCTGATGCCCTTGTAAAGGTAGAAGAAAGTGCGCTGCCTACCATGGACGTTGAGATGCAAGCTACACCTCTGAACGATGAGCAACAGATGGGGATGATAGCTGCAGAAACTCCAGAGGAAGAAACTGCAAACACGGCAATCCTCGCTGCTGAGCCTATGTCGGTCGACGAGGCGAATGTACCTGATATGGTTACAGAGCCGAACCCGCCAGCGAGAGACACCTCTGTAACCATGGCAAACCCGTCGATGCTATCCGAACAGCAGCACGAAGCTCCGATGCTACGCGAAAAGCCAGTTTCGGAGCAGAAAACCCGCCAGCCCCGCAAGTCGGTCAAGCAAGCGAAAGAGGCTATACCTGACACTGTCGCTGAGGCAGCATCAGAGACACATTATATGACCACGCAGCAGCCAGAAGCTATCCTCGACCTCCCCGTCCCAAGCATGGAGACCGAAGCAGCACCTCAAGACAACGCGCAGGCACCCGGAACGGATACTTCTTATACTGATCTAGAAAACCACCAGTCGCAAGTCATAATAGTACCTGATATGCAAGAAGACTCTTCAGGAACAGTTGAAGTAACTGTGCAATCAGAACACGCGTCAGAAACTGTAGATGTACCTATGCAGCTACCAGCAATGCCGGAACCTCTGCCAGGCTCCGGCAGTATGCACACTGAAGATGGTCCTGTCGACATCGCGCCCAATGTGATAGGCAAGCCTGCGCAGAGCGATATCAAGCAGGACAAAGGTATGCATCCTCACCAGTGCTACAATGCTAGAGGGCAGGCACTGACCGTTGAAAGAATGTGTTTTGACAGGCCCGGAAAGAAGAAACCACTCAATGAAATTGCACGAGAACGAATACATCGCAACATTGAACGATGCGGGCGGCATCGCCGAAGAAGGTATCCCCCTCAACAAGCTTTGGCAAGAGTATTTGCAGCGCAAAGACCCCAGTAAAGGACTGCCGCGACCTTTAGACCGGCGAACAATGAAGGGCGTCTCGAGCAGTCTTGAGAAACGTGGTCTCGTGAAGCGGTCCATATTACAATTCCAGAATTCTGATGGCAAAATGGTTCAGCGACACATTATGTACCTCTCCAGCATCACGCTGCAAAGCCCGCAAATGCGAGAATTTGCTATCAGCATGCAGGAAAAGATGGATGGCATGATCGCTGGGCCAAAGAACTGGCTGTTAGGCAGAAAGACAATAGATAAAACGTCAGAAATGGCTATTGCCCCTAGGCGAGGTCGACGACCGATGGGTGAGATACCTACGGAACCCCGACCATTCTTCCTGAAAAACTGGAGGATTGTCGCCCAATACTTTGGCTGGCAGTACGGCTTTCTCGCGCGAGCAAGAACGCTTCACGAATTCCTCGTTAGCAGCATCACCGACGAGAACGACTCCTCCTTCATCATTTCCTCGGCGCCTGCTATTCGCATCTTCTCCGCACCCTTCGTCCTTCTCGACACGCCCTTGTCGGTATTTATACGTATAGCTGCCGTGTCCGAGTACAGCGAAGACCTTGAAAACTTCCTGAAACAGAATGACTCGCAGAACATAGCTATAAACCAGCTGCGCACAGAGCTTTCAGGCCTGTTTGGCACAAAGAAAGCTAGAGGCTACAGCCGATTCTCCCAATTATTTGAGACTCTGATGATGCTGAAGCTGCTAGTGCCGCTTGAACAAGTAGACTACGAGAGTCCTATCGTCGCGTATTCTGGTGCAGAGCGAGAACCCCGATACTTTGCGGCTAAGGAGGATCGAGCAGGAGCGACATACTGGATGCTGCCGAGCCACGCGCCGCTTTATGATATGCAGGAAAAGAAAGCGAGCGAGCAGAGGCTACTCGGACAATTACCGATTTTCACACTTGAACAAGCTTCACACTATTGGGATACCGTTCAAGCGCTCACCTTCGGAGTCGCCAACCCCGCCGACCTTCCTGCAGCGACTGTGAAGTATCCCCCAACGATGAATGCACCTCAATCATTCATCTACTCAGCTCGCAGCTCTTGGCATTGGCGGTCGCAGTACCTGCTTCTTTCGCAGCAGAAGACATACCTCCGACGCATCCTGGATGAAGCATCTAGCAAGGACATCCTGCTGTCAGACCGCGACAAACTACAACAGCTAGCTTACAACGTCTGCGCCCCTGTCGAGGCTGTTGAAGCGTACTACGCCAAACCACAGCAAGGTGCACGTCCTGAATGGGCAAAGAAGAGGAAGCGCCGTGCAAGCAGGAAACAAATATTGGATGATTCTGGTACATCAGCCTCCGAAGCCGAAGGTCCAAAGGCACCCTTGGCCAGAAGTCAGCGCACGGATCAAGCCAAAGCTGAACGCACGAGGAAAGAGAAAGCAGCCAAAGACGCAGCCAAGTTTAAGCAGCAACAACAGATCATATACATGAAGGCACAAGGCGCTTCGAAGCACAAGCAGGAGTTGTGGGATGGTATAATCAACGGCTTCCGTTTGCAACATGGCGAAGATGCTCTGAAAACCGTTCAGCTCGACTTTCTACACAACTGGTTCATGTCGCCCGAGGGCCCGACGGGTAACACAATCAAGGATCATCTTGAACAAGCTGTTGAGGGTGTACGGTCTGCACCTATTGTGATTCCGTCCAGGTCCAAGTTGACTGGCAAGAAGGGCACCATTGCTCATCGAGGTCAGGGCACGAAGGGGCACATGCAATCTCGCCACACGGATGCACAGGACAGCGTTGGCACAATGATAGGAAAAGGTTTCGTGCTTTCCGACTTGCCAGAATTACCAGAAGGTGAGGAATGCATTCACAGCGCTTGATACCTCGGTCTTGACAGGTTTCTCCTTGCAGTGATCCCTTTGGACGGGAAGAAGACTGCAAAAGCGGGTTGGTCGCCCGAGGAAGACGAGCAGTTAATAGATTTCTATATCATCTTGCAATGCCGCGCAAATATCCAAGCTACTGCATTCAGTATGGAAAAGGCGACAGGGTTCTACGGGGACGTCAAACCAGCGGTTCTTGTACAACGCTTGCGCGGAATTGCGTCTAAACCGGGCGAAGTTGCCTATCTCGACGCTCTACAGGCGGCATGGTCCGAACTCTGGCACAAGAAGCAAATCACGGATCCTTTGCTACACGACGCAATGCGGAATGTCACTCCACAAGGCCTGCTTCTTCTGCGACGGGTTCTCAACGGTCTTCTGAACAAACAGTCACTGTAAGTGCACCCTCTTTCTCCTTGTCTACTTTGTACTTTATCTGACCGATCTTCACAGCCGCTTCCAAGCAATCATGCCAGCAGATGCGGCCGCAGCTTCGCAGACCCGCTTGCCCGTGGACCCCGATGATCTGAAAAAGTCCTACATTATGGAACCGAGGAATACCCTTGAAAATCCAGAGAATTCTCAGACTTATTCATATCTTTGGTCTATGACCACCACGGCACAAAAGTCTGCAAAACTCAATTATCAGCCCTTCTGCACTTCGTATGACAATAGCTTATCAGGAGAGCCGCTGTCGAACGAAGGTCGCTTGGAGGTATTCAAGACTAGGTTAGTGACTGTTGCGTGTGTTGCGATAAGCTTTCACTGACGATCTGTTTCTTTCATAGATATGAAAGGCTAAATAAGATAACGTCACATTGCCTCAAGGACGCAAACGCTTTCGAGAAGCGATTGCTTGACGAAGGGGAAGTAGAATGGACACCGATTTGCGAGGATGGTGATATGTTAGCGGTTACTCATCTTTTCTCTGATGACTTGGTAAGTCCTGCCAACTGTGTCTGTGATTACTACTATTCGGCATACTAAGACTATCCATCTGCAGCTGAACTTCACAGTCGATACTTCCGTTACGCGACCTGGAAGACCATATACTGATTATAGGACACGAAAGATAGGTACGAGCTTGAACGACCAGGAGATATGCGCAAATGAAGCATTAACTGACATGTACCGCATAGACGACGATGGCCTCGAGAACAGTTTGACTATTCAACCCAACGAGCGCTTTGCCCAGCGGCACATGCCCTTATTTGATGTGCCTCCTGAGAGCAACAATGCGAAACCTGCCAAAAACCAGGGTTCTGCCAACAACGTGCGAGAAGAGTAGTAGGGTCAGTGATATAAGTGATAGTGATAAGTGGTAGTGAATCAAAAAGGCCAGACAGCAGTATGTTCGGTGGACTGGATGTTGTTGTTGATTACGCGAGATCTTAGCTTAGCCTGCAAATTTGGCTTCGCTTGTTGGCTAGAGCATGCAATACTGCAATACTACAATACTAGTGCGGATTACGATGACTTCCTTGTGGTATGAGACGATAGGGTGAGGGTACTACTCCTGAATATCGACGACTATTTGCTTGAGACTTTTTGCTGTTTACATATTACGTATTACAACTCGATATTTATCAGAAGGTTGTCGATAAGTCTCGTCTTGCCGATTCTCACTGCCCCAGACAAAACAGCGGGTTGACCTTTTTTCACCTCGTCGATTTCTCGTAGGGTTACCGGATCGTTCAGCTTGATATAGTCCAGCTGTATATGCACATTATCCGCTGGTGCTTTTGTTGTATACTCGGCCATGGAAGCAGTGGCAGCTGCCAAACCATCTACCTGCGACACACCCGACTGATGTTCTAGTTCACTTTCTATCTTCGCTTTGGCAGCTGCCAGTGCTTTGTACAATAGAGGCGCATACTGACGTTCCGCCTTAGAGAGATACGCATTTCTGCTGCTCAAGGCAAGATTATCATGATCTCGGACAGTAGGAACGATCTTGAGGTGGAGAGGTGATGGAGGATGTGGAAAATGCAGGTCTGATAGCATTCGACGCAAGATTAGACATTGCTGAATGTCCTTTTGGCCGAAGAATGCATAGTCTGGTTGTACGATGTTGAACAATTTGGTTACGACTGTAGCTACACCGCGGAAGAAGGTCGGTCTACTTGCACCTTCCATCTTAAAATGAGACATGTCAGTATGAGAAGTTTTCCAGGTGCTTTAACCTACCTCTTGTGAAAACCCGACGACATCGACAAAGGTACCCCGTTGCTTTGACACATCTTGCTCTATACCGTCGGGATACAGGTCGGCGACAGAGGGTAAAAACAAGCCAGATACTTTCTTCCCATCAATGTTGAGTGATTGCAGCTTTTCGAGGTCAGCTTCGAGGGTCCGGGGATATGTCGACAAGTCTTCGGTCGGAGCAAACTGGGCCGGATTGACAAAGATGGAGCATATAGTGTGGTCGCATTTTTTCAGGGATTGCCGGACTGAAGCAGTGTGTCAACAATGCAGTAGTCAGAAGCGCCTAGGGAATGTCGCCCACCCAGCTCGAGATGTCCTTCATGCAGCGCTCCCATGGTGGGCACGAAGCCGACGGCTGCTTTTTGCTCGAATGCATCTCTTCGCCAGGACCGGACTTCTGGGACCGAGCGGAGTATGGGAAATGCAGCAGAAGGCATGCCGGCGTCTGAGTGTGCGCTCATCCAGCGCCGTGCTCTTGCTGTATGCAATTGCGAACACTTGCAGAGCCGATCACGTCCACCAAGTCGGCGCGCCAGCAGCATGGACGAGGGTGAGCAGGTGTACGATATTCTTGCTGCAGAAGGGCAAGACGTTCAGCTGCTGTTCGCTGAATCCGGAGTATCTGGGCGCACCTCGCCTGCTTGTGTGCGGCCGTCTGTCTGTTGAACAAGTGCTGTCGAGAAGCTGAAGTGGTGGTGGTGTGCAAACGACAGGAAGAAGACAGCTATCCTGTACCATGGCAAGCGAGAGAGAAGAACAGCGAGAGCTGATCCATGCAGCAGAAGCAATGTCGAAAGCACACATGGACGGCTACGACGACCCCAGCCACGACTGGTGAGCCTGGCCAGCCATTCTGACGGCTTAACGCGCCTTCAAAACAAGAAACTCCAGGATGCATGGCTGATGGGTGGATCCACACAGGCTGCACGTTCAGCGTGTGCGCTCTGTCGCACTCAGCCTAGCTCGCAGTCTTGAACAAGCAGGCAAACAGGTGGACCTGCTCGTCGTAGAGCTGGCAGCCCTCTTCCATGACCTGTATGATATGCTACGCGCCTTGTTTCCCAGCATATTGACCCGCCACTACAAGCTGACGCTCGCGAAACCACCCCATCTTCATAGACACGATTCCAAGTATGCAAAGCTCACACAACGCGTGTGGGACGATCTCAATGCCCGCTTCTTTGCTGAACAAATACAAGCCAGCCGGATTTCAGAAGATGCAGCAATGCTGGTTTCCAAGATCTGCGAGAATGTCTCGTACAGCAAAGAAGTCAAGAGAATAAAAGCGGTCAGTTCCCCATTTCATTTCAATTGTCCCTTTCTCATATATGAATCATTTGCCATTTCCAGGGCACGCAAACGTCGTGGCATAACGAGTGCCTCGAGTTGCATTGCGTACAAGACGCCGATAAATTGGATGCTATGGGCGGTAGGTGACTTTCTGATGCCGTTGACTTCAGAGGCTCGTACATAACTAACGACAATCGTACCAGGCATCGGCATCCTTCGATGTGCCGCCTTTTCAGCAGCCAAGAAGAGACCCCTGCTCGAACAAGGCAATCCTGACGATAGTATTTCGCATTTTCACGATAAATTGCTCAAGCTCAAAGATATGATGCGCACAAAACAAGGCCAACAAGCTGCTGAAGCTCGACATCAGACTATGCTTGTATTTCTCGATGGGATACAGAGTGAATCTAGCCAGTTCAAGCTGCACTAGCTGCAGCGATTGGACTTGCAGATATTCTATCGGATTCTGTATATTGAGTTTGGCATCCATGCCATCTTAAATTGATGATACAGGCACGACAGAAGAAGACAAGACAATCAATACAACTCTAAGCTTGTGACTGAGATCAAAATCTATTTGAATGCGGGTATCAATTGAGTCTAGTAGTGAACGACAAAGTTACAGGATGCACGGGACGGCTGAAGCTACATGGGAGACTCTGAGCAAGCGTAAGAAGTGGGCTCCCTTCAATTCTGTAGAGCGTGTATAATCTACAAAGCGAGAGAGCGTGTAACATTAGCTGTTGGTCCAAGTTAATTCTTGGCCTTACTAGTAAGAGACAGATGAACCTACCGGAGCGGATAGCGTCCGCAAGTCATCAGACGGGTTTTCGGACCTGCCTAACGCTTGCAGCAGGAAAGGGCCTCCCTCTGAGATAGCAGAAGGATTGTACTTTGCAGCTTCGCAAATTCCACGTAGCGCGGCATCTTGTTCTGGTCCTGAAGAAACATGCGCCATTGTCTGACTCCATAACCGAATGATCTCGCCTAGATGTGGTGCTACTGTTTGAGGCGCAGCAAGCGCAAGTCGACCTATTGTGACTGCTGTGTTCTCGAGGAGATTTGGTGACGCTTTCGGTGAGGATAAGATCGGTAAAAGGCGCTGAAGGAGTGTTTCCACAAATGGTTCCATGTTATTGCCTGGAAGGGTATAGTTCAGCAAACGCCCATCTTCACTGATGGATATGGAATGATCCACCTAACGCCATGGCGAGTTCTCCCAAGCACCAGATACAATTACTCTCTGCAGACACTTGACTCAACTTTGGTTTAGGATTGACAGCTTCTACGAGTGTTGGTACGAGCTGGTTCAAGAGCGGGTACAGGGATTCCACTGCTCTGCTTGCGATATCGCCAATGAGGGCAAAAGTAGATTGACGAACATCGGGTTGAGGATACTGCAAGAGGGGATAATAAGAATACAGTATAAACCTAAATCGAGACTTTGACCTACGGAAGTGCAAATGAGCAGGAGAGGCAGCGTCCCATCTTGAGATGATTGTGTCATCTTCGATAGCTGTGCTTTCGAGTCTGCGCCAAGCGCTTGTACCAAACTTGAGACCAAGTCAAGCGCTACCACAAGCCACGAATGCTCGGGCACGGGATTATTATTGGGATCGCTTTGATAGACTTGATATTGGTATAGTACGTTCTGCATTATGCGATACGCCCGTTCAAAGACTGTAAGAAATTCGTATGGTAAGCATAATAAGACTAATGTGCATGTGCCGATGCCTACCTGGATCTGCGTAATCCTTGAAAGCAGGACCCGCCGCTACTACAAGCGATGTGAGGCACTGTACAGACGCAATGAGCATAGGTGGATGGTATGACTCGCTGTAGACTTTGAAGTACTCACTCCTAGCAGATGAAGAAGGTTGATGTCATCGTCTGCAAAAGCCTGCCACCGTTCGATGAGTGGGGGCATAAGAGCACCGAGCACTGACGCATCACCGAGCCCTCCTGGACCGACACCATCTGACAAATGGCCTATCGCCTCGTACAGCTTGAGAATGTTCTTCGATTGATATCTAGCGAAGGCAGCTACGAAGGCCTGTGCAATAGACTGGAGGTATGGTGATAGAGCCCCGGTGGGTCCAGCTTCTCCCGCCAAGTGACCAAAAGCAGTGATGGCGGAAGCTTGAGCGTGCTTGTTGTTGTCTAGAGATACATTAAGAAGCTGGGGAGAGAAATAAAGTAAGCAAGGTTGATTAACATAGTGCCAGAAAGTTGGTCACTTACACCCTCGATGACTTGCAGGAGATAGCTGCTACCCTCATCAGCCACCCAGGTTGAATACTCGCCAATCGTCCAAGCAGCGCCGGCTCGTATTAAGGGCTGAAAAGATACGGCATTAGCTACGAGATCCAAAAAGCGTACGTGACGTTCCGAGGCTTACATGAGTGTCGCTCAAGCTCTGAAGAAGGAAAGGAATGAGAGAATGAAGATGTTCATACATCGCTTCGCCGCATCCCTGAGCGACGTTTCCGAGTGCATGCACAGCAGCCTCACGCTGAGCCCAGTCGCCACTATTCAGCATTTGATTGACGATAGGTAATAAAATCTCCAATATAGCTCCCTCGAAACCTTCTGCTGCCAATGCAAGCGCTTGAGAAGCTGCTATGCGTACGGTCCAATCGGCTTCTGTGTCATCCTCGTCTTCGTCCTCATCGTCCTCGGCTTCATCTTCTTCGTCTTGATCTTCATCGTTTTCTGCTAATGCTTGGATATCATCGGCTGTCATACCGAGTCGGGCAGCTAAAGAAGGCGACTTGGCAGTTGATCCTCCTGTTGTGCGGTTCTTGTAGATGTGTGGCTTTACGTCACTGGCTTTGTCGGGCTTTGCATAATCGTCTGCATCTAGGTCGAGTACTTCACGCGAGTTGGGTGTGTATGCTAATGCTTGAAGGAGACCAGGTAGGAAGCGTTCAATGTGTATCTGCAATTGTTCATACAGATCCGGCTCCTCGGTGAAACTATAAAAATTCGGTCACAAGTATTAGCCGGGTATCCCTCAAAACTTAATGTTGCACTTACGTTAAGAGGAACTCGGCTGCGACCAATGCAACCTCTTCTTGCTCATCCTTCAGAGTCAAGCAGAACAGCATGAAATCGATTACAGGCTCAATGTGTGGAATGACTTGATCCGGCCAGAATGTAAGCATTGTGTTCAGAGCTTCTACGACTCCCTTTCTGACGGGTATGGAATTGTCCGAAGTAAGGTTGAAAACTGCCGATAGGTAAGGCTGCATGTTGTTGGCTAGCACGGCCGCTTGGGGAACAATGAACGAGTTCAAGGCGCTTAGAGAGCTTTTGCGTAACTCCACGGATTGCGATGTGAGACCTTCCTGGATCATCATGGGTACAATTGTATCGAGAGGTTTTTGACCGTTCACTTCTACGTCTCCCATCACTCGGGGACTCTGCCGGCATATATTGGCTATAGTCTTGTAGGCGGTCTGAATAACGTGAAACGCAATTTGACATTAGAAAAGCGGTCTTCCTCTGCTGGCTTGGAGTATGGGTGCTGTCATATGCTTACCACTTTCACGTGCTCGCTGGGTGCATTCATGTATTGTACCAGTCTAGCAAAGGCTTCCGGCCATTGCAAAGGTCCAATACAGCGAACGAGCCAGTCAATAACCGAAGAAGCAGTATTTCTGACCTGAGCACTCGTATCGTCTTCTAGAGCGGACCAGATAGTTTCTTTGACATGTTCACGAACATTAGAAGGGAAAGCAGCTAGCCTTTGTTGGATTGTGTTTTTCAAAGTCAAGCCAGCGCGAACGCGGACGAGCTCGCTCTGATCTTTTGCGAGAGCGAAGATGTTGACCAGATATGCAGGTAGCTCGGGTACGTTCTTTGAGAAATAGTCGAGCTGCTCGACTACCTGGCGCTGTGCCTCTGTGCTGGGACTGTCTGCCAGCTTGAGCACGTCGATGAGCTGGCCGAGTGCGGCGCCGTCGATGGCTACGGCCATGTTCAGAGGTATGCCTGACGTTAGGATATGATGTTTGAGGTGCAATAGTGCGCAGAAGAGAGGCAAGAGGGCCGTCATGCATTTTTGGGTCTGACAGAGTGGATGATCGAAGAGCTCAAAGATGGGATGCAATGGCTATGCTGTGAAGCGGCAGCTCTCCTTGTGTCCATCTCATAGTGTCATAAGGTAGTCTCATCTCTCATGGGATCCAGTGTCTCTCACTTATTTGCGTGGCTTGTCAGGCTGGAGCTCACAGAGTGCTCGTCAAGCACGTGAGTTGGAGTAGGACCCCGGACATCTGTAGCGCATCTCTTCTCTGCTTCCCAACAACAGCAACCAAGTCAGACAATGAGCTCGCAAGCAGGCAGTCCATCAGGAGGTGACTCTTCCCTCCAGCTCCCAGGGCCGCCGAAGAAGCGTGCAAAGAAGGAGGGTGGTCCATCGACCTCGAAAGCCAAAGGCAAAGGCAAAGCACGAGACGCAGATGCGGACGAGTCTGGACAGCAGCAATCACGACGCCAATCACAAGCACTGCAGAGTGGCTCGCATGCTGAGAGCTCGTTGAGTCGCAGCCAGGGAGTGAACGGTGCTGCCCAAGCGGACGAAAGGCCTGCGAAGACCCAGAGGACCGAAAAGAGAGGGCAGCAGAAGATGAGCAGGAAGAACCTGTTTGCAAAAGAGTGTGAGCTGTTCTCATCGGACTACCTCCCTTTAAAGCTGTGCTGAATGAGATGCTTGGACAGTACCATCCCTGATGTACGCCTTTGGTGATGACCGTGATCCTCTCCCTGAGAGTGTAAATGTGTTGGAGGAGATCCTGGTAGACTATTTGTCTGATCTAGTACGTGTTCTCCAATGATTTCAGCCATTCTGTACACTCACTAACATGGACGGTGCGTACAGTGCAAGAGCGCAGCAGCTCACTCGCCCAACGCAAAGAAGATACGCCTCGATGATTTGAGGTTCGCCCTTCGTAGACCGCAGCAAAGCAAGCAGCTGGCAAGATTGGAAGAATTACTGTATCTACAGGAAGACATTGCCCGAGCTAGAAAGCTGGACTTTGACGGTATATCATAGGAGCTCAAAGAAACTTTTCGTCGGGCTGTACTTCTGTAGTCGTTGGGCATTCGTGCTCCCTTTGTCATGCACCTGTAGCATACTTGATCTTCTCAACCATGGCTGGCAATCATCATAGACTGCTGCCTTCAATGACGGTGTGCTTGTTCCTGCACGTGCTTTGAACAAGTTGCTTCAGGAATAGATTGACTGCGACGGGATGGGGCTACTCTTCTCACACAGCACCAACAGCAAGTACCACCCCAATTAACATCATGGACGCGGCACAGAAGACCTACAAGTACTTTCGCGACACGCTGTCCAGTGCAGCTCGTGCTATCGAGTGCGTTGCGTTGACTGCGGGAATATTACTGATGGCGCACTACATGGACGCAGGCTGATGTAAAGGCATCCTGATGATATGTCGCAAACTCGAAAGGCACAAAGCTTTAGAAGATACAGAGCTTGAAGCTCATGCTGTAAGTCGTGCTGGCTGTCCTGCTCGTAGCTCTCTGTAGGCTGACATCAAATACGCGATCGTCCTTGTACATGTAACAGATCTTCAAACAAGCAGCAAGTAAGCGTAGAGTCCTTCCTGCTCGGATGCAAGGTCTATTGACACTGTCTTATCTGCTCATAGAACGCACTGAACAACCTTCAGACTCCCATGCTTCGTCTAAAGCTTTGCCTGGTAGGCGTGGTCCCGTCCCTGAGCAATTATAAATATAACGTAGACTGACCCTCTACGTCCAGGCATCGAAGCTCCAGGAGCAACGGGTGTAATCTACGTATGCAAGGAATGTACACTCTTATGCCTTTTTCATGACTAAACGCTTCGTTGTTGCGTTGCGTTGCAGGTCATGGATCGCGCCACTGCCAATGGCTACGACTATGACGATAAAGAATGTCCGTTAACAAACAACTCGTCCTCCAGATCACACTCAACATGCTGATGTCGATTTCGACTAATCGTAGGGGCGAACTTCGGTCAAGGCGCACCTGAAGTAGGACCTCTACCTGGTGCGTCAGAGCGACCTAAATCGATAGATCTCGTAGCTATGGGCAATTCCGTCAACGAGTCAGCACTTCTCCCGTTCTTTCTACCTCTCGGTTCGATTTCGCTGAAGACTCTAATGATTCGCAGGTATGGACCAACCGCTGGTATCAAGGAACTCAGATATGCAGTTGCTAATCTATACAATGAGACTTATCGACAAGGCAAAGACTCCAAGTATACTCATGAAAATGTGTGCATTGTACCGGGAGGAAGAGCTGGTTTGATTCGGATAGCCGCTATTATCGGAGTAAGAGTTGCATTCTGACCGTAGTCTGAGTGCCAAATGCTAAATGACATTCAATCTTTATAGGATGTCTACGTCGCGTACCAAATACCGGGTATGTATTTGAGTAAAGCGAATAGGTGTCACAATCTAAAACCTAATCATATCCACCAGAGTACACTGCCTACTCCTCCATGCTGGCTGCATTCAGGCGCCTTCTACCTGTACCGACGTCGCTGTCATCACAAGATCAGTACAAGCTTCATATACCCGAGTTGAAGAATACTATCAAGTAAGGTTCTTACAGACTCTGCTCATCTGCACCGCATGGTTTAACCGAGTGTGGATCATGCTTACGATCTCCTTCATTTCGTCGTCAATGCCAATTAGATCTCTCGGCGCTAGTGTCATTGTTATGTCGAATCCTCGCAATCCGACAGGCCAAGTCATCAAGGGAAAGGAATTGGAGGAGCTTGTTGAGCTCTCTAGAACCGGAGTCACTATAGTGTAAGTCTTTGTTGAAGCTGTTGAAGCCGATCCCCGGTCCATCTAGCGAATTGAATACCAAGACTAATGTTTTGTTTGACGTAGATTGGACGAGTTCTATTCTTGGTATCAATACAGTCCGGAACTTGAAGGCAAGAGTGTCTCATCAGCTGCTTATGTCGACGGTCAGTGTTATTCGACATGCTTTATTTCGCTAGGTCTCGAATGCTGACGTGTTCAGCGTTTCGCAATTGACAGATGTAAATGAGGAGTGAGCAGGATTTCCAGCATCTGCGATCGTCACTATGTTCATTCTCTGATTAACTCATTCGGATGCTATCGACAAGTCCCATCGTCATTCTTGATGGTCTGACCAAGAACTTCCGTCTACCAGGCTGGAGATGCTGCTGGGTAGTCGGTCCGAAGGCCTTGATCTCGGGTCTAAGTCAAGCAGGTTCATATCTTGACGGAGGAGCATCCCACCCTACTCAAGTAGCCGCTATACCCCTTCTTGAGCCTAACCGAGTTCAACAAGATAAAATTGCATTGCAAAAATGCTTCAAAGCTAAGAGGGATCATGTTCTGAAACGATTGGCGGACATTGGTTTGCAGGTGAGTTGCGTGTGCTTTCTTTACTATACAACCAGAGCGTCCCTTCATTTCTTCCCGATATGATAACTTGAGGAGATTGGAGGGTTTTAACCTTTATGCCTGACAATCGTTCCCCTTCCAACCGTTTGAATAGGTCGATGTACCTCCAACATCTACTTTCTATGTCTGGCTAAATCTAGCAAATCTCCCGCATCCGCTCAATAGCGGTTTAACTTTCTTTGAAGAGCTACTAAAAGAGAAAACGATTGTAGTCCCTGGTATTTTCTTCGATGTGAATCCTGCTTCTCGACGTCAATTATTTGATTCTCCATGTGCTCATTTCGTGAGACTCTCATTCGGTAAGATCAATTCCACTACGTCTCTCCCCATTTCATCTATACTTCGACGTTCACGGCTGATGCTTCAATGGCATATGTGTGTGCGTTTCTGTTTTACTCAGGACCGCCTCTAGAAGAACTCGATAGGGGATTAGATGGTATCGCCCGTCTTATTAACCGTACGAAGGGGCACTATGAACAGCATGGCCATCTCAACGGAGCCCTCGGTGGATACAAGAAGAGTACTTCGGGTCATAGACACCATGGTTCTAGAGAAGCTAAAGCGGCTGGCTCATGATTTGTATAACTCAGGCACCCTCGGTGAAGAGAGTAGGAGAAGACTTGAATGTAGGCGTGATTTGTTTGTCCTGCTCTCTTCTAGAAGGCGAGTGATGCTTCCCTTTACACATACAAGCAAAAGGGCCAGTTCGTCGCTTTTGGATTGTCCTTTTGTATCTAATGCCGGATACTTGCAATCTGCTGGTTTTCGGTTGGAGTCAAACCTCAACAAGATGCTTTGCTTGTCCTTCAAGTCGGCCGATGACACTGTCGCCCGCATTCTTGAAAAGACAGCCTCACGACGTATCGTAAAGCATCTCTTGCCTTTTCATCACTGTTGTGCCTGTGTAGCTTTTGCTTCATCCTCCTCTTTCCTCTTCTGCATTCTTCTCTCCAAAGCTTTCCTTTTCATTTCTTCAATCTTAGTTTCATCATTTTTCCTTACTTTAATCTTCTTTTCCAATTCAGATTCCTTTTCTTCTTCAGCTTTTCGTTTCTTTTCTTGCGCGAGCAGCATTTGTCTTTCTAATTCTTTAGATTGTCTTTCTCTACTTATTTTTTGTCGTTCTGCCATTGTCAATCCTGTCATTCCAATACTAGCTTCATCTTCTCTTTGTTTTCTTTCATTTTCTTTAGCTTTAACTTCTTCTAATGCTGATTTACGTTCTGCTATACTTAATGCGAAACCTCCTTTCTTACTCTCATTAGGATCACTCGCTGCTCCATAAATCTTCTTTGGTTTTATATTTAATCCACCGGTTAATAATTCACGTTTGTCTACTATTTGACCTTCTTCATTTATAGTGACATTACGACCTAATGCTTTTGATGCTTCTGCTGCAATTGCAGCTTCTGATTTAGGCCCATGAGCTGTCATTTCTGCTTTCACCTTTTCTTCTTCCGTCATTTCTTTGTTTGGTAATGTTGTTGATGTTGTGGCATCTGGGTTGGAGGTAGATGCAGCTGAAGAAGCAGCTTTCATTGCGGCTTCGTGAATTGCTTCACTTTGTGCTAGTTCACGTTTGTAATATTCCGACATTCCACCTGGTCTTTTAGCGGCTTGTTCTAGAACAAGAAGAAGAAGACTCGTCAGCTTGCTCTTGACAGAGAAAGGACGGAACAGAAGTCAGCACTCACCCTCTTTCAAACCTTCCTCTTCTTCCATTTTCCTCAGTTCCTCTTGTTGATCTTTATAAGCTTGAGTAACAAAAGCATCTTTATCTTTATAATCCTCTCCTTCTTTTTCTCTTTCTCTTTCAATCAATTTATCTTCTGCTCTAATTCTATCTTTTTTTCTTAATTCAGCTGCTTTTAATAAACCTGAAACATATTTTGGTGTATCGCCTTCTTCTTCTTTGGCTTTTTTACGTTCTGCTATTGCAGCGGCTTGTGCTGATTTCATTGTATCATAAACTTCATCATAACTGAATATTGTAGGATCTATTGATTTTGCTTCTGCATGTAATTTCGCTAATATTTTTGAATTGTTTGATTTTGTTACTTCTGCCGTGTTTGATGATAGTGCGTCTAGAGGGGTCGTTGACAATCCTTTTAAACCCTGAGCTAATCTCGATGGATCTGATCGTTTCTTTTGCTCTAGCTTGGAGAGTGGTTTGGTCGACGATGAGCCAGGCATGCCGTCTTCCTCTCCATCTTCATCGTCGTCATCTCCAAACACAAGTGGCTTCTTGCTGGATGAGGATGATGCCTTGCTGGACGGTGCTCCTCCAAGAGCATTCTTCGAGGTCGACTGCTGCTTGCCTCTGTTCTGCGCGAGACCCGGCTTGTTGCCTGCGAGCGAGAGCTTCATGGTGGGCGTGTCGACAGATCAGAAGTGCGTATGAGTGCTCAGAAGGGTGTTCACTTCAGTCCAACGTGAGTAGTTGGTTGGATGCAAGTCAGTCAGGTGTAGAATGCGTTACAAGCTGAGGAGGGAGGACGACGACGTGATCGGACAACAGCAAGTAGGCATGCATGCAAGTACTGCAGTGTGTGAGCATCAATTGCTAGCGAAGCAAGACTATAGCTACATTCTACGATGGTCGTCACCTAACTAGCGAGGTATTCCTTGCCTGCCTCTGTCTGAAGTCCCTGCACCTTGTCGATTCCCTTCTGGAGGATAGACTTGTCTTCTTCTGGCACATCGGGGTCGCTTGCACCGGGCTGCAGTAACACGTGCCATTAGCATACATACGACACTTGCAATTCATAGTATAATCTATGAACTGCACCCACCAGCTTTGTCTCTTGCTCAAACTGTGCGTCATCGGCCGCTTCTCTCGCTCTCAGCTCGTCCATTTCTCCTCTGCGATTGACCTCATCAGGCTTTGAGGGTGGGTAGTATAACAAGAAAGGTTACACACTCGTCATTCTGCTGATACTGCCATGCTTGACCGTCGTGCTGCTTGTTCTTGCCTCCATCAGGCCCGCTCTCTGTCACTCCATAGTACCCGCTCTTGTTCCTGTCGTCTGCGGTAATGTCGCTGGTCGACTTTGCGGCTACCGAGTGAGCTTCTGTGGTCGATGCCATGGTAATGTATAGGTAGAGTGGTAGTAATAGAGCAGGGATGAACAGGGTGGGTATGAGTAGGTGTCTTCTTGCATGAGGATGATCGGGTACATGATGGTGGCAATATGGACGATGCAAAGCCTCGTTGATGGTGAGGAGATAGACTGACAGTGACATGCCATCCATACTGCCCACACACTCTTCTCCCATCTACTGACCCTCCACTGCTGTTCCACAAGAGAGAGACTGCCCGCCACCAGATAAGGCCATCGCATTCCATCCACTCTCGTCCGCCTTTCTCTCTCACAACACGCACGATAAGCGGGATTGGCAGCATACTGGAGACAGGACAGGGAATAAGAGCACTCATTCACCATGGCATCACAACCACAACCAGCCCAACATGGCCTCCCTCGTGCAAAACTCGCCATCCTCGTATCGTCCCTGCTCGTCTCTGGCGTGTGCAACTCGATGCTGAACAAGTGGGTGGTCATTCATCCATTCACAGGCTGTAGAGCGTATCTGATAGGATAGTACCGCAGATACCAAGACATGCAAGTCGTAGACACTACCACAGGCAAGAAGTACGAACAGCCCGTGTTCCAGACGCTGTGAGTGACTTCATCATCATCAATGGCAACGAGTCAACATCCGGTCAAGACACAGGCTGACATGCAATCATAACATCAACAGCACAATGTTCGTGGGAGAGAGTGAGTGGACACATAGGTCGTTTATTCTCCTTCTTAGACACGCTTGCTGACGAGTTGAATCTACTCCATCCGCCTCCTCGTCCTGCTGCTGCCCTCGTCGTGCCTACTTGCCCTCCGCCGGCTAATGTACCATGGACTCCCCTACTGCGCACTATGTCAACTAACGGCATCAATCACTCATCGTGACGACTCTGAATAGCCTTCTGTAAGTCTCGCTGTCCTCCTTGTCCTGCTCAGGGAGTATCGACTGACCAGCATTGCATGTCACCACAACGTCAGGCCTCGTCGCTTTCCAGATCGTAAAGTACCGCTCAAGAGTAATAGAACGTCGGAAAGCAATCAAACACAAATATAGCAAGATTCCTACTATAATAGACGATTCTGGAGTCGTCTTGAACACCGAATCAAGCATTACCATGCGGACGGTAGCGAACGATGATGATGACGATGAAGAGGATGGAGAGGCGAGCGGTGTACAGAGACATGGAGATGGCAATGATGGGAATATGCACGGCGTACATGCTCATAAAGCTGTCGTTGGACCCGATGAACTCCTCCCTGGCGAACAGGAACCAATGCCAAAGAATGGAGAGAAGATGGTCGGATTCACACAGGCTTTGATGTGGTTACCTGCGATATTCGACGTGAGTCAAGTCGCTCTATCCTGTATTGTTATCTTACATCATGCAAGAATTGCTGACGGGTTCGCTTTGTTTGTGCATGACAGATCTGCGGTACAACGCTTATGAACGTCGGACTTTTATGGGTCCCAGTCAGCGTCTATCAAATGCTAAGAGGCTCATTAGTCCTCTTTGTCGGATTATTCAGCGTTATCTTCCTCAACCGACGTCTTCCACTCGAACAATGGCTATCACTCTTTGTCGTCATGCTTGGTATCGCAATTGTGGGATTGTCAAATGCTATTTCTACACCCGCATCGACACCAGGTGGTGAGGTCGGGCATAAAGAGGATACTACGAAAGCCATGCTCGGAGCGGCGTTGGTACTCTTTGCTCAGATCTTTACTGCAAGTCAGTTTGTTATTGAAGAAAAGATCATGACTAGGTATTCTTTGGCGCCTTTGAAGGCAGTAGGTCTCGAAGGTATCTTCGGTCTCGTCACAACAAGTGTTGGAATGCCAATATTATTCTTCCTGTTCGGACGAAGTATGACAAGCCATCAAGGCAATAAAGGTTATTTCGATGTACCAAACGGTTTCCAAGAAACGATTTCAGATCCAAAGATTTATGTTACATCTATTTTTATAGCTTGTTCAATCGCTTTCTTTAATTTTGCTGGTTTAGCTGTTACTAAGAATATTTCGGCTACTGCTAGATCTTTATTAGATTGTTGTAGAACAGTGGGTATTTGGATTTGCTCTCTACTGTTGGGTTGGGAAGCTTTTAAAGGATTACAAGTACTTGGATTCGGTCTTTTAGTTTATGGTACTTTGTGAGTTTTTTTCCCACCTCTCTCACACTTACTCAACAAAGAATCAAATCCGCACATCATTGCTTACTCTCTCTAATAACTTCGTAACAGATGCTTCAATGAAGTTATTTCCCTCCCTTCTTTTCGCAAGACTCGTGACAATACTGCATTTCAATCATCGTCAGCCAAGGTACACTCCGCTCACAACTCAAGATATACAGATGCAATCGACTCGGACGACGAGGGAGATGTCGTAGTGTCTGCCCATCGCGATAAACGGCATAACTCGACGGAACGGAGTCCTCTATTGGCCGATGCTAGTCGGTGATTGTCTGTCTGGATAACAAAGCCAATGTCTGGATAACAAAGCCAAAGCCAAACAATCAAGCTCGAAACGTATCACATTTCGCACGTCGTCTCTCTCTGCAAGCATGCATGTACAAGTTGCCTGAATCAACTGTATTTATTTCGAAATCTCGTTTACCTATATCCTCAATTGCAATGTATCAACCCGCAAATTTGCATGTCTAAGCCAATGAATGATGCCTTTCGATCCAGTCCGGTTGGGTGAGGTTTTGTTGGTGCTATCCAGGGCAGAGAAAAGCACAGATTTGAGAAGCTTTGTGCTTCTGGCTCCTTCCTATCAGTCCCAATTGTAGCCAACGCCGGAGTAAATACCGGTAATCCGGAGTATTTACTGCGGGCTCGGTGCTCCTGACTTGCTGTTCGCGAACCGTCGTTGAGAGGGAAGCCGCAACTCTGTATGATAAGTCAATGCACACGAGTTGTACCGCCATCGGTGCCGTCGGCCGTGACACAAAGTCCCGGCGAGAGACAGATTCGACAGCATTTTTAGATGGCTACAGTAAGCACCGTAAGACCGTCCTGTCAAGCGTTCCCCCCCGCTGCGAGTGACTAGGGAGAACAGCTGTGGCGATCAGCCTGGACCAGATGACTAGGTCTGCCAGCTCACCTCTGTTCGCATGGACTGGCCTAGTTATCATCACTATCTCATATAGCAGCTATTGCCAGTCTCGCGCCCACCGGCTCCACCATCTGCAAGGTTATCTAGTTATGCGCAGAGTGAGAAGATCGGCCGGTGCGGCATTCATCGATATCACTTACCGCCCAACGGCCGGCCGGCGCCGACGATCAATCTCTATCGAATACCCGCTGACAGGCAGAAGGGCACAGGCCAGGGCAGACCAGATACCACACGGCGCGGGAACTGGTACTTTATCGCACTCGATCTTACTCGTGCTCGCGGGTAGAGGTCCCGTTATCCCTAGCAATTCCTTTGCTCTTGTGGGACCTGCATCGTCTTGGTTTTATCCTCAGGTCTCGTTTCGGCCCTTCTCCTTTGCTCTATCGCTATCATACGTTCTTCGAGTTGGTCAACCTAAATCCACCCTTACCCTCACGAGATGGCAGAGATTCGACCAGACATGCGCTCAGTCGCCAGCGAGGATGGCAAGAAGGTGCGCTTGACTTACGGTATCTATAGGTTTTGCGGCTGCCCATCTGACACTGCATGCCACCACTGCAGGATCAAGACGGCATTAACATCGAAGCGGCACTTGCCCCCGGCGTAGACGCAGAGCAAGCCCAGAAGGACAAGGCCCTCGCCATTCTCGCACACAATGTTATCGACTTTGATATCGAATCAGACGAGGCCAAGCGCGTATTGAGGAAGATTGATATGCGGATTATGCCCATCATCTGGATTCTTTATCTTCTTCAACTTATGGACAAGAATTCGCTCAGGTGCGGATTTCTACAATTAGGAACCAGATGGTTCATTCACGCATTTAGGGGACCGAGTACTTACTTTCACCTATCCTTACGCGTAGTTTTGCCAATATCATGGGTATTCGAAAGGATTGCAACCTTACCGGCAGCGAGTACAGTTGGTTGGGCTCAATTGTCTAGTGAGAGACAAGTTTGGCGCTGCGTTCTACCGCAGGACTGACGTTTGCGTTGATTCATCCACTAGCTTTGGCTACCTGCTCGGACAGCCTCTAGTCTCGTTCAGCATGCAGCGCTTCCCCATCACCAAATACTTTGGTGTTATGAGTGTATGCTGGGGCGCGGTAGTAGCCTGCCATGCCGCCGTGAGTTTTCGGACCGAGTCTCGCTTTCCTCCGCTCCAACTGAAGCCACATACTTGGGACAGTGCCATAGCTTCGCTGGACTTGCTGTTGTACGATTCCTGCTCGGGTTTCTGGAAGTCTGCACGGCCCCAGTCGTTATCTACTTGACTGTGGGTATTAGGCCCCGGCATCACAGGTAGTCTATCGGCCGGAAGTTGATCTCATCTGTTGCAGGGAGTCTTCTACACTCGTCAAGAGCAAGTCACGCGAGCTGCGCTTTGGTAAGTTGCTTGTATCTCTTTTATGAAAGGCGTAGCTAACGTCTGCTCTCCTTGCCAGGTACACTTGCTCAGGTTAGAATTGACCTTGCACCGTTCGGACGCAAAATTAGTACGACTGACACTTATACTCGGCAGGTTTCGCCAATATCTTTGGTGGGTTCATCGCCGCGGGTTTCTCGCAAGCACCACGCTTCAAATGGCAAGGGTATGTGTCCTATCCTTCTTACGAGGTGGAATACGCCGCTAAATGACGAAACAATGCTCAGCCTGTTCATCCTATACGGCGGTATCACCGCGGGTATGGGCATCTGGGCCTTCTTCTGCCTACCCTCCAGTCCAACCGAGTGTGGCTTCTTGACCGAGCGTGAAAAAGCTATCGCTCTAGAGCGAGTTCGAGGAAACAAGACTGGTACCGAGGCCTGGAGATTCAATATGTCCCAGCTCAAGGAGTCCTTTTTGGACATCCGCTTCTACATCATTTTTATACTTCTCGTCTGTACTGGTTTGCCTAACGGAGGCATCACTGCATTCGGACCCGAAATCATCAGGAACTTTGGCTTTACTACCCTTCAGTCCACCCTACTAAATGTGGGAAGCGGATCATGTACTGTTGTGGGTACTGGTCTTGCCTGGTACGTTTCGCGATACACGGGTCGAACCTTTGCCGGTGTCTACACTCTATGTCTTGCCGCTATCGGATGCATTAGTAAGTTCTGATCTGCTCAAGTTGTATGTGCTAGTCCTTTGGGTTTGCTGAACTGACATATTACACCATCACCAGTGATGTTGACTATTCCCGCTTCCAACAACGGTGGAAGATATGCCGGCTACATTCTCACCCTGCAATACCCCATTTGCGTGCTCTTCATCATCTCCTTCATGACGAGCTCTTTCAGTGGCACCACCAAAAAGGTGGCAATAGGCGCTGCTTATCAGATCGGGTGAGCTAGTCTCTCTCTAGAACCCCCGAAAGCCCTCCTAATCGTAATGGCCCTTCTTTTACCTGCAGATTCGCGGTTGGTAACATTGTCGGACCACAAACCTTCGTAAGTACCAGTTGGCCACCGTTTAATAATTCAGTGGAACCTTGCTGACTTTACCCTGTAGCGACCAAGCGACGGTCCCAATTACCCTATTGCGAAATGGTAAGCCTGACTACCGTAAAGCGTGACGCGGTTGCTGCCATGCAATGGAATCTCTTGATGCTGATCACCGTTGACAATTGCAGGACCATGTTTGCATTCATCCTATTCGGCGCTTTCACGCTGGCCGGCTGGGGGCTCCTCCACCGGTCCTGGAACAAGCGACGAGACGCCCGAGACGCCCACGATGCAGCCAGTACGTCCACTTGCCATTCCGCATGGCACCTATCCTCCAATATTTCAATGGTCGGCTGACGTGCTTGTGGCTTGTACTTCAGACGGCATCGTTCATGAGAAGATTGAGAATGAGGAATTCGCGGATCGTACCGACTTTCAGATCCGCTCGTTCCGATATGCTCTGTAGACAAGCAGAATATACAGATGTAATCCACTCGGATGACGAGGGCGGTGTTGTAGTATCTGCTGGTCGTGACAAACGATACAGCTCGACGGAATGCATGGAGCCCTGTTACGGGGCTAGGGACCCGTTCTTGTTCCTCCTCCAGGGCAATTTTGGCAAAATGTTCCATGTTTAGAGTTTGAAAAGAACGCAGCAGCACGGCTTGATCGCATTTCGAACAAAAGAGTGGCGTTGACAGCTCACTTTACCGTACGTAAGGGTTCTCAATCACAGTAGCCTTACGACCCGAAGCTTTCAGTGTACACTGACCCGTTCTTTTTGACGAAGTTTTTGAATGAAGGAAGGGATGAAGAATACAGATTGTGGCAAAAGGCACATCCAAAGTCAGTCTCGAATGTTCAGGCAGTAGATGTGTGATAGGTGTTCACCAACTGCAATTACGCTACTTCGCAAATGTATTAGACAATTGCAATTGGCACATCTGGATGATAAGTACAGAGATCAGAAACTCTCAGTGGACGTGATCGGCAAGCATGCTAAGCGAAAACCAGTCTGTATCAGCCCCATGGCTGGTAGTGGTAAGTCGGCTGGAGCACATAATACTCGGAGGCA
>BQUP01000002.1:1341390-1476908 GCA_022835595.1 Cystobasidium ongulense
CTTATCCCTCCTGCTATGTACAGTAGCGATGACCTTGAGAAGCAGGAAGCCTTCTTTGTTACCAGTGTGCGAAGCCACTCAGCTTCTCTTCTTACCGCTATCAACTTAATTACGATCCGCCCGCCGCGCAGCGGCGGGCGGTCCACGCAGTACTAACGTTAACGAGTCCGACGCATGGAGTCGGTAAAGTCCTATGGATGTGACCTGTCGTCATAGCTCGCTTCCGCAAGTTTTGTGTCTGTAACCCCACAAATGTTTGTAAATGTGTATGCGAGCAAGTTCCACTGGGCGTTGAGAGATTGACAATGTGCACTCGTCGCCACCCATCGCGCATTGTAGCGGAAAGCGTAGAGGTCGGAAAGGGGAAGCTGGAGGCAATCCAACTCATAGCGCCTGCCAGAACAAGTACAGCTTTATGCTCCCTAGCCCCGTATCTAGCTGCTCTCGCAGCTGTTCCTGTAATGCATGGAGCCCTATTAGCCGATGCTGCTCCATGATCGCGACACTCGGCATCAGTCTCGCCTTCACGCTGACTCCGTATCATAGCAGGCGAGTCCATCTGACGTGAATCCAGTGCAGTCATCAACAGTTGCAATGCGACGTGCGCTAGTGATAGGCGCAGGCTCGAGGTGTGTCTGTAATCGCCGGATGAGATGGGGCTATTCATGAAAAGGCCACGGCTGCGAGCTCCTGTAGCTAAACCTCGCCGAATGTCCTTCGTGCAGTGGTCTCACTGCTGTTCGAGAGCTGCTGCGCTGTGGCTTCGATGTCACAGCGCTTGAAGGTATGCTGTATGCTCGACTTGATGTCACACAGAGGCAAGATGCTGAGATGCTGCTTGATGGCGGATAACAGCAAGAACCCAAGTCGGAGGGGCATGGATATACTCGAGCAAGACACCTGGCGCATGCAGGATAGCCTACGACAAGCACGGTCGTCCATTCCCAGTGCACGATGAAGAGCAGTCCTCCCATAACAGTGACAGCAACGCGCAGGCAAATGGCGCCACCACCTCGTCAAGCAGCAGCAACACAAGCAGCGTCCTGGATCCAAGTCCAATGTACAGACTACGCACGAACATTCCTGCTGATCTCATGGCCTACAGAGGCTATCCATTCGCGAATATTAGTGGTCCATTCCCGTGAGTAATTGCGTGGTTTCACGCTTCTGACTAATGTGCTTAACATTCTCTGATACACACAACAGTCGCGACGATGAAGTCCTCAGATATCTAGAAGGCTATTCTAAAGAAATACTTTCGTATATCCGCTTTGATACCCTGGTCGATAGAATACGCAAGGATCCCAACGACAAGAACGCTCGGTGGCGAGTCACATCAACGGACGTTACAACTCAAGAGGAAACTACAGAAGAATATGAAGCCATATGTGACTGCTCTGGACACTATACTCGTCCGTACATACCTTTCGTCCGCAACCTGTGGAAGTATAAGCGGCCGATACTTCACGCCAAGTGGTATCGCAAGCCCGATGTCTTTGCCAACCAGGTAAATTCGCATTCACCGCATGCGTCCTCTGTCACTTGACCAATGTATCTCAAATCACACCTACAGAACGTACTTGTTATTGGCAACAGCGCTTCCGGTTACGACATCGGGCGAGAGATTGCATTATACCTAAAGAAGCATTCGCCGGAGAATTCGGTATATCAGTCTATTCGACATCCTTTCGAAATTGGCATAGATCCATCAGAAGGGCCAGCATGGTCAAGCCATCTTAAGACAGTACCTGGGCTAGATTACGCGACGGATGATGAGATTGTCCTGATCGATGGAACCCGCTTGCAAGTCGACACAGTCATTTTCGCTACTGGCTATCTATACAGCTTTCCGCATTGTTCAGAGAAGGACTATCCATTCTCTGAGCATCCTCTCGTAAAGACTCCACCGCTTCCGGCCAATGCAGAATCGCCAGAAGCACTATCGAAAACAGCAGACTGTCCAGAGGGTGGTTTGCAAGTGCACAATCTGGATGCCGACTATCAGACTTTCTACTATCCGGATCCCACACTCGTATTTCTGTGTCTCAATAAGAACGTCATACCATGTGGGTGCTGCCTCACTGCATATGATATGTGTCTCAGGGCTGTCTGACACAGTGCTTTTCTCTACATCAGTCCCTCTTGCACAAGCGCAAGCTCACGCAGTGGCGAAGCGCTGGGCAGGATTGGACTTCCCTCTGCGCGCGCCCAAAGAGACGGAAACTGAGAATCCGATATACCACAAGTATGGCTTTCCGAAAGTAAGACTTGTCCTTTTCGTTTTTCTCGGCCTTCCACGTTCTAACGTCCTTCTGTGCTCTCGTAGGAATTCGACGTGGCGGATGCGCTTCTGCAAGCAGCAGGTGAAGGAGAGTCAAACGGGAAGGAAGAAATCCTCGATGATGGTACGTTCCCTGCGACATCACAGTGGAGAAGAGATAAGAGGCCTACGTGTAAAGCATTCAGGAAGCAGGAACTCGGATATTAGACGGCAACGTACATGTTTCATATCTGGCGGTGTGACATATGCATAGCAAGGCAGCTAAGGTTAGTTACCGGTACGGTTCAGCATATACTGTACCCAATAAGCTTTCGTGTTAGCCTGGAACTGGTTTTGATTTTCACCGGTTACTCGGTACATTTATTTTGGGGCTAAGGAGCGCGCTATCGGTTTTCAGTTTGATAAGGATGAGCAAACTGAGGCTACCTATCAAGATAAGATACACGGCTGCGGGAAGGGGCACAGGGCGCAGGATGAGTGGGCTTGAAGCTGTTCAACGATTCGCGTACACTGGTTGTTCTCTTTCCAACGAAGTCTACTGTGCCGCATCTCGCAACCTTTCCTCGAGTTGAGCGCGATAAAGCTCACCCAATTTGAGAAACCCGATCAAGGCGTCATGAAGACCACGGAAAGCGAGAAAGACCAGGCAACGAGTGCCGACAGGGCCGTCGAGAAGAATCTAGGCGACGATGGGCTTGCTAGAATTATCACTCAAGGTGAGTGAGAGCATTCGACACTTCGACCGATGGAATGTGGCGGAAAGTGTAATTAATTGCTGAACCGAGGTTACATGGCCATGCCCTAGCAGACGCAGCTGGCGAATTTGGGCACCCATTCACGATTAGCGATGAAGACAATAAGAGGGTGTTGCGGAAGATCGACTGGTTGCTTATGCCGTTGATGAGCGTTGCTGTTTTATTGCAATTTCTCGACAAGACCTCGCTCAATTACGCGAATCTGCTGTGAGTAGGCAAACGGACATATGGATATACACGTCTGATAGCTGACTATCCATATCCTGTGACATCCTACTTTGTCAGTGGAGTCCAGAGTGATTTGGGACTGCACGGCCAACAGTACTCGTGGCTTGGCAGTATATTCTATTTCGGGTACGTAAAGCAGATTATGCGCATCAATCTTCGTTAACGCGATATCTTGGTTGTCAAAGCTATCTTGCAGCCTCGCCAATTCACGGGTTTTTTCTTCAAAAGTGAGATAAACCGACAGCAAGCTATTTTCCGTAATTACCCTCGAAGCTAACAGTCAAATTTCCGGATCCGTCTAGACTACATCTATCCCGCTACACTGCAAGCGTCGTCATACTCTGGGGCGCTGTTCTAGCACTTCATGCCGCCGCCTTCAACTATGCTTCTCTCGTGGCATGCCGTCTCTTCCTTGGAATCCTAGAAGCAGGTGAATAGGCGATAACAATAAATGGTAGCGAACGAAGTGAGCTAACTGGTTGACTTATGACAGGTCTTACACCAGCCTTCATCCTCCTCACTGGACGCTTCTACAGAAGCCAAGAGCAGGTCGTCCGTACTTCGCTCTGGTTTTCGATGAACGGTTGGGCTCAAATACTCGGAGGTCTCATCGCGTATGGTCTGCTCCAGCGCCAGTCGACTGGTTCCTCGCTTGAGCGCTGGCAGGAACTCTTCCTTATCTTGGGATGTATCACAATGTTCTTTGGGGTCCTTCTATTCTTCTTTATGCCCGCTAGCCCGGCCTCTACGAAGTATTTAACTGAAGAGGAGACAAAGATCGCTGTAGAGCGCATTAGAGAAAATAAGACTGGCATCAACGATACGCGATTCAAGCCTTATCAGCTCCTGGAAGCTTTGAAGGATCCTCGCTTGTATCTGTTCGGTTTCGGTGTAATGAGGTAAGATGACGAGGGGAGAGCTTCACCGACGTTCCCCGACGTACGAGGCACTAATCTGTATTCTCATCGCTGCAGTGCCAACATCGCCAACGGAGGAGTGACCAACTTCGTGAGTTTGGTTCTAGATCCTAGGCAGTGGATTGGAGGGAATTCGTGCAACTGCAGATCGCTGACATGTGTTTATTGTAAACAGGGTTCGGCCATCGTTGGTGCCTTCGGCTACGGCAAAAGTCAGACAGCTCTCATTGGCATGAGTACAGGGGCCAGCGAAATTGTGGCCATATTTATCGGTGTGGTGATTGCTCGTCTGACCAAAACAAGGGTCATCCCGGGAGTGTTTTCTTTCTTGGTTGCTATCATTGGAGGTGTCTTGTGAGTCTGCTTCACTTCTAAGGGGGACTTGAGCGAGCCATTGACGCTGCAAGTGTTCCTGCAGAATGATTGCACTTCCTGCGCAAAACAAAGCAGGTCGAATGACAGGCTTTGCAATTGTGAGTCTTAGCATACTTCGACACGTCTACCTTTACTGATGGTGCGCAATCTAGGTCTACTTCTACCCTGTTGCATCGCCTTTCTACTACTCCGTGAGAATCTTTGTCGCCAACTTCCTTGAAAGTATGCTGACCGTGCGACATTAGTGGTTGAGCTCTTGCATAGGTGGCACATCCAAGAAGATTGTCTTCAACGTGTGGCTTCAGCTATTTTACTGTGCAGGTGAGTGCAGAAAGTTCGCCAGAACAGTACCATTTAGAGGACTGACATTTGTTGCCCCGTCCCACTAAATTGCCGTCCGCCGACTCTTTCCTACGTCTGGAAACGCGTTTATGCTCAAAGGCAACGCTATCGGACCGCAGACTTATCGCGCTCAAGATGCACCTGATTATGTACCGGCAAAGATCACTCTCATAGCAATGTTTGGTGTGAGTTCGCTTTGTTTGATTGGAATCAGCTTGTATCACCTTTTAGAGAACCGCACAAGAGATAAGAAGGGTGAATTCGGAGAGGGAGAACCAGAGGACGTTGCTTTTAGAGATTGGACAGACAAAGAAATAAGAAGTTTCCGTTATCCATATTAGACTCATAACATGTATTGAAGAAAATTCGGTATCCTATTATTGGCGAATAAAAGTACAACAATCAGTGATCCGAGCTTGTGAAAGTCTCTTGTTTAACTGTGATTCCCGAGAATATAATAGTAGTATCCGCTTCGTGCGAGGTTGGTCTCTCGCTCGCATGCTTGAGATAGGCAGGAACGAGGGGCGGTCGAATGCGTACAGGCGATTTGACCAGAGTCAAGGATACGTCCGAATGTGTCGCACTTAGGTCTTCCTTGTCGTCAATCTTTTGCATGTCCGAAGCGTTTGTATCGTCGGTCATTGGGAAGGTAATCTTGGTGCTGCCATATAATGCGTGCTTGGAAGGCTTCCTGAAAACGAAGTTTGCGGAATCTAGGTAGCAGAGTCGTCAGCTGCATCCACACGTCTGGGACGAGAAACGGAAAAGGCTCACTGGTAACCTGTTCTTCTCGTTTAGGATGAACACTCAAGAGGTGCTGAGATGACACCGTTTCATCAGCTATACTCGACTGCTGAACATTTTTGTAGTTATCGGACGTACCCTGGAAAAGGTGTATAACAGTGCGTTGGCAAGCCCTCCCAATGAGAAAATACAGCCGCAGGCAGCAAGCGCTTGGGGCGATCCCGGCTTTCCAGCTAGGGCCATCACTCGATAGACCGACAAGGGCATGATGACGCTCAAATTGACGAGAGGATAGATGAGCATGATCATACTCGTTCTGTCGAGCATGTAAGTATCGCCAGACTTCTTACGACCCAAAGGCGTAGCTTTGCCATTGGATGGCTGGTCTTCGGAAGAAATGTATTCGTCTACTTGCGAAAGATCACTCATATGCATTCCGCCATTTTCCCTTTCCAGATCCTTCAAAAACCTTTGCTGTGGTAGCCATCGAAAACGGATAACCTATTGGGAGTTGTATTTCAGCTTGGGTTTGCGAGTGTCGTTCTCGGTCTTATTTCTCGTACTTACCAGGAAGATAGCCAAATATGCAGCGATCTGTCCAGCAGCTGACAAGAAAAGCTGACAGACAGGCGTGTCAAAGGGTTAGCTGTCACTACTGGCGGAATCAAACTAATGAAGAAGTGGACGCACGAAGAAGTAATGCAGCCAGAGGCGCATTTCGCTGTACGAGTTAGAGATCCAGCACCAATTTCCTGCTTCGCCGTAGAAAGCTCCCCCTGACTTGTTTGCAATCGCCAATGGACCAATGAAAGTAGCGAAGGCAACAAATATCCAAGAGCTGGCAGCGGCAATGTAGAGTAATTTATCGCTTGGTTTCCTGGAAGTTGTGAGGAGTACGGCAGTGTAGAGAGCGATAAAGAAGCTAAAGACAGCTGAAGCTACATCGCCAGACTGTATTGCCAGTGCTTGGAAGAGACATAGATTGGCGTTGTGCTCTATGCTTCCGTGAGAAGCCCAAACCCAAGTGAGGCCAAAGCCAAGTGCTTGAGTTGAATCTGCAGCGAGGAGGTTCAAAAATATAAAGCCTGCGGGTGTTCGTAGAAATCGGATGCCAGTACTGGGTGGAGTATTCATAGTTGATACCTTGCGATATCGGTAAATGGTATAAGCGATAAAGGCAGCTAGGGAAAGCGTGGCAGACAGAGAAAGCTACCAAGGACATTGGTCAGTGCCGCTGCCCAGGTGTAGATTAAGAGAAAATTACACACGGTTGCGCATGTAGCTACCGCCTACAGAAGGGCAGAAAGAGAAGGGTAAGTTCGTCGGCATCCGGTACATATCATTAGATGCACGGAGTGGGAAGCATACTTTGGCACCCAGGAGACTATTATCACAATGCGAATATATTAGCTACTGCATCGTCGATGAGGGGGACATACATGTCCTTACTAGAATGTTGCCATGGTGCTTAGTCGAAACTTTGTATGATAGTCCTTGCTAAGCTCTGTATTAGCCGGGCGATGGGAGAGAAGAGAGGTAACGCAGTGCTAGGTCTACTCTTGCAGCGACTGGCTATCTTGACCAGCACCTTCTAGCGCGATAGACTGTCATCATTAGCTTGACGTATCCCGTAAGCTTCAGACGGACAAGCTGTCTATCGAGTGGGACAGATGTCTGAATGTAAGCCTAGCTGCGCAGCGGATAATTGTCAGAAAGGTCCAGAGATCTTGAGGAGTGAGTATACGTTCTGCAGGGATGCTACCAGCCCTGGTACTGAACATATTGCCGAGACCATGCAGTCAAATCCTTGCCTGGGCAGTCAGACTCGCAGGCGTGTACCACGCCGATGTGCAGCGCTTCAACTGCTGACGTGGTCGTGCCTAGACTGGCGTTCAGTACGTATCCAGACACCAGGTCGTCTACAGCTGTCGAAGCCAGTGCCAGCAAGGTCTGATTGACATTTGACGCGAGCTGGCTAGACCAGACAGGCCATGCGAGACCATGCAGCAGCTATGCAGCAGGTTTGAGGAAGGTGTAGACTATCATGGAGGGGTATTCGTATGCATGTACAGTGCTGGTGGACAAGAGCAAAGCCGAAGGTCGTCCAATAATCACTGATCGAGGAGCAGAACGATATCGATTACAGGAACAGCTGCGAGAGCAGCTAGATACGGGGCTAGGGAGCATAAAGCTGTACTTGTTCTGGCAGGCGCTGTGAGTTATGGGTTGCCTCCAGCTTCCTCTTTCCGACCTCTACGCTTTCCGCTGCAATGCGCGATGGGTGGCGACGAGTGCACATTGTCAATCTCTCAACGCCCAGTGGGACTTGCTGGCATACACCTGTATCAATATTTGTGGGGTCACAGACACAAAACTTGCGGAAGCGAGCTACCACGCCAGGTCACGTCCATAGGACTTTACCGACTCCATGCGTCGGACTCGTCAGTGCTGCGTGGGTCGCCCGCCGCTGCGCGGCGGGCGATTGTGATTAGGTTGATAGCGGTAAGAAAAGAAGGGTGAGTGGCCTCGTATGCTGGTAACAGGGAAGGCTTCCTGCTTCTCAACGACCTCGCTACATAGCAAGAAGAATAAGGACAACAGACATGCACGTGCCGATCACAGCTAGTATATCCCCTTGAATTCTTATTGGGATGAACACAGCATTGTCACATGCCTCCGAGTATTCTGTGCTCCAGCACACCTACCACGACCAACTATGGAGCTGATACAGACTGGTTTTCGCTTAGCATGCTTGCCGATCACGTCCGCTGAGAGGATCTGATCTCTGTACTTATCATCCTGATGTGGCCGATTGCAGGCGTCTAATACATCTGCGAAGTAGCGTAATTGCAGTTGGTGAACACATATCACACATCTACTGCCTGAACATTCGAGACTGACTTTGCATGTGCCCTTTGCCACAATCTGCATCCTTCATGCCTTCAACTTCATTCAAGAACCTGGTCCAAATGAACGGGTTAGTGCGCGTACACAGTGACACTGAAAGCTTCGGGTCGTAAGGGTACTGTGATTGATGAGAACCCTTACGTACGGTAAAGTGAGCTGTCAACGCCACTCTTTTGTTCGAAATGCGATCAAGCCGTGCTGCTGCGTTCTTTTCAAACTCTAAACATGGAACATTTTGCCAAAATTGCCCTGGAGGAGGAACAAGAACGGGTCCCTAGCCCCGTAATAATTATCTTCGTTGCTCTTCCTCTTCCTACCTTCGTATAGACTACAGGGTATCCTCGCATTCAAATACATACATCAATTACACACATACAAGAGCTGGGTATCACTACCGCTTCCGAAAGTCCGAGGAAAACCGCAAAGAATACCGAACAGAAATGAACCTTTATAATCATTTCTCTGACAAGGTCACTGTCTCCTGATCCACTTTGACAAGAGTCATATCAGCGAACGGTCCTGTGTTCCTTGAGACTGGTCGGGATGGGTTCGTGAAGCTAGTCTTGTGACTGATTGAAGAAGCGCTTCGTTCTAGTTTCAAAGGCGGCAGTAGAGCGCTTGCCGGTTTCTCAATTCCAGAAGAAGATGTGCTCGAAGCGCTTGGGCTAAGTCTCAATTCTCGAAGCTTCTTTGCTGCCTCAGAGGTCTTATAAGGTGTAGGAGGATTGGTATCGACTTTCGTAATATCGCTGGCAGGTGAGCCGTACATGGGGGAATGGAACATATCAATCTTGAATGTTTGCACGTCGCCAATCGCTGAGAGTAAGTTGGGGAGACGTCAGCTGCTGCTCGGGTGATTCACGAAGGCTAGGAGGACTGACGGGTGATGCACGCATCCTGATCAGTTCGCTTAGTCTGAAAGCTCAAGATCCGCTGGGAAAAAAGCGCTTGTCAGCATTTACACACACAGAACTAAGAGATAGGAAGACCTACTCTACTGAAGGAATACAAGACAGTATTTGCTAGTCCACCAAGTGCGAAAATGGAGCCACAAACAGCCAAAGCTTCTGGTGAACCGTGTTGACCAGCAAGACCCAGTAATCGGAAGATAGAAAGAGGAAGTATGACAGTCAAGTTGACAAGTGGGTATAGTAGCATCAACAAGCTTGTCTTGTCCAACTTTCGCCGAAGAACAGAAGAAGAAGTCGTTGGACGTGGTATAGTTTTGGAACTTGCACTTCGGCTTGGACTTGGCCTTTGGATACCGAAGGGACGAGGCGGACTTATAACAGTCTCATCTTTGTGCTCTACATCTCTCAACTTTGTCTTTTGGAAACTGGTGCCAAAGCGGATGATCTGTGATAATGCGAAAAGGTGTATCAAGGTCAGCAGCAATCCAGAAGATAGAGGATATTGGAGGAGAGCACTCTTACAATGAAAATAGCTACATAGGAAGTGACTTGTGCAGCTGCAGATATGAAGATCTGGGAAAAGATGCGGAAAATTAGCAAGAATAGTGGGGATTGCGCTAGGAGACAATGTGCAAACTTACGAAAAAGTAGTGGAGCCACAATCTCTGGTTTACGTAACTGTCGCCAATCCAGCACCAATTTCCAGCATCGGCGTAGAATTGTCCTTGTTCAGGCGTCGCAATTGCCAACGGACCTAAAGCAGTGATAACAGCTACGAATATCCAACCGCATATACAAGCAACTCTCAGGAAAGTTTCATTCGCTTTCTTTTCGATGGTGAGCATAGCGGCTGTATGAAGAGCGATATATAAGCTGAAAATGGCAGATGCCACATCACCAGCTTCAATTGCCAGTGCTTGAAAAGTGCATGTATGCATTGCCGGCTCTATACGCCCTTTTCCTGCCCATACCCAGGACAAACCGAATCCTACAGCTTGAGTAAAGTCGGCGGCTAGGAGACTGACGAACAGATAGCCCGCTTGGGAGCGGAGAAAGCGAATGCCTGTGCTTGCTGGAGTTAAAGACGTGTCGATGCCGCGATAGCGTAGAGCGAGGACAGCAATGTAGATGCCCAGAGACATGGTGGACAGGAATGAAAGCTGAAGGGTGAGAGCGAAAGGACAGTCAGTGTGCAAGTCGCTGGGTAGTACACGTCCGCTTGTTACGTCTACCCACACTTGCGCATGCTGCAACGGCCTGTAGTGAAGTGGGAAGAGAGTGGTATATGCGTTGTTCGTCAGTCCTTGCCGGTCTGGAATACTTGCATCCATGCTCACGACAGCGCCAAAGGATCTGCAAGCGAGAAGGGGAGTCAACAGGAGTTCAGACGTATGTGTTGTATAGTCAGTCGCTCACTCAAAAGTCGTCATGACGAGTAGAAGTGCCCTGAAAGATGAATCGCTTGACCAGGCACGCAGAGCTGGAGGTGGTACCGGCGAATAAAAGGCTGTGGAACCGAAGAGGTAGACGTATAAAAGAGTGTGGGTATGGTCAGAATGGTCAGAGTGTGGAAAATTAGTGAGAAGAGAGCTCTTCGCATTCTCCCTCGATGCACTCGGATGCAGCATCCATGCCATTGTTCACAGGTCCCAGGCATGCACGTTTCATCTGCATCAGGAGCTGAGAAGTGAGGTTTCCAGCGGCGCAGTATTGCAAGGAGCTGCTACAGAATGCTCTTCGTTGCGACGTGAATGCAGAGAGACGCGTTGCGAGTCTCGTTCGTGTACGCGTTTCGTCCACATTGTTCAGCTGGCTGTGGAATCTTGCAGTTGCAGCGTCGTCATCAGAAGCAGGAACGAGCAAGGTGATGTGAATGCATTCATTTACATGTCACTGGCCATCGTATATTCGAATCACTGATGCCATGTCACGCGTTGATCTTCATGTGCTGAATGTGGTGGAAAGAAGACCAGCAGCTCGAAGCTTTAAAGCGTGCATAAAGGCCTACAGAATGGTGTCGAGGTAAAAGCAAGGCAGACTTGCAGTTGCTACTAGACTCAGAACTTTCAATTGCGCAGCAAAGTTATCGAAACTGACTTGCTCTCATCCTCTCTCATCGCGCATACAACATGGTTGAATTTGACTCAGAAAAGGCATGGAATTAGGCACATCCTTCAGAGGCAGCAGACTACTTGAATCCATTCTTAAGCGGTCAAAACAGCATTGGCCTGTACTGCTCATCGTCTTGATCTATCTCTGTCATCTCGTCGGTCGTCGTCTCTTCTTCGTGGTGCATCTCTGTCATCTCTCTCACTTCGTCGTGCTGGTGGAGGGCTTCGACTATGACTAGGCGAGCGGCGACGTCTAGCAGGAGGAGGGCTTCTGCTATCAGTCGGTGCTCTGCCTCTCCTGGCTACAGACGGCGAAGCTCTTTTCCTTCTTTCACCAGCGTCACTGGGTGAACGCCGTCTTCTAGGAGGTGGGCTTCCCCTGTCGGATTCGTCATCAGAATATGATTTTCTTCGACTTCGACGAGGTGGTGTGCTTGACTTTCTCCTTCGTCTTGTAGATGACCGACGACGTGAATCATCAGAGTCAGAGTCGGATGAGCTTGTCAAATCGGAGGATGAGGAAGACAGTGAGGAGGAAGAATCCGAATCCGAGTCCGAACTGCCACCGCCGTTTGCTGCTCTTGCGTCTGCAATTGCTTGCTGCTGTGCGAGCAGAAGGGCAGGAGCAGACTGTAGATAAGCAAAAGTAAAGCATTGTGTCAGATCGCAATCAACGGGGAGGTTTCGATAGCAGACTGGACAAAACTTACCTTGAGATGCTCACGCATATCCTCGGTGAGAGCACCCAACCCAATACTAGTGAAGAAATTAATCGAGAATCTCGTATTCTTAGGATGATCCTTAGGGAAGATACCCTCCAAGAACGGAGCCAATGCGACATCTTCGAACAGTCGCTTCTTGAGTTTAGGTAGACCCATCTCTTCCAACATTTCCTGGAACAGAATCTTTGTGAAGATTCTAGAAGATGAAGTAGTATCTTCTTCTGTCATTTTCACGACATCTAAGCAAGACCAAGGGATTCCATCACTAGAGAATAAATGACCGAACAATTTTGCTATGTTTCTCAATCTGTTCGTCTCGTATCTATGGATCGTATCGTAATATGTTCTGAAGCAACCTTCGAAACCAATCGACCATATTCTGTTGATCTTGCACAGTCGTTCTGCCATGAGTCCGTAGAACTTGTTATAAGATCGCTCTTGAGAACAACATTCAATGATCATATTGCACATCTCTGATTCTTGTCCCGGTGGGAGGTTGATATTGAGCAGCTTGTGTACTGCTTCTTCGAAGTCGAGCGCAGACATGATAGTGAGGTAAATGGTTCGACGGAGATTGACCATGTTCGTTTCTGTCTGATCGTGAATCTGAACGGTACCGTCGGCATTGATGCCGGTCTCGACTTCATCTTCATCGTCTTCGTCTTCGGATCCGCTTTCTCCGCTCCCAGAACCACTTTCATCCTCATCACTATCGCCAAGAATCTCCCTCTTCATCTCCTTGTACTTTTCCTCATTCTCAAGGAAATTAGGATCGAACTTGAAGATGTTCAAAGTATCTTGAGTAGCAAGTTCATCATCCAAGCTGATTCTATGAGTGATAATATCGTCTTCCTCAACTAGATCCAGTCCTTCAGGAATGATAGGATTGTCTTTGAACTTCTCCCTTCTGACCTGGAAGAGGACCTCAATCATATATTGTACTCGCTTCTCGACTTGACCTTCGTGTAAGATGGCTCGGAATCTCTCAAAGACGCCATTGTTCGCTTTGGGAGCTGCTTCTGCTAGGAAAGCTCCTACTTCTCGCATGAGACCGACTGCGATCTCGACACTGTCTCCAGTGGGATGTTCGAGAAGCAGGACGAGCATTTGAAGAACTAGCAGCTCATGTGCTACTTGCTGATTGACTAGTTGAGCGATAAAGGTGCTTGTAGCTACGCAAGATGGCTGTCGGTAAGTACCTAAGTCAGTTTCCTGTGTAGCGAGCCATTGTTCCTCCTGCTGAGGAGAAACACCGCGAACGTACCTTGTCATTCCTCTTGAAGGACCTTCTGAACTGACTGACCAGTCTAGTAAGGAGAAGTTCTCCGACTTGAGGTAGTTTGGTATTCACGATAGCAGTGAGGGCAGCAAAGACGGGAGTAAAAGGTAATGAAGCCGCTTGAGCTCTCATTATGCTTCTGCAGTAGAGGCCTCTTGCTCTAATGAGATTCTCTTGGAACAGTTCAGGGACGATCTGCTTGATGTTTGCGACGTTCACTTTATTGATTAGACCATTGATGGACTTGCGTAGTGCATCCCAGGATAATCTTTGAAATTCCGGTGAAGCGTTTCCTTGCAATGCTGCAGTTTCGCCCATGATGGCTCGCAGACGGTGTGGAGGGATATAAGCACCACCAGCCTTTGTGAGTGCCATTTTCGCAATCTGAAAGCATACAATTATCAGCATGGCTGTCGTATCCGGCATTGCAACGCTTCTGCAGCTTAAGCAGGACTGCACTCGCAGTCGAGCAAGCTGTAGACTAGCGGGCCACCGCTTTCGAGCAGGACTCACCTCGACTTTGAGATCCTCCTTTGACTTCTCCTTGACGCCATTGTCTCCAGCAAGCTCCATCTCAGCCTGTCTAATGGCGAGCTGCCTCTCCCTCTCGCGCCGTCTCTCTGGATCAACGTCGAAGACTTTCGGCGGGCGTGTACCCTGGTCGCTATCTGGAGACGTGGATCTGGGGAGGCAAGGAACGAGTCAGTATGAGCCCTCCCATGCTCTTCCATGCAGCCAACAGCACGCCCACCTCTTTCGCTTGCCCGGCACTCCATTCTGGCTGCTTCCCAGGCCATTCGCGCCCGACTCGCCTCCCGCAGGCATCACCGCAGCCATTGCTAACAGCGCGTACTTGACTGTTACGAGTGGCTAGTGTGTGGTGTCTTTGCTCGTCCTGCCTGGTGTTTCGGTTGGTCGAGAGCTGAATCGTCCGCGCTTCAAGCCTCGAAATTTGGCAGAGTCCCCAGGTCGCCGCTGATCCAACTGGTCACTTTCGCTGCATATCAGTTATCAGCAATGTCGAAAGCTACAGGCAGACGTGAGTGCATTCGAGCTGGCCTGGACGTGTCCTGACTTTTGCTGACATTCTCTCGTGGCTCTGCAGGCGACATCAACAGTAAGCTGAAGCAGGCCGGGGGCCATTCTGGAGGTATTCGTGATAGACAAAAGCTGACAGATAGCGTTTACCCTGATGTACAGAGGCAGGAGGTGAAGATGCTGTGAGTTGCAGTGCTGCCACTGGTGCCCAGTGTCTCTCTTGCTAACCTTGTCGCCTCGTAGGAATTCCCAATCGTCTGCGAGACCTGCTTGGGACCGAATCCTGTATGTCTTTCAGGATTGCAAGCTTGAATGCATAGCTGACTCATGCCTCGTTAATCTTGCAGTATGTCCGCATGGTCAGTCACCTCAACCTAGCCCTGTTGGCCAGCTTCATTGCTAACTAATGGCACCTTCGCATCCTTCCAGGCAAGACAACCTCTAGGCGCAGAATGCAAGGTCTGCACGCGGCCTTTCACCGTCTTCCGCTGGCAGCCTGGTACGGGAGCACGCTATAAGAAGACGGAAGTCTGCCAGACCTGCGCCAAGTCCCGCAATGTGTGCCAGACCTGTCTACTCGACCTGCAATTTGGTCTACCCACCCAAGTCAGAGATACAGCACTAGGTGTCAAGAAACAAGCACCAACAAGCGATATAAATCGTGAATACTTCGCTCAAAACATCGAAAACGCTCTTGAGAATGGTATAGAAGGTGGTGCTGGCCCTTCTGGCGCTGTTAACTTTGGTAAAGCCGACCCTTCAAGCAGAGAAATGCTCAAGAAACTAGCTAGAAACGATCCATACTACAAGCGCAACAGGCCACATATCTGTAGCTTCTTCGTCAAAGGGGAGTGCACTCGCGGAGATGCGTGTCCTTATAGACACGAGATGCCAAAGGAGGGAGAAATGCAAAGCGGCAATGTTCAGCAGAGCATTCGAGACCGATGTGAGTTTGCTAGTCCAGTCACACACATAGCCTCCACTGACTCTGTCTCTCGTCGAAGTCAACGGCACCAACGACCCAGTCGCACGAAATATGCTTGCTAATGCAGCTGCATCTACAGCACTCGCGCCACCCGCCGATACGAGCATCACATCTCTATATCTCACTTCCGTGCCAGAATCGCACAACGATACACAGCACCTCACAGACTTCATTACACCTCTCCTCACTGCATCATCTGAGTCTGATGCGTCCTCGTCGGGCGTGAGAGGCATAGTTCCCGTCCCGGCCACAAACTGCGCTTTCGTAAATTTCAAGTCTAGAGAAGACGCTGAACGTGTAGCTGAGCAATTAGCTATGAGAAATATTGGCAAAGATAGCAAGAAGGTCATCATCTCGCTGGGAGAGGAAGAAGTCGGTGTTCAATGGGGTAGAAGTAAAAAAGTCAAAAAAGCACCTGCTACTGGTGGTAACGGTGCTGATGCCGCGGAAAACAAGAAGGAGGAAGTAGCTGCCTAGAGCTGGTATGTTCACTGTACTATCATAAATGCCTGAAGTACTGCCTTCTGTTGTATCTTGTATTAGTCAAAATGAAAGCACAGGAATAGTTAAAGCTGGAAGAATACTGATTCAATCTACTTCGAGGTGAACTCGGAGTCAATGTGAACTCAAAGTCAAACTGTTGCTTTCGACTGATAATGTTTGCTTTTTAAAATTACTTATGACGCTAAGCCTGGATCTAAACTACTGCCCTTTGTTCTACTGCGCTTTTGTTTTGCAGAGATGTCAGACAAGCTTTACGAATTTCAAAGACAACGGTCCTCGATACCTTCAACTGCTCACTTTGGCCGATCCTCTGCTTTCTTCTTCACCCATCCATCTCGAGTGGGTCAAATAACATTAAAAGCAAGATAAAAACAGTATAAAACTAGAAAAGAATCATAATGACGCCGTGTCGCTATTTAATCGTGGCACTATGACGCATAAAAACCCTGTAAACATGAAGAAAATACCCACAAAACACCAAAAACAAGATCAAAACCAGAAAACAGTAAGCAATATTATAGGAATTGGGCCATGTAAGCAGGGCTGGCGAAGGCGCAGGTAGAAATGGCGCCGTACCTCACGCCAGAGGAGATCAAACACAATCTCTGGTGGGGAGCGACAACCAGGATTCCTGTCAGGGGACTTGCGAAACGCTATCGTACGTATCTTAGGCTGATAATCACTGCTGTCGCTTTCGCTGACTTGATGCTGGTGTCAGTTCACGATCCGGTCTTTCATCCAGAGGATCCAGAAAGGTGGCAGCAGGAGATTCGAGGCAGCGCGAAGACTGTTCACGGTGGCTGGCGCCCAGACGCCGGCAAGAGGGGCTCAGGCAACAGCAAATATAAGTTCAGGAACCCAAAAGAGGATGTGCCTGCTTTGGACGCATTGGCCAAACATCTCTGGCCACAGACCATAACTTTGCTTGCCGTTTTATGAACACTCTCACTGGCAACTTCAAGAGTAATTGCTATCGATGTGATGCTACCCGCCCACACCTCCGGTTTCAAGTCCATCACCTCCGAGACAGCGAGCATCTCGTCGAGAGAGCGTCAACTTGAGATCAAACGGAAGCTCGCCTCAAGAGAGAACGCTTCAGAAAATGGATTTCATTGTCATTTCGTCGAGTAGCACAGACTCTTCAAGCCCGTTCGCGCCAATGACTACATGGCGATGGGTTGAAAAGGCTGCACCTGCTGCGGAGACCAAAAACAGAAATATCCTGAAGAAGGAGTCCCGACAGGCCAGAGGGCGTAGAGCTAAGTCGTCATCACCCAAAGGTCGAAAATTGGGTTTTGGGGGGCAACTCGCTTAAGAAAGGTCTTGTACAGTAGTCTGGAGAGCTCTAGCCAACAAGAATTCGGTATTAAACCCACTTTTCGTTTTTGCTTGACTTTTCTTCTTTTCTCCAACTTGTCCTTCTCCTATAGTAGCTTGCACTTCTTTCTCGATATCAATTTGACCAGCATCTTCTTTTCCATCAGGAGCAGCTTGTTCTTTAATTACTTTATATCGATTCCCACCTGTTCTGGGATGAAAGTCTGTCTTCTTATCTCTGGCTGATGATAGAGATGTTTTCATGTAGAATAATGAAGATAAGAGACGATTTGATAGAACGCTATAGAGATCTGGTGCTTGATAGATTGAATTGTGCAGGACGTAATACGCGGCAATGGGATGGGCTGGAAAGGGCAAAGGTTAAAAGGGGCTGTGTGTATGTGAAGAGAGTGGAACATACCTTCAGATGGACTCTTGCGATCTCGTTTCTCTATGATGAACATGTCGGGTGGTTCGCTGTATGTTACTGCGAATTCAATACCGACGAAGCGCCTGTAAGGAAAGCGTTAGCTGACTCATCGGGCAACACAGCGTCCGAAAGCGATCTTACTTGAGCTCTTCAGCTTCATTGGTGAACGCTTGGCCACTGAGTAAAGATAGTCCATGTCGTTCAGCTACTAATGCAGAATATACATGGACGCGCCACTCACGCTGCGACCGAGTACTGGGTTTGCATGCGAAGTACGGCATTGTTACTTGTAGGATCGTAAAAGGGTGATTGTGCGAAGTAGTCGAGGACAGTCTGCGGTGTCAAGGCGCCAAAGGCCTGCAGGTGCATGTTTAGAAGGTTGTCTTCTTTGACACTGTAGATGAACCCACCATGACCCATTCGACGCTTCTCCATTGCACAGAGGTCAGGTCTTGAGGGACTGTGATGGATGTTAGCTGCATATCAACCAGTATAAGAGCACGCAGCTCCTACCCTCTGAAGTAGCTGCTGCCATGTTGCTTGCTGTTGCTCAGCAGTGGATAGTCGGATTGTCGAGCTTGAAAGCCAGGATGGACGTGTGTGCAGCTCAGAGTGATCTTACATGGCGTATGTTCATCATGCCATCAATGAATAGCCTGCTGCTGGTGTTCGAGTGTCCATGGATGCGAGTCGTCTGGAGCCGAGAAGCGTGATCAACTACCGCTTAACGACTACCTTCCACCTGTGTGTCTGTTTGTCTTCACGTTTACTCGAGTCCGTCCTCGGTATACCACCACCTCACTCACTACAAGTGCATCCGGAACTGCAGCATCTCTGCTGTCCTTGCCGCCATGTCCCGCTTCGTCAGGCAGTCCGCCTACAGGTGCGCCATCATCACCTAATGAGCTGCTACACCTTCCCGAGATGCACCAATCTAATCTGATACACACAGACACGTCTTTGGCAAGGAATGGAAGGAAAACTACGGCAACATCAAGACGTCCAACCTCGCATTCGACACCGACCTCGTCAAGTGCTCGCCCAAGTACCTCAGCGTCAACTGGCAGGCGAGCGGCGGAGGTGCATTCTGCATCATCCCGCTCGACAGGACGGGCAAGCTGCCTGACCTGTTCCCGCTCGTTCGCGCACACACTGCGCCGGTCCTCGACACCGCCTGGTCGCCCTTCGACGACGCCCTCGTCGCGTCCTCTGGCGAAGATGGCAAGGTCGCAATCACCCGCGTCGACGATACCGTATTCGACATGGCATATGCGAGCGAGGGACACAGCATACGCGACTTGGAGCCCATCTCTGGGCCTAACAAGATGGGACACGGCCGCAAGGCCGGTCAGGTCCTTTTCCATCCTACCGCGAACAACGTCTTGGGAAGCGCTTCATACGAAGTCAAGCTGTGGGATGTAGACACAATGCAGTGTCGCTCCGAGTTCGACAGACAGCCTGATATAGTCCAGAGCATGGACTTTGACTGGACCGGCTCAAATCTGGCTACCACCTGCAAGGACAAGAAGCTCCGATTGTTCGATACCCGTAAAGGCGGAGCTCCACACACCATGGCGGACAGCCACAGCGGCGTGAAGGGTGAGTTGCAAGCAATCTAGCATTACTACTCGGCTTTCAGTTCTGATGCTGTATACTATTGACTCACGCAAAGGCTCCCGAGTGTGCTGGATGGGCGACCTCGACCGCATCTGTACGACCGGATTCTCGAAAATGTCAGACCGACAAATCTTCATTTGGGATACTAGAAACATGTCCTCCCCATCCAAGACAGTAACAGTAGATACATCATCAGGAACTTTGATGCCCTTCTTTAGCGTTGGAAACAATATCCTATTCTTTGCTGGTAAAGGAGACGGAAATGTGAGATATTACGAATATGAGGGTGATGAACTATATCCACTCTCGGAATATAGAAGCTCAGAACCCCAGAGAGGAATGACTTTCATGCCTTCTAGAGCTTTGAATACCCATGAGTGTGAGATTGCAAGGGCCTATAAGGTGTGTTACCATTCCTTTGACCTATCATTCGATATATGAGATACTCTTCTGACATTCATTCCTCTCGTCATTAGATCACTACACACGCCATAGAGCCTATCTCCTTTATAGTCCCCCGAAAGTCGGAAGCCTTCCAAGCGGACATTTACCCACCTGCCCCATCAGGCGAACCCGCTTTGACTGCAGAAGAGTTCTTCTCAGGCAAGACGGCTGGTCCACTCTTAGTCGTAAGCTAGCAATCAGCTTCGAACCCATTCGCGTCCTTGCGTAGCTCGTCTGATCCGTCTCTCTCCGCAGAACATGGATGATCACTCGAACGCACCTGTGCAGCCCGTCCGCAAGTCTACAGCTCCACCGAGTGCTGCTCCCTCTCCCACACACAGCCGAGCACCTACATCCGTCACAACAGCTGAACCGCCCAAGCCAGCTTCAACACCCATCCACCCTGCAAGCTCTATAAGCGAAGTAGGAGGCACCTCATCCTCTCTACCATCCTTGCAGAATTCATCACCAGCAACTCCAATCTCAGCACCTTCCTCTACACCCCAGACACCAATCACAAAAGGATCATCGTCATCCTTCTCCACTTCTACAGCTGCTGCTGGGAAAGAGAATGGAAATTTGAGATCTATGAGCTCATCAACTGAACAGGGTAGAGATAACCAAGAAGCTGAAACTTTGAAGAAGGAGAATGAGAAACTGAAAAACGAACTCTCGGAAAGAGATCATCTTATTAGAAAGCTTGAACTACAAGTTGAATCACTTCAAGCAAACGCTAGGATTGCTCGCGAAGCTTTGAGCAAGTTCTAAATTCTGCAGCTCAAGATCTTGCTCTCGCCCGAGACAGAAATGATCCAGTGATTTGCAATAGTTATTTGCAATAGTTTAAACTAAGAAGCAGGAGACGACAGAGTTGACGCAAATTAGTTGTAGACTGTAGACCCTATGTTTTTCTATGTATTGCTTGATGAAAATGGTAATGACACGAAAGACTTAAAAACCCTTCAGCTACATAGCCAATTGCTAAAGTGGCAAGCATCCTCAGCCGTCATGTCACTCAAGCACTGTATTCCGGTCACTGTACGTGAAACTGTACACAGCCATCTTCGCACAGCTCGTCGAAGCTGTTCTATGGAAATCACTCGAATGATAAATACACGAAATGGAAGGTATGGTAAATGAGTTGGTATGGTACGGTACGTTTGCTACATATGCTGTGCTACAAAAGAACCGATTGTTTCGACGATTCTCACACTTCGTATTCATCGCTATCTGCGAGTGCAGCTTTTCTAGCCGTTTTGGCGGCCCTCGTCTTTGACTGTGTTTCGACCTGTGAACCTTTTTGAGATTGTGATTGGGAATTCTCATTGTTCTCATCTTGATCACCTTCTGAAGCTGAGTCTTGAGCAAACAGTGGCAATTTACTTCTACTCTTGACGGACGAAGTTGATGATTGCCGAGGTCGAGCAGCAGTTTTCGCGCCTCCCCGTCCCCCTCTTTTGCTCTTCTTAGCAGGCTTGACAACTCTCGTACTTCCAACAGGAGTTTCTCTTTTCCTCTTGACTCCCATTTTAGCAAGTTTAGCTTCTAATTCTTGATTGAAAATCCTACTTTCTTCTTCGCTGTTGTTCTCTGCTTCTTCTTCCAAATCTCCAGCTTGACTAGATCCTCTTTTTGATGACCTTCGAGATGAGGATGGTCTGGATGAGCTTGCTCTGGCACTACTGTTCTTTCGACTCGTGGATGGTCTAGTCGAAGCTCGACCCTTGCCCTTTGAAATGGTCACAGCTGCATCGTCTCCACTCTCTCCCATCTCATCCGTATCGTCTTCACTGCCTTCCTCCTTGGCCAAACGCTGTTGACTTTGTCTCCAGGCTTTCACAACGAGCTGTAGTCTTTTACTTTGATAGCCTTTGTTGCTCATGGGAGCAAAGCGACCAGTTCCACCCGAAACATCGAAGAAATTCGAGATGACAGACTGGTTGACTGCTCCTCCCGCTGCTCTACCCGTCATTTTTCGAATGATAGGCAGCATCAATTCATCTGTCTTCGTCTGTCCCCATCCCAAGTTACTATGCAAGAATTCGCGCAGAGCATCTAGATCTGGGATACCCCACATAAAAGGCTGGTCGGATTCATCCACACTTGGATGCAGGTATGCTCGAGCGACTTCGGGATTAGGCCAACTTTCATCAATGTATAGATCCTTCTTGGATTTCTTGAATTTCCGTCGGAAAGCAGTCGGATGATCTTCAGGCGTATCCCGACCTCTCTGTACTTTCAGCCACCATTCGCGAAACTCGAAAAGTCCATTGGGGCCAGGAAACTCTGCCATGAGCTCCATTCCGAGCACAGGACCCACGCCAGGTAAGCCATCGCAATAGTCTGAACCCAGGAAATGGGCCAATCGGATAAGACGCTGTCGATCTAAAGCTAGTTCACGCTCGATGTCGGTACCAAGATAGCATTCGACGTATTTGTTCTGATTGAACATGTTCTTGTAGACTTTTGTCGCTCCGAAAAGGAAAACATCATTATCATCCGTAATGACGCCATCTACAAGTGACCGAGAAAGCAATTCGGCACACTGCGCTTCGGCTTCCATTGGGGCGACTACATAGGGTAGGCCTAACACCTTCAGCAGGAGCTGTGAAAAGGCACGTCAGTATACTGATTAAGACTGACTGTCTCCTGATGTCCGACTTACCTGTATATCTTTCGCCATTTGCACAGTAATATCATCCGCCATTTTTTTGTCTCGTTTATCTTGCTCTTTAAGGCCAATGAGCTCATTCTCAACTTCATCTTCCATATCTTCCAGATTCCGCGATTTAAGCTCGGCCAAGAATTTAGCATATTCCACTTGTTCACTCGTAAGAGAATCCAGATGTTCTTGATCTTCATCATCCAAATCAGATAATTCGTGCCCTGGTTCTGGGAAATCGATATCGGGTGGGATATAATTGGGATCGTCAGGTGGTAGGAGAGTTGGATCCGCCGGTCGATCTCGAGGTGCTGGCTCAGGAGAAGGTGACCACTCATAAAGAATTTCAGGTGAAGAAGCACGATCATTCTCGTTGTCATCCAGTTTTGGCTTCGATATTCCTAGTGCCGCGGCCTTGTGATGGTGACCATTCGTCGTCACTGCTAGCCTTGCCACATCACCATCTTCCACTTCCTCCTGAAGATCTCCTTTATCGACCCCTCCTTCTTCATTGGGCATAGCTGCACGTATCTCGTCGAGGACAGATATTGGACCGCCTGTAATAGCTTGTATGTCGGCTTGCGTTACCGTCGAAAGTATTGGCGGCGGCGGAACGGACTCTTCCTTGGCTCGTGCAATGAGTTCAGCTATTCCACTTGAATTGGAAAGAGTGCGCTCCATAAGCGAAGGTCGGGATGGTACAGACAATTTTGCTGTTCCTTCGCTGACGTTCTGTTGAGTGTTCTGCAAACTTTCGGCAGGCAAGACAGCCGGAATATCTCCTGTAGGTATCGATTGGTCGATTTCCATATTAATAGGCGAAGCATTAGGTCGAGGCGCATAATCACGCTCGACTATACCATCATGTTCCGCAACAACTTGCGGTGAAGTGTCACGGCGCGCTTGGTCTTCAGTGAGATCAGGGCGAGGCGTTCGACCGTGTTGCTCTTCAGGCGACGGAGGACGATAGCCAGCGGGTGGAATATCGAGATGCAGACCGGGTGGCTTGTTGTTTTCAGCATTTGTTATTTGTGGGCTTCTAGTAGACAGCGCTGTCCCGTTTGATGTGGTAGTAGGCTTCACAGGCTGTATTGCGGGCGGACTTTGTCGTGGTCGTTCGGAAGCTGGAGGTGCCGGGTGCGGCGCGCTCGGCCGTGCAGTTGGCGCTACAACCTGCATGTCGGCGTCTTCTACTTCATCTGCACGCACATACTCAACCGAGTCATCACTGTCCTCTCCGTCGTTCGGTAGGGTAAAGTTCTGCGCTGCCGTCTGCTTGACTGGCGACAGCTTCCTTGGTGAAGTGTTTGTTGTTTCGACTTCATCAAAGGATACATCTGAATCGTCTCCACTATCTTCGGTTGAAGTACTTCCTTGATTATGTACGTTCGAAGCAGGTTGCATATCACGCCTGCTTGCCTCTATTGCTCTAATCAAATCTTCTTCCTCGTCTTTGCTCAGTCTACCAATAAAGTTTTGATCCGCTGAAGCTACTGCATTCGAAATTTGGTTCCAGATGTCTGTATCAGGCTGCGAAGTAGATTCAGCGGGCGGAAAATCATTGCCCTTCTGTTTCCTCTTTCCTTTGCTTGATCTTGATGGGGCATTCTCGTTGATAAATAAAGGCCGTTGAGGTGGCAGAGCAGGTAGGTCATCCACTGGTGAGTCACCTCTCCGCCTTGTAGGTTTAACAGGAGAATATCTCTGTTTTATAGCTTCTTTCGCCATTTCACGTCTTCTTTCCAATACTTCTGGAGTGCTACTCTTCTTAGAAATAGCGTAGTCATGTGTAGGTATTTGTACTTGTTCAAATTCTTCATCTGTACTTCCTTTATCCATATCACTCTCTTCGGTTGTGGTTCCGTCTATTTTCACTGGTGTAGACGCAGTTTCTCCTCCCCCTCTTACGCCTAGGATATATCCTGTCCCTTCAGATGTATCATTTTTAATGAGCACATATTCCTTATTTCTCTCTCCAGCTATACGAACTGGTCCAGCCATGGGCATAACTCGAGATAAACTATCGGTCATGGTAAGCAACTTCTGAGTAAGGTCATTCCTATGAGCTAATCCCATAATTTGAGCACGACTAAAGTCGAGAGGAGTGGGCGCGTTTCTCATCGCTTCAACGCGTTTAAAATTGCTTTGACGTGATCTTATACGTAAATCTCCTATAATTTCATACTTTGCTTCTACTGGTAGGTTTTTGAAGAATTCACTATCCATATCGAAATCCTCTGGATGCATATCTTCTATAAAAGAACGTAATTCTGCTTCTGTTGCTAAACGAGGATCTGAAGGTGCTCCTCTGGCTGATATTGGACCTTCTATGATAGGAAGAGCATATTGGTCTTTGTGGATGTACTTCTTCTTCTTTGGTATGAGATCTTCGGCTTCTGAAGTTGCAGGTGCTGCTCCAGCTTGCGCGTCTGTAGTTCTTGCAGGAGATGAGGAGTGGGGGGCGTTAGGAGCGCGTGGGCGAGCTTGAGGAGCTCCTCGAGGTGTGATACCGTAGTCATCGTCCATGTAGACAAGCGGTCCGTCGCCTAGCGCTTCTTCATCATTACCAGCAGCAGTGCCATTTGCACTCTGTTTTTGTGCATTATTCTTCCGAGCTTGCTTGATAGCAGCGGCTCTCAGCTGGGCAGCGAGCAGTTTCTCAGCTGTTCTAGCAGCTGATTCTTTTGCACCTTGCTTTCTGTTCTTTCGGTTGCTGATTGCTACTTTCTTGATAGTCGGCGCGCCACCATCAAAGACGAAGACCTGTAGCGTCGAAGTCGTTAGAAGGTGTATATGTAGTCAAAGCGTGGTAGTGTGCGTATATCTCACAGGTTTAATACCGTAGAACAGAAGCTTGCAAATCCTACGCAAGAAACCAAGGATGTGTGCATTATCAAGAGCTCTTCCTTCCTTGTCGCGCATTGCAATTTGGAATTGATAGAGCCAGATACTCGAGTCGATGGCTAGCTTCTTCCCGCCCATTGTTTCGAGTGCTACTGGTCTTGCTACGGGGTGCAGGAGCGGCCATAGTCCTGCGACGAGTATTTATCAGCATTATGATGGGCGCTTGGAGGAGTCATTCATGATAGATCATGACAGCTTACCATGGACACCCATCTTGCAGGAAAGCGACCACGGGCAGGGTTCTGGATGGTGTGCTGGTCTACTGGTCTCTTGCTCTGTGCCATCCGCCTTTGTGAACCAGCTGCATCGCGCTCACCATGTCCACACAGCAAGCACGACGATGGAGCGAAGAAGAAAGACGCGGCTTGACTCTGCTCCATCGACGACCTCGAGAATACACCTTGATTCCAGCAAGTCATTACTCTGGACATTAATACTAACACCGTCAATCATGATCTCGTACGTCGTGCTGCTGTGTCGAAGACTGTCCATCTGACTGCCCGCTGAGCCGCATCCATTTACAACACACACAACAGCGACATCACCCTCACCAACCTCGCAAACGCACTCGGAGTACTCTCTGTCGTCCTCATCATCATCTATCAGTTCGTGGATGTCATCGACAGGCGTCAGAACCTGGCTGGCCTCGAGACCAAGTCGCAGTGAATGTGAAGCTGTATCGCGGTATACCCATTGTCGCTGCTTTTGAAGCAGGTGAGCAGCGGCTGACCAGCACACACACACGCTACAATAGCTGAACTCGACAGCAGTGACCAAATGCAACAAGCACATGTAACATACAAGGTCTATTCTACCTGGCCTCTCTGAAGCAAGAGGTCGATGGTTATGGACATAGGCCAGTCTTCTGGATGCTCTACCCTACCTAGCTTCATATACACATACTGCACTACAGCAAGAACCTCGGCACCTCGCTTGAACCACCAGAGATACACAATGCTGCAAGGCAGTCTCTTGGTTCTGTATGCATTATAGCCAGGCAGTCGGGTACAAGCATGTCGCCTGGGCTTGCTCTTAAGGACAACTCCACAACAAACACCTGGTCCAGCGTATTACATGTATCATAGAGTGTATGCGTTGCTATCTACGCTATGAATCCCTCTTTCCCTTTCCTGATGGTAGTTTGCCACCACTGGCACCATGCCATCTGCGCTGTCACTCAGAGCAACCAATGCAGCCCGTCACAGTTGCATGAACTAGTACAGTGATACATGTTGCTCGTGGGAGTGCTGCTGGTAATTGCCTGCTTGCTTGCATATTACCGCCTCGATTGCCTTTTTGCGCGAGACGATGAGCGCTGCAGGTCGACAGCTGCTCACTTCACTCGAATCGACTCGACACCGCACAGTTGGCAGCGTGAAGCACGAACACTCGACTCGAGTCGCATCAACGTCAAATAGTCGCCAGCCAGTCTCCCGTTCAGATCAAGCAAGCCCATCGCATACCCCCAAAGCTCGAAATTCTGCGACAGGACGACGAGCAGGAGCACACCACAGCACGCTTTCTAGACAGCACCTCGTCTAAGCGAGCGATACCACACTATTCAAGATGCCTCCAAAGACGCAAAAGCAGGGCAAGCCCGCCGTGAGTCTGTCCGACCTGACCAGCTCTGAGGTTTCCCAGCGTATACTGACCACGATGAATTGCTTGATGGCTACAGAAAGCAAAGGTGCGACTTGAGCATTCCCACAGTGTTCGCTGTATTCTGGTGGTGTCCAAGTAGCTAACGCCTGAACGCCCTTGCCTCACCAGGTCGACTCCACCTTTGGAATGAAGAATGTATGTCGTCCTCGTCTCGTCTCGAGATCTTCGCGCTTTTGCAATCCAGCAATGCCTTGCTTGCTTTCTTGCTTTGTCCAGTTCAAACAGCTGACATCTGTTACTGTTCTGCTTCAATAGAAAAAAGGTGGAAAGGGCCAAGCAGCTGTAGCTTTGTGAGTGGAAGCGCGCTACCCTTGAGCCTGACCTTCGTACTGACAGTTTTATACCCACAGAGCCGCACAGCAGGAGTCACAAAGAGGAAGAAGTGATGAAGCTCGACGCAAGGAAAGAGAAAGAGACGCATTGAAAGCTAAGAAAGAAGCAGAAGCAAGATTCGCAGCTGAAAAGGCAGCTCTATTCCAACCTATCCATGTCGATCAAAAAGTACCATTTGGTTCAGATCCTAAATCCATAGTCTGTATCAACTTCAAGAACGGTAATTGTGACAGAGGTAATAGATGTAGATTCTCTCATGATTTGAACGCCGGTCGAAAGGTTGAAAAGAAGGATCTGTACACCGATACAAGAGATGGTCCTGATGAAGAGGGCGATGAGAAGAAGAAGGAAGAAACAATGGAAAATTGGACAGAAGAAAAATTGCGTGAAGTTGTGGCTGCAAAGATGGGCACAGAAGATCCTGAAATGGATATGGACAAGGGAAAACAGACCCAAGATCGTTATGATATCGTATGCAAGTTCTTCATTGATGCCATTGAGAGCAGTAAATAGTGAGTACTATCATTTACCAAGGATTTCGCAAACCAATTAGGCTTTGGACAAATCGCTGATGTACTTCAATCATCCCATCTGCTTCTGCAGCGGCTGGTTCTGGGAATGTCCGAATGGAGGAACCAAGTGCAAATATCGTCATGCCTTACCACCAGGATTCGTCCTCAAATCACAAAGAAAGAAGGATGAAGAAGACGAAAAAGCTAGAGAGATCAGTATGGAAGAATTCTTAGAAGTAGAAAGGCATAAACTTGGATCAAAAGATACATTAACACCAGTTACAAAAGAAACGTTTGAGAAGTGGAAATTGACTCGAACGAGTAAGAAGGATGCAGAAGCCGAATTAAATAGAAAGACTAAAGAAGCTACTGCTCAAGCTGGTAAAACTGTTGGTATGTCTGGTAGAGATTTATTCACTTTCAATCCCTTATTATTGGATGAAGAAGAGGAGGAAGCTGGTGATGGTCAAGCTGGTGATGATGATTGGGACATGGAAATATGGAGAAAGAGGGCAATTGAAGAACAAGAGGAAGCTGAGAAGAAGAGATTGGAGGCTGAGGATAAGCGTTTGGACGATTTGGCGAAAGGCATTGCAACTACAAACCTAAACGGTAGCTCTTGAAGAACGAAAGAAGGCTTTTCAAGGTCACAAACCAGGAGTATTGTACTGCACATTGGTTGCAGTTGCTCTGGGTTTGATCCTTTCTCGCGCCCTCTCGTTCTCGATGTCCACGAAGTTTCTATCCCTTTAAAAGGTCTCTTTTTTAATTCAAACAAAGCAGACGCCTTCTTTCCTGCTATCTTCTAGCCCAACACACAGTAGAGAGTCGAACATTTTCATATCTTTGACCTCAACGTTGTATAGTTTGTAGCATAACTTGATATTACAAAGCAACCACCTCGCAAGTTTTTTCAGTGTCCATACAGAGGTCTCCTATCATCGACCAAAAACCGAGTCTATGATTTGGCACGTTGAAAAGACAGGAATGATGCCTAAGTATCAAAATACATTGCACCATGATTCCTACGTTTTACTTAGTAGTAGAGCAAGCATGCAAACATACGGATTGTCAAGGGTCAGGGTAATACAGAGTCCATCTGAATCGTCGTAAAGAAAAAGCAGAAGAACCAAACGCTGGTGGTTTGTGTAATGAACACCTGATAACATCTTGACAGTCTGACAATCTGCTTTTACCAATCGTTTCTTTTCGTGTTCGTAAATACCAATTAAAGGTGTCATTATCATTATTTTATCGTCTTTGATATTAATCTCTCGGTTTCTTCAATCTGAATCTAGGTGTTCATTCCGTTTCTCTTCTGCAGCTGCTTCCACCCATTTACACGCTATCTCGGTCATCATTTCCCTCCAACCTCCTTCCTTTCTGGCTATGAATTTTATATCGACATTTTGGCTCAATTGGACTAGATAGCGCAGTCTGAGCGCGGCTACGAATACTCTCAAGTTCTCGAATCGTCGGAAGGTGAGGCCAATTCTGCTTTTGTTGCCATTGATCACTAAAGAATCGTTCCCGCTCAACCCTTCACTTGAAACGCGACGCATAAGTGTACTACCACCACCGATTTGAAGATGGCCCGACTGGTCTAGCGAGGGACGTTGATTTGATCCTGCTTGCTCATCGCGTTGCTGTCGCTCACGCATGAGACTGATAACATCGTGTATACTATTTTGTGGAATGAAGCCCCATGGTCTTTCAGACTTGCGGAGAACGGCATTGTATGCATTGCATAGCATTTGACCATCACTTAGACGAAATAGTATGTCTGAGCTTGGGTCAACTCGGTCCAATTCTGCTCGTAGATCTGCTGGCAGATGAGCTTCGAGGCAGGCGACCACCCGCGCTTTTCACGACGGAGAATCGACATCAATCTCAGCTTACAAGCGGATCGTTGTCATTGGTATGAGTGACCCACCTAGTCTATTGTCGTTGTAAAGATCAGCTCTAGCCCATCTTGGTACAGGCGTACTTTCCGCATTCAGATTACCAGATTTCGTTCGAACTCGTGCTATCTTTCCTTCCGTTTGAATGTGAGTAAGTAAGTCATTCACAGTTTCTATCCATTCTTTCACAATCTGTGCCTCTTTGTGTAGATCCGCCAAAGAAACATTGTTGCGATACAGATGCCCTCTTGAAATATCAGAATAAGCGCTCCGTTCAGATGCGGTATTGTCATCCGTCTGAAAACCAGAGTATGACTGAGAATTATCTGATGAGCTCAGCAACGAAATATCGTTCATTGAATTGTTCAGATCCTCAACGTCCGTTTGTTCCTCGAGATTTAGGCGGTATCGATGCTCCATCTCCTTCAGCGCGCCCAGGGTGGCTAACGAAGATTTGCGCAGGCGCAATAGTGGATCCTGGCGTGAGGCCGCTTGGTGGGAGGCTGTTGGTAGCTGGCGTTCTGGTGAAGTATGTTGCCTTCTTGATGCCGCAACGCCCACAGAAGAATGTCGCGGTATAGGCCGTGAAGCTGTGACTACGCCCAGTGCAGGCAAGCCTCTTGATGATGTCGTAGCTGTGGTCGCATTCACGAGATTTGATGATACCGCTTCACTCGACGAAAGCTTGTCTGGTGGAATTGTAAGGAAATACTTCTGTGCTGCGCGTATAGCAGAAGTTGTCGAGTTCATAAGTGTCAATACAAGGGATTCGCGTAGGAGTGGCTCTGAAGGGGTCGGAGAAGTAGTCGAAGAGCGGTCCAAGTAGACCCCAGAAGAAGTGGTACTGGCTATGCTTGTTTCTCTCCGCGAAGAAGAGTTGGGTTTGTCCATTTCTACCAGACCCCACTTATCGCATACTTCAGCTAGTTGTTGATATACCGCTTCTCTTTGTATGCGCGAAGAGGGCACCTGCCCCTCGAGGGAGCGTTCTGAGAGCTGTGCTGGGGGAGATGGCCTGGTGAATCGAAATGGCATAGTGTTATAGGGAATACTCAGCGGGCGCTCGGTACATAGTTGTGGCAAATGAACCCTACGGTAACGGAAAGTCCTCTTCTGGCAAGTCGCTATCGTCGGTCTCTGTGATGACTTGACCTGGCAATGCGAGTGGAAGGCTACGTCCGGCTGTGCCGAGAATAGAGCTGTGCATGCAGGAGTGCCTCAGCTAAAGGCGAAGTGATAGCTCACAGCACTGCTTACAGGTTACTCGACGCGAGGCCGGTCTTCGCATACCTGTGCTGGAGGTGTCTGATGCTTCCCAGTGCCATCACGCTCTGTCTCTTTGCAGCAGATGTGCTCAACTGTCGGCCAGAGCTGCCGGTGTAGGCCTTTCTACTGCTGCCACTATTGCCATTGCGCTGCTGCAGCAGACTTGCGGTGGTGGATGTCGAGGGAGCATTGTCGCCGTCTTCATCGTTCATCAGACTGATTGTTGTACTTTGTAGGTAATTCTAGCTCGCTGTCCTGGACTTTGCTACCTGGCCAGTTATCGTGACCTTGACCTCAGTTCGAAAGCAACACACACCTTGCACCACCACCACCACATACAACCAACACATCAAGCAAGCAAGCTAGAACAGCACTGCAGCACCACGGTGGATGCCTCCGAAACCGAATGCCAGCAGCAATCCTGCGAATGCCAGCGCCAATAATGCTCCTCGACGCGGTGGTGGCCAGCAGCAGGCTACAAGGAAGCCAGCAGCAGCAGCAACAGCAATAACAGCACCGACAGCTGACAGGAACAAGGTTGTTGTACGACGATGTCCTCCAGACCTGCCCGAGGCTGTCTTCTGGCAGAGCGTAGAGCCGTGGATTGCAGATGATGCTGCAGACTGGAAGCTGGTGTGCAATACAATGATAGTGAATCTGAAGATATGAATGCTGACGACTAGATTCTCCTCGCTAGTACCTCCAAGGTAGAACACGTCCTTACGGGTGAGCTGCTATTGCTTTCAATTCCATCCATTACGCGTTTGCTAATCGTCACTCGCTCACAGCTCGAGCAAAGAGACAGCCAACTCGGTGGCATACATCCACTTTAAACGTCAGGAGCAGATGGCTACCTTTGCTGCTGCATATCAAGGACACACCTTTCGCGATGCCAAGGGTCAGTCCTTGCCTATCTCAGCCCTATCACATACTCTCGCTGAACCTTCATTGCTCTTTAGGCAACCGCTTCCAGGTCATTGTACAATACGCACCATTTCAGAAGATACCTCCAAAGAAGGTCAAGCCAGATCCTCTGTCTGGTACTATAGATGACGGTAATACTGCCTGGTCCAATACATCTCTATGCCTTGTTGGCTGAAGTTGCATTATTTGGTAGATGCCGACTATCAGTCCTTTGTCAAGAGGCTGAATGAACCTGAAGAGGCAAAGCCACCCAAGATACCCGAAGCATCCGTTGGAAGTGAGTCAAATCCTCATTAACGTATACCTCCTGACTTCAGTTCATTCACTAAGACATCCTTGTTGAACATAGCCAAAGGACTCAAGAAAACAACGCCACTTCTGGACGAATTGCGCCGAAAGAAACAGGAGAATACAAGGAGGAAACTAGAAGATTCTAAGCAGAGCAGGTCTGCAAAACGGGCTGCTGCTCGAGCAGCAGCAGCATCGGGCGTTGCTGGATCCTCCGCCAGTAAAGTTGCTGGAGCTAAAATTACCGCTGCTGAAGCAAAAGCCAGCAAGAAAGCAGAAAAAGAGAAGAAGAGAAAAGCGGATAGAAACAAGAAGGATGCTAAAGGAGAAGGTGTTATGCATGCTGCATCAATATCTGCCAGTCCGCTAATTGCCGCAGATTCGAAATCCGGGCAGGCAGCTTCCACTACGCTAGAGCAAAGCCAAAAACCTTTGAAAGGAAACCTAGCAAAGAAGAAAGCACAAGCTGCGGCAGCGAAGCCACCCGCACCAACCCCACCTAAGATGACTATATTGGCTCCTCCAAAGGCCACTTCAGTCAAGAAGGAGACCCAACCCACGTCCGAACAAAGTACAAGCGCAGCATCTTCAACTATCGTAACACAGGCACTGCCAAAACCCGCCTCTACACCTGTCGTCAAGCCTAAGCCCATGTCCTCATTCGACGATATCGTCGGTCAATTCGCGAAACAAATGAAAACCAAGCCAGTCGTCAAACCTACCACTACAAGTACGAATACAAGTGGCAAGGCAAAGCAAATGCCCGAGAATGCCAAAGGGCAGCCAGTGTCTCCATCGCTTCGCGCACCAGGCCCAACATCGCCACCGCTTGAGAGCGCTTCAGGGCGCGGACGAGGTCGAGGGGGTGTACCTTCGCAGAGAGGACGGCGCAACGGAGCTGGTGCCGCACGAGGAGCTTCACTTTCCCCGGCTCCAGCTACAGCTACTCCTGCGCCTTCCTAGCCCAAACATCGCCTGGTCCTTGAGTCACAAGAGGCTGTCTGAAGGGCAAGAACGAATATGGCACAATATCACCTTTTGGGGTCAAACTCTAGTTAGAAGACGATTCTAGCTACATGCTCGACCTTTCTCTTCGTCGGTTGCACAAAGCCTAAATAAGCCAGATCACCAGCGGCGGCTAAGAAACGAGCTTGATGGGCTCGAGTCCTTGCGGTTTCTTCATCTTCGCTTTCCCCTCCATCATCGAGCATATCCGTATCGCCTGAGCGTGATTTCCCATTAAATTTAGGCTCGGTTGGCTCTGTCTTTCGGCGCTTCTCTCGATGATCCTCTTCACCGTCCTTCTCAATATCGTCAAGGGCTAATTCGAATGCACCGTACCAATCTGCGAGATTGACTAGCTTGCCTGCTTCAGCGACTAGCTTGTATGCTCTGCAGACGTCAAGATCATCTGTTGTAGGCAGACTTTCGGTATCGTTAATGAGATGTAGAGGGAGGCGACTTGTGGGAGTGATGAGCGACGATTGTACTTGGTCGAGTATGTGAGGATGAAATGCCTATTGATGGGACATAGATAGTAGGGAAGAGACCGCGTCAGAAATGGGGTTGCAGTCTGGGTTCTAAAGCCTCGACTCACACTTCGCATAACACGATGTACGTCAGGATACCAGATTTCGTGAAATGTAAGCTCAGTGAAAGGCTTAAGATGCGCCCTAGCGAAGCGGAATAGTATGTATCAGCACGAACAAAAGCTTCCAAACTTTCAGGCTCCTGCCACTGCAAGTTTCGAAAACTTACTTGAAATAAGTCTCTAGCTTTTCAGAAAGCCCCCGAACAAGTGTTGTAAATTGCTTGTCTCCTTCAGATCTAGCTATGCTACCTTGTATATTCCCATTTACTAGCCTCGTCAAGCCCGTTTGTCTTGTGCCCATTTCGACTAGTTGTTCCAATTGCACCAGATCACGTTTCAAATCCAGAAAGTCGACTTTTAGTGCTGCAAATACATCTTGCATTCTTCTCAGAAAATCAAGTACGACATCATCGCGCGCATTACGAAGGTTGCGACATGCAGTGTTGGTTCGCTTGAGCAGATTGCCGGAGAAGTAATCTGTCAATAACGTCTCTGTTGATAAGCGGCCTTCAGCCCAGCTTGATTGTAGCGTATCGAACAATAACCAAGCTTGAGGTAGGTTTTTAGCATAAAATTCTCTTTCTCTTCTCGCTGCATTCAAACTTCGCAAAAGCTCTTTATCACTTTGAAGTAGTTGCTCTGTCATTCGTAGTACCATTTTATCTTTTCTGAGTATTCCTTCTCTAGTACTATCTTCAATCATCTTTTGAAATGATGGAAGTGTACGAAGTAGAGGCGTAATCTCGCCAAGGAGATCTAGTTGGTCTTCTATCTCAATTTCGTCCGGGAGAGTATTACATAGGATAGATAAGGGATTGCCGTAAAAGTGCGCAAGACACATATACTGTTATGGAGAATGCCAAGTCAGCTTTGCCTTGGCAGTAACTGTAGCAGACGAAGGCTCACCTGCAACTTCGATATCACCCCATCAATAGATTGGTTCAGATCCAAGAAACTATCACGAAGGAAGCTAAACACTTTTGAACTTAGGTTTATTGTCTGACTTCCCTTGATGAACGTCTCAAAGACGAGACTATGAAAAGTCTCAATGTTCGGAGTGACGGTAAATGTTGCGATACGAAGGAGTTCAGATGTAGAGCGAGGTAGAAGGGTGTGGATCGCGCTGATTGAGGTAGATATTGCTAATAGAAGGACGAGAGGCAGTTGTTTGGAATATGTGCTCAAGATTTCTATAAGGTCGGTGAGAACGACAGAGTCAAAGGATTCGAGTTCTTCAAAACAAATGGCTAACCGCGGCGCTGTATCTGTATAGTGGGTGATTCAGCCGCCGGAACATCGAAAGGAAGTGGTACACAAAGCCGACTCACCCTGATCCCGATACTTAGCCTCGTACCACGCAACAAGCGTTTCCATATCATCCACAGCAGCGGTTGACAATTTCTTCCCTATTGGCCGCCGCTAAGATTGTAACGAACTTCAGCACGCTATGCTCAGGGACTTTGTTGGGAGAATTGCGTGCTTACAGCAGGTTCTATGCTCTCGTCACTCTCGCTCTGGTCTGAAGCTATGATGGCTTGGATCAAGGTCTTCAGTGCGGAACGCTTGTTCGGGCATCCGCGACTCGAGATACGAGCTATGCGTATGTTTCGTGTCCGATGAGGACGACTGGAAGGACCCGCGTCTGAAATGCTTTGTTCAGCCTTGTTATGAAGCGCGTTTGTTAGAGCCGAGGAGATAGTGCGGTTCGCGCCTGTACGAAAAGTCCAAAACACGGGATAGGAACCGCCAGAGACAGGTATAAGTGGATCTCAAGAGCAAGTCTTGCGCCTTTGAAGTCGTCCTTACCAAGTATAACTCCCGTTGCGAGAGCTCTTTGCCCGTACCGCGCTTTGGTAGGTGCGTTTTTGACGAAAACATGCAGTTGGGCTATTGTGTCGTTGTAGATTCCTTGCAGAACTCTCTGCAGATTAGATTGAGCGTCAGGATAGCTGCTCAAGGAGGGACCTGGAAAGCAGACGCTTGACCCACTCTCAAGTCGGCCTGGCAGGCTTCCCAAGCTCTTCTATATGCGTGAGCACGTATGGTGGCCAACTTGGGCGAGTCTTCGCATAGCCGTATCTGGCCGAAGCTGGCGTCTTCAGGGTCCTCGTCAGCGGTGTCGCTATCGTAGCCTGTGACAGCGTCACAATTGTCAGTGTCTTCCAGGGCTTGTTCGAAAAGACAGCCTTCCATCGGCGAACCTTCGATTGCGTCGCGCTCGAGCGAGAAGACGCGGACTGGCTGTGGATGAGGGCATAAGTCAGCTCGGAGTGTGGTGAGATGGTGTGGATGGACTCACCTGCGTGTGCTCGAGGTACTGCTGCTCCCAGGACATGTTTGTCAGTTATTGCGATGTGGTGGGAGAAGAAAGCCGGCGTGATGATGGACATGCTTCTCTCTTCTGCTCCAACTCGACATCGCATTCATCATCACACATCCTTCTCACTCACTGGCTCGCTTACTACCGTGACATACTGGCATGGCCTCGCTCCTCCCTCCACCTCGCTGCTCTGCTGATCCGTCCGGCACTGATGTCCCTGATACCTCTGCTGCGACTGCAAAGCACGATGCGCTTGCTCATGACTCGATGCCTGCCGCTTCTTCCTACTCACACTCACGCTCTGCTGCCTGCTCGGCCTCGAATCCAACCCCGACAAACGCATTCGAAGGCCTCGTAGCCTGGTTCTGTTCGAGAGACATCCATCCGGCTGCAAAGTACGCCTGGAGTGAGTGACGCGCCGTCTGCTATTCTGCGCATGCTTCTGCTCTTTACAGTTCTCTTGCTCTTCTTCTTTCTTTCCATCCATCCATCCATCCACTGCCCCAGCTTTTCACAAAGGTACTTTAGCAAGCCTTCCAGGCGTCGAGTCGGGTGAACAGCCTGTCGATGTCATCTTTGCGAAAGCCGGTGATACAATGCTACAGAGGTGAGATTGATCGACAGGTAAGGGTAAGAGGCTCCCGTCTAATGCACACATGCCGCTCCCACCATGCTAGCGTGCTCGACCTGTCAATCCCGGTTCTGAATCCCGCCTACATTCATGCTACCTTAAAGAGCGGAGAACTTTTGCCCATCCGATCTTTTCAGCTCACAGCAAGCAATGTCTTTCGCGCGAAAAATCGCAGTTCGATGTCTTCCGGTCGTGCTGTGAGTATGTTTGGCAACCCTCAGGATGCTCCCAACGACAGTACTATGCCTCTTCCGCCCTCCCCGGAGTCCCTTCAAGTTCAAGATACAGTACTTTCCCAGTTAGAAATTGCGCGCAGGGGATCTGTCCTTTCACCTAAAAGACCTGCAGTTGCCACTCGAGCGAACACTAAATCCTTCCAGTCTAAGAAAAGCTTTGTCTGCCAAGGTACCTGTCCCGAATTAACATGCGAGCATCGAAGCGATCTACGCATTCACAGAACAATCAAGAAAAAGAACAGCAGATCTCCCTTTTTGGACCTAAGCGGCTGCTCGCCTCCACCTAAAAAGCACCCTGCTGCAGCTTCCCTGTCACTGGTAAAGCAGGAAGAGCCTACTGCAGCCTCTACACAAGTCACAATGCCCGCAGACGGATCTTTCAACAAGAGACTTGCTATGATCAAAAGCGAGATTGACGTGCTGAAATCACCTATTCAAGATGGATACATATCACCGATTCCAACTGTGCATAAATCTACTGTACGACTTCGAGACAGGGTTTTACTCAGATATCAAGAAACAACAGCAAAATCAGAAACTCGAAGCCCGTACGCTATCAAGGAACACAGTCCCAATCTCTCATTGGATCAAGCAGCTATCGAAGCATACAGAAAAGAATACCTGGCTCCGTCCAGTATGCTCAACGTACCAAGCGAAAAAGACGCATTAAACATCATGAAATTGGCAGATCACACTCTATCAATGATAAAACCGCAAATAAAGGGAGAGGAAGAAGAAAGCTCAGTCGCATCGTATCAAAGCACGCCACTGAGTCTCAAGTGAGTTGCTACGAGTCACACGTTAACTGCAAAGTTCTAGAAGTTAGCAACTTACGCTGCTCTGTCATGTAGACGAAAACTCATTCAATCTGACCTAAATCTCCATGTTGAATACTCTCCAAGTCGACCTGCAAAGCGCATCAAGCATAGCCCCAAATTCTGAAAGGGAGGAAAAACACTATCTAAGTAGCAGAAAGTAGCAGAAAGCTCGTCAAGTTGAGTTGCACCATTTCAAGCGACTTCAGTAGAATGAGCCTCTTCCCCCACCACTAGAACTCGCACGATGACTCTGTGCAAAAACCAGGCTAGCTTCAGCTAGACCACTCTCAAAGCCACAAAATGTAGCATATTTCCACAACATACACGAAGTCTGTAGCTCATGGATGTCAAATGAATTGCTAGAAGCATTGAGCATCGGTGGCCTATTCGTTGAAAACTGCTTCCACTCATCCTCTGTACAGGGCTACATCTCAGCGACGCCAAGGATTGGGCTGAAAAATGAGCTGAATCAAAGGATGTAAATCATGATGCACACTTCTATATTACTGCTTGCATGAGCCGGATTACTAATGTACATCTGTAGAAATTTGCCTCGAATGACCACCTCTATTACGAGCTAAGTTGCTCAAATTAGTATAACTACTCTGTCTAGAACGTAGAGATAAATTGTCATCATCTGGAGTCATTACAGCTGATGAATCGCTCAAATTACTACTGACAGACTCCCAAGCGTTCTGCCCTATTCGGGGAGCTGTAGAACTTATGCCCAGTGGGACATTGAGGCGCCCGCCTGGATCACTAGATGACGTATCACTACGATGTATCACACGAGCTGATTGCGAACGCATAATTTGGTTCGGTCTTGAAACTGGTGTCATCCGTAGTGCCCAACCTGGAGAACTGGAGCGTGCTGGAGGTGTGAGAGGGGGAGGACCTTCACTTTCAGACTCTGTGGTAGTCGGTAGTTCGATATGCATTCTAGTTTTAGAGGGAGATGCTGTAGGTGATTCACGTCCGACAAATCGACGGGACGAATCGAAAGATCTCTTGCTCAAGTCGGGTGATGAAGCAGAATGACGAAGTGTACCTTTACTGCGTGTTCTATCCAATGGTAGAGAAGTTAAAGAAATATGGTTGTTGCTGCTATGTCGAGAAAGTATAGACATGCGCGACGCTGGAGAAGCACGAAACGAAGATATAAAGCGAGAGGTTTGCGCGCGTAATGAGAAAAGTGTCCTTTTAACTGGATCAGAAGTCTTGCGAGGGGAGGCGATATCATCTGTCCCATTGCCATTGCCATTGCCATTGCCACCTTCTTCCATAGCTAACAGACCATAATCGTCACGTTGTAACCCACCTGGGCCTTTCGTGTAAATGTTCCGCCTTCTCCGCAAGCAAGTGAAGTAGATTATAGCTAGGAGGAGCAGGCAGAGCGTAACTGCTGCAAGAGGATGCTTGATTGTATTCGCCGATTGATAGTAACTCCCAAGCGTATTCCTCCAAGAAGAATGTGAATGCCCACTTTTCCATTCAAAGACAGGTGTACCAGCATCTTCATCATGATCATGAGATATTGATTTTTTCGATTTTGGAACACTATCTGTAACTTCGAGTACCATACGACCTAAAGTCCAACTAACAGCAAGATCATTGATTTCATTAACACTTTGAAAACTAGGTGGTGATTTAAAACCTTTTTCTTCTGCTGCTTTTAGAGCTTCTTCTGTACCATTACTCTTTCCACCTTCACCACCACTATCTACTGAAAGTCTTGGTATTCCAATACCATCGTGTAACACGTTCACTATCCACGCAGCCTTGAAGCACTGCATTTCTAAGCGATGCAGATCTGTAGGTGCTTGTCCAGGGAGTGAGTTCGTCCTGCCATCGGAATGAGTCTTGACAATATCCTCCCAAGAACTAGAGCAATATTGTAGAGCACTTTTTTCAAAAGTAGGAAAGTCATAAACTCCACCCAATTTCCAGATATCTTGAGTTGAATACCAATATTCTGAAATTCCAATAAAATGATTTACTTGAAAATCAATAGGTGGAACATGTACTCCCATTAAACATGGATAATCTTTGCAATCTTGTTCAGCATTGAGAAGTGGTGCACTGTGCTTGATGCAAGCTGTGAAATCGCCTGTTCCTCGAGATGCATATCCTTTATGTCGACTCTCGGCCAGCAGGAGGTCCTTCGGCAGACATGGGTCGTCGACGACTACTAGAGGGCTCTCATCGGGAGATGATGAAGTTGAAGGTTGTAAAGAAGGGCTTGGACCATGTTTGCGAATGTACTCTCTGAGATTGGCGTCGACATAGCGCTCTCGAGCTTGATTTGTACCATATCCAAGCCAGGTAGTAACGAATACAGGATGGTGCACGTCTACACCGTCAAGGAGGCGAAGGTTGACGCTGAGTAGATTATCAGCATGCTCTTTACGGGCATCACTTGATGGTTCGAATGCGATTTGCGTAGACGCTCCTCCCATGTCTAGGAATCCATAGGTGCTAGAGTGTCGACCTTGTCCTTTATCAGCAAGACCGTGAGCGTCGAATCCGTCCAATAAATAATTCACAGCAACCCAGCCATAGACGCCTTCTTCCTCTCCTGAAATAATGCGAACTTGTTCAGCGCAATTGTTAATTGCAAAAGGTGTATCTTCTCGAATGTATCTGCAGGCACGCTCGAGAATGGTGGAGCTTTGATGGTCGCTTAACAGGCGCAACCCGGCAGTTGCGAGAATATAAACGGGCGTGGAAGCTAACTGTGAAGGCGGTATGATGTCTCTTGCATGGTCGAAGAGCGGGCGAAGGTAGTTATCCACATCTTGAGGGTGGTCAGCTAGCGATGATAGACCTGGCAAGGCAGAAGCAGCAGCATTAGCTTCTCGTAAACTGGGGTATAATGGAGGTAACACCCACCAGGCTCGACCTTGAGCGTCCATCCTGCTCCACTCTGCACGCCCTTCTCAATGCGCGGCAGGACTGCAATGCTATTCCCTGCAGCTTGTCGCTGCTCTCTCGCAGCTGCATGGTCGACCCAGCTATAGACATGCAGCCTGCTCCCTGAGGACCCAGCATCGACGACTATGCCGAACCGCCTGTTGCGCTCCCATGCGTGTGCTGGTGGAGGAGCTCTCTTGATGCTGCTGATGCTGCTGATGGCGCTGTCACTGTTGCTGGACCTGCCTGGATGGACACGCTGCACTCCTCCGCCATCGCGCTCGAAGACCGTCATCAACCACGCTGGACATTCACCCTAGACTTGCTTGCGTGAGAAGGCAGGCCAGGTCCGTTGTGCTCTCTCTCTCTCTCTCCCTCTATACGGATGATGGTACTTTGTGGTTGTAGAAAGTAGAGGGCAAGACAGCACCAGCAACCTAACCCAGGCATCGCAGCAAGCACAGGCGATGCTGATAGTCTGCATGGAGTGAGAGACATGGCAACACTGACAGATCTTGCAGTTCATGAACCTCCGCGCAGCTCCATTGTCGAATGCGTGCTGTAGCTTCTTCCATTCTGTCGCAACTATATTCAACAGTTTACTGCAGGCACCCAACTGGAGTCTAGCGGAGCCTCTAAGCTGGGAACATAGCATGTCTGCTTGCATACAAGACCAAGGGCACAAGTAGAAGTAGGAAGGCCCCTCAATCTATGCTTCCTGGACCATAGAGCTGGGACTGCAAGCTGGAAGTAGAGACACGTGACCGAAACAGACGATATACTCGAGCATAGTGCAAGTCTCTCCCTGTGCATACAAACACTCCATGCTACTGCCAGTGTGTGCCTTTAAACAAGCTGACTGCCAGCTCTTCTTCCCAGAAGAGTATACGTGGGATCTGCAGCCCATTCAGCCATGTTCGTCTCTACGAAGAATACACGATGGTTCAATAGCAGCCACACCTCCCAGGCAGACTGCAAGGAGACATACTCGCTCTAGACTTGGACTCGGAGATGCTTGTTCCGCAGGGTTGATGACCGACGTGCGTCTGAAAGGTCAGTGAGCATGGCCGCAAGGGAGAAAGTCGAGACGGGCAAGACGGCGGGGTGTGAGTGAGCAAGCAGGAACAGAGATGAGAAGGAACGTTGGATGTGACAGTGGGGAGTATAACCGCTTTTACTGCAGGCTCAGGCACAGCAAGGATTACATTTAGGAGGGTATTACAAGGAAACTAAATATCATCGGAACTGGAAAAAGGAAGACAAGTCAGAAAGGAAGCTTGACAGGAGCAGAGAGTAGAGGAGAGTAGAGTGGAGAGGGGATAATGTGGTGAAGGAGGAGTACGTAATGGAGAGAAGAAGAGAGAACACTCCAGCATACACAATATTCAGGATTTTCAGTGTGTTTGACAAATAGTCTGCATTTCGCAGGCATCCACCTCTCCCCCCCTTTTCAGGGCAAATAGAGAGAGACGAAGCCTTGTTATTGCGTTCAGAAAGACTAATCGATTTTTGTATTGTGCTCATCAAGTGTGTGTGCTAGGGTGTGTGCAGAACATTGAGATGTTCGAGATGGTGAAAGTTCTGCGGTGGGTGAGGCAGGATGGGAAGGGCAGGCGAGTGTGCGAGTGTGCGATGTGCTTACATGGTAATTGCTGTGTTCGCCTTCATTAACAACTTTCCATATTGTGTTCGGTGAGAAGGGAAGACAGAAGCAAGCCGTCCACGATATTCCATTTCAATTCTTCATCAGCCTTCTCGATTGGCTTCAAGGCTCATACAGCCATCCATCGAGCATTGCTACTTGCGCCTCCACTCACTGCATCCACCCTAGCCACTCTCCTCGCCCATCACCATGATGCTCGCAGCTACATCCACCCTCCGCTCCACCCCAAGGCTCGCCGCATTCGCTGCCCGTCGAGCGGCCAGCACCACCACCGCCAACGCCAGCGCAACCGCACAGCAAGCAAAGGACAAGGCTGCCGATGTAGCAGAGCAGGCAAAGGACAAGGCTAGCAATGCCGCAGAGCAAGCCAAGGACAAGGCTTCGGACGTCGCAGACAAGGCAAAGCAGCAGGCCTCGAGCGCCGCGGACTCGGCCAAGGGATACCTCGACCAGGCTTCTGCTTCGGGCTCAAAGATCCTCGGACAGATTGAGGAGCGTGCAGGTGGCTTGTTGGGGTGTGAGTAGTACTACACCTACACTGCTACCTTGCACCTGCTGATAACTCGTTGTAACCGCAGCCTACCGCGAACCCGTCGCATACAACCTCGCAGTCATCAGAGAAATAGGAAAGCAAGTCTACATCGCAGAGAAGCTCGCCCCTCCCACCAACCCACAGGCCATCAGAGCTGCATACGAGGACTTTTACCACAAGGCTAGTGATGCCTCGTGGTGGAGATCCATCCTCGAGTCCGGTGACTGGAAGAGAATCGCCCTCTATGCTCTCGAGGCGTACGGTATCTTTACCATTGGAGAGATGATTGGACGGAGGTGGGTGCCCTAACACTGAAGAGGACTCCCAGTCCCTGTTAGTTTACGCACACTGACCTGTGCATCCTTCACTCTCACAGACACATCGTCGGCTACAAGAAGGTCGACGACGGAGCCGCTCCCGCCCACCATTAAGCGAAGAATACGGCATAGCTATAGTGACGGCAGACCATCAATGGAGCAATCTAGAGCACATCCACCTTGTTACTCGACAACTTCTACACCACTTCACACTCTATAGCAATAGAAAGCTCGTTATGATTCTGTCGTCGTCCGCGTGCTAGTAATTCTAGCTTCTCAAAACCCCGGTGCTATAAACCGGATACAGCAACTCGCCGGACCACATTGTATAGAGAGAGAGAGAGAAGTAAACCTTGAGCATTGCAATACAACGCTATCATCCACAAACTATCCTCTTCCGTCGTTGAGTGGCCATTCATGCTGACTTGAGAGGCTCCCGTATATTCCCGACGCGTGTTTGTAGCTGGCGACACTGCCTTGTCTGGGACACTTTAATGCCTAAACCCTGCGCCTGATTGATTGTAACAACATCAAAATACGATGCGCTTCGTTGGGTCGAAAGTGACTGAAGACTCCCGAGTCTCTGACATTCACAAGTCCAATAATGCCAACTGTAGGACAATAGCGTCTGACCTCTTTCAAGTAAAAGTCTCCCATAGTCTCTCACTGACTTTCAATCCAATACTCTTAGCCAAACTTTCAATAAATTCTAATTCCAACATAGTAGAACATTTTAATTTTATTCCATCGGATTTATCAAATGGTGATATTGTTATTATACCTGTATAAGAAGAAGAAGAAGAGGATGATGTAAAAGTTGGATAGGTAGATAGGGATGCTGATGATGATGTTTTCAATAATAGTTTTAAACTTGTTAGAGATGCGATCTGTCAATCAAATGGATGGTCAGCTCCTGCACTCTGCATTAGGAGATAGTTGATTGAGTGTGATAAACCAGAACTCACCTCTTGCAATATATCCTGACTCTTCGCTAACGATCTCAATTCAACAGGTAATATAGTTTCTGTAATAGCGATTAATCGTTCTAAAGGAAAAGGTTTGGGTCCTGACATTCTCTGTGGTAATATTGTATCCTTTCTCCTAATAGGTCCATTCACTTCATTCTCAATATTTATGTTATTACTGCGTTTATTCGGAGTTTTACGCATAGCACCACCTTTTTTCTTTCTTTTTGATAAAGCTAAATCATCCTCTTTAGTAGCTAACATTAAAACATCTTTTTTAGATGGATTTGAAGATGCTAAAAATGATGCTATTAGAATATATTTTGATAATATTGATAATGAATCATTTATATTATTGTTATTATTAGATTGCATTGAAGATGTTAAGATACCTGATTCGGTACGAGTACGTTTAGAAGGTGTAATACTATTGTAAGATGGAGAGAATCCAGCTAGTGGTGATCCGTTGATTGATGAATTGGCATAGAAAGCAGATGCAGAGGAAAATTTCTTCGGTGTACCTTGTGTAGAAGAGGCAGACGTAGAGGCTCGTGGCGCGATCTCCTCAAGTCCAGTATCGAAATCCTGCTCTTCGTCCATTTGCAAAGGGCGTAATCCTCCCAGACTCTCAATTTCGCGCGAGAGGACGTTCTTAAATAGAGCGACAAGACGGTTGATGTCCCCAGCTTGGACTGAAAAAGGAAAAGAGAGCGAGAGAGAGACGATCAGAGATATACAAGCTATTCGGAGTTTCAGAACGATAGAAGCCGATGCGAGACTCACCCGCACCTGTCTCGACAGGTCTACGCCAATCAAGCCATAATCTCTCCATAAGCCATAAATAATCCGATAATTCATCTCCTAGATATGGTTCGAAAGTTTGATGAATGAGGTCTGCTAAAGAGGTTAAAAGGGTTGTCTGCTGTTCTGAAGTAAGATTCGATGATGTTGGAAGATCTCGCGAACATGTGTTTAAAAGGTAATGAACAATGTCTAATACCGTATTCCATGGGATGGGAAGTAATCAGCTTAGTACGCATGCGCTATAAGATGTAAGAACAATCTGACACACACCTTGTCGCTTTAGGCTTGGAAGCTGTAATGTAACGCCTGGCTCTGTCGCGCCGCGCTGCGGACGAAGGAGAAGCCACTCGCTTTGAGATGTCATGACAGGGACAATAGGTTTTCCAGTCTATTCATGGCAATGAGTAGTCAACAGTCAGGCGCTTTGTTCAAATAGTATATGTGAATGCTTCGCTACTCACAAGTTCAGCTATTCGCATAAAACTCGCTAACAAAGTACTTTCATTCTGACCGACAGGTAGACTTTCAAGTTCGGGTATTCTCTCAGCATTGAGAAGAACGACAAAGCGGGGTTTGGGTAGCTGGTTTGATTGTGTCGTTCTTTCTAGTTCGTCTTGCTCCTCCTCGCCACCGAGGGTAAAGACGGTCTTTAGACCGTCGATGAAGGCGGAGAATGATTCATCTTTACGATCTATGATTCCTAGCTTACTAGATGAAGTATTTTTGCTGTTTGAATGCTCAACAGCGCTGCTGTAATCCCAATTCAATTGCCATTCTCGACTCTGAGGGTCTTGCTGTATAGTATACCCTTCCATTCTCCCGTCCCAATTCAGCACACCACCAAGCGCGTTACTCCATTCTCCTCTCCCCCATCCTGATAAGCCATTCAGTATTCTCCCGTAGAGTGCTTTCGTAGACGCGACTTGTGCACAGTCTACGATCACTGCTTGTGGTAGGAGATCTTGTATGCAAGGTTGGGCAGAGCTTGAGCGAGCATGAGCATCTGAAAGAGGTCCACTTCCAGGCAGAGCCGAGCGTATCATATCTCCCAAAAGGCAGACATTGGAAGATGCTTGCATGAACAGTGAACGCGGTGGATGCGGCGTCTGCAGGAGGGCTTCCAGCGTGTTCTGCAAGTCGAGCAGACTCGGCATGGACAGGGCGGCGGTTCGAGGATCATCATGGTCATCCATGGTGCTTGCTACGCTGTCCAGACTGAGTTGGCCCTCGCTGCTGTCGTAGTATGGTCAGAGTGAAAGCATCGAGCTCGAGAGGTGTGTAGAATAGCCCGATCATCACTTGCACACCACCGACATTGCAAGACTCGTCGAGCTTCTTTGCAATTCCGCCAACAGCCAGCTCGCAAGACAAGAAGCTTTTCATTGCAGACAACTCTGCGGCACATATCTCAAGGTCGCCCTCCCACCTGCATGCTCGGCAAGCTTCTCTCCCGCGTATTCGGCCCATCATCAGCATCCACAATGTCTGGCGCACCCAACCCTGCCCCGACCTACGTGTACAAGATTCTCGAGACTGCCGCTACAAACCCAAGATATCAGTTCCCCGTTCCTATTCCTGCGTGAGTGTCCTCACTTCATGGCTATGCTGTGGTGCCAAATAATAATCTGACCACGTCACGCATGTACGCCACGTATATAGCTCTCACCGGTTCCGTGTAAGTTGGGTCCTTATGACCTCCCAAAGAGATTGTTACAAGCTGATTAAAGTACGTATTCGTAATTAGGACACACCTCTGGACGAAAAGGATGGATTCGTACACATGAGTACCTCGAAACAGGTCCCGGCCACACTGAACCGCTTCTTCGCGGATCAAGACGAAGTTGTCCTGCTCCGAATGGACTACAAACGACTTGCAGGATGGAAAGACGTTCGTTGGGAAGGAACAACTTCTGGACAAACTTTCCCTCATCTCTACGGCTATGGTATAGAAGGTGAAATGGTAGACTCGTTCAAAGAGGTAAAGCGTGGGAAAGATGGTGAAAAACTTACTGGATGGGATGAAGCTCTGAGCAAGCTCGAGCAGGAAGGTTGGTTGGTCTATTAAAGATCTAGAGAAAGGGCATAGGCTTGTAGATCCGGGTCTACATGTTATAGTATATTTGGCAGAAACACGAATGCCTTTATTTTAGCTGAACTTTTACAGTACATCTTGCTGACGTGACTGGCCGACCTCTATGTTTAACTAAGTTCAGATACTAAGGGAAGATGAAGCCTAGACCATCCACTCGAGAAGTCGATTTTCCCACGCTTGGCTTCAAACTCCGAGCTGTACAAAGGAACTGACATGTCCGGTGCATGTTGCTGGGAATATGACAGAAGTAAACGGATCAAGCCGGCGGCTTTCGTGATGCCACACATACGTTCTCAACAAAGTAATTTCCTTGCTCTCAGCAAATGGCAAGACACAGCAAAGCAACGTTGAATCATTGTCCTCTCCTCTTGCTCAACTGTTCCACAGCTCTAAGAGAGAGGAATAAACGGTTTACAGAACATAAAACTTCCTCGATACACCCTACGATCGTCAAGCATGTCAAATTCCACCCTATCCGCTGCTGGCTATGAGTCAGACGATACCGGTCCGGTGCTCAGTCCTAGCAGAAGACGAGCACTGGTCGTATACTCGTCAGACGAAGAGGAGGAGGAGGAGCACGAGCGATTCAGTACGCCATCTACTGAACTCGACGGAGAAGACGACCACCAGAACACCACTAGATCTTCATCTTCATCTCCGACTACTTCTTTATCGGCGCTCAGCTCGCTAAGCGATGATGAGGGTTCTATCAGTGGCGCTGGCAGCGATACCTCCACCAATTCTGAAGACCATGATGGCACCCTTGATTTCGTAGAGGGAGTGGATTGGGACGTAAAGAACCATTATATCCGACATTATGGTTACAGGGAGCGTCTGGAAGAAGTTGAGATTGTAGGTCTTGCTTTTTCGATCTTCCTGCCTTAGCCAAACTTGACGCACGCCGGGACAATGATTCTGATTTGATCCGTTTCCTCTGCTCAGAGCAAAACCGGACAAAAGATATTGAATCTTCTAGTTGCCAACAAGAGCTTTCGCTTTCGATTCTCTCGAAACAACGCTGAACTCGCTGTCGGCATCTTGGATAAAATCGAAGTCGTCTACCTACCTGGCTCACGTCAAGACAAGCGACGTATGCTAAAAGTAAGGAAAGCTATACTCCTTGCCCATCCACCATTTCTTTTATCACCCAACTTACTTTGGGGCACAAGAATGCAATCCTTAGATACATCAGAGGAAGACTTACCCACATCAATCGACGCGCTCAGGACAACGCATGGAACCATTACGCTGTCCACTGGTGTTTCTCAGATGAGGGCCTAAATTGGATGAAGATGCAAGTCAACACTCTCTCTTTAATCAAATGTTGTAATTCTATGCTAATTATTCTTATGAATTCTTGCTCTACAGGCTGAGAAGAATGCCTTGGAATGGCAGCGCAGCTAGCTTAGAAGGTATTCCACCTATCAATATCGACATAGACATTAGCGCAGAGACGCAAGCAGATTGGACCTCCAAAGAGGCCGTGAGAACCGTCTTGAAGGAAGTATTGCACGCAGTGAATGCAGACGAGATCTGTGGCGACGGAGAGCTTAGAAGCGTTTGGGCCAAGGTCGCTCAAATGCAAACACTGCATCTTGTCAAACATCAATGTGGAGTAATCTTCACCTTGACTAGAGCTAAGATACCCAGCGACGTAAATGAGATCGAGCGTGCTATCGCCAAGTTCACAACGGTATGTTCTGTTGCTTTTCCCTCAACTTAAGAAGAGACTAATTGATTGACTTCGGCAGATCAAGCAAGGTCGTCCTGCAATCTTGACGGCAGAGTTTTTCGAAAATTTAGATGGACGAATTAGACAAATCCTCGAAGAGCATGACGTTGCGGAAGACTCCTTCCCAAACCTCAACTTTGCATGAAGCGATGCTTAAATACCTCTCGAAAACAAGTGCCGTCTGAAGTGGTTAAAGTGGTCGAAGTGGTTGGAAGTATAATCCTGGAAGAAACCAGTACAAACGTGAAGCTAGTCAGAAAAGTAATGCCTGGAGCCCTACTCTAAACATTCGAGAAATATCAATGAAACTATCGTGTCGTTATCCGTAAGAAGTCTCAGCGATTGTAGTTGCAGATAGTTATAAATAAAGAGCTGTGCTCGTCCATTGGCCAGTACCAGGCTTGACTTGTGAGGTCACGGTAGGTAGCTGGGATCACATCGAGGGTGGCCTCCAGAACGCAAAAGTAACAAAGCTACTTGTAGCAGTAAATGAGAAGACGTGCTTATTTCTAATGCCTTTTGGTTTCTGCGTTCATTATGTTCGCTTACTCCAACTCCAGTTTACTTCAAATCGTCAGCTCTGTTAGCGGACCGAGCAGCAGCAGCAGCAGCAGCATTGCAGCCCGGAGTGGGTAATGCATATGCACGGCTGCTGGCTGGTCAATACTTTGTATTCAAAGAGAGCGACGTACAGTCCGCCTGACGTTCCACATGAAGAGCTGGTGTCCTGCAGAGTGACGGCGGGCAGCTGCTGGAGCCACGATATCCGCATGATACCTTGGACTTAGCCGCAACCCGAGCTTCATGCACAGCAGCATGCAGACCACCAAGGTAGGCATGATACTTGTGTCATAGAAGGCTGTCATTTGAGCTATACGTTGTCAGCAGACTCCTCCCCTCTTTCGGCTACCCGATGAGGTCCTAGCCGAGATCATCGTTCAATGTGGACCTCGTTCATCAATCAGTCTCGCGCAAACGTGTCATCGAATGCACAACATACACACATCTAACTCCACGTGGAAGCGCTTCCTCGAGCTGTACGACTACCCAGATAATGGCGAGATCCCAGCTGCACATGCCAAAGAGACAGCTATCAGCCATTACTGTCGTTCTTGTGACTGTGAGAAGCTCTTGCTTCGAATAGAGTTGGTTACATGCTTGTTCATGCTTTCATTTGTCCGTCCTGACAGCTATAAAGAGCGGCATCCAGATGTTCTACACTGGAAGCGTCTGCATTGCTTGCGAATATCGAAACCCAGACAACCAGGTATGGCTCGACTCGCCTGCTGCTTAAGAAGCCCTTCAAACAGAAGAAATCAGTTTATTCACCATTGAAACTTCTGCAGCAACGCCATTTCTACTGTCAGAGCCGGTTCAATCGTACCAGGTTCGGGCATAAACCGCTTGCAAGCGGCCCATTATAAGACGACACAATCAACTAACCCTTCGTAGGCAAGGCCAAATCTCAGACAAGTATCGACTGCAACCTGCAGTGGTTGACTCTCATTACGCACGTTGTAGCACAAAGCAAAGGAAGTACAAATACAACGACAATGCATCGCTTTTAGCAACCTTTCACCACATTATATACGTTATTACTTCTGTTGTTGATAAATTCGTAAACATCTTCTCCTACGCCCATTCGGCATTGCATTTGCTGCACAAGTCCAATTCAAGCCTAGACTTCAGTATACCATCACTCTCCCTCATCCGCTTCCATAACGGCTTCTACCTCTTTCGCTTGCATGAATACAAGTACAGCATCGATATCGGCAAGATTGTTGATTTGGTAAGAATTGCCACGAGGAATAAGAAAGAAACCGCCTTTTGCTACTGAAAATTCAGTACGATGTACCAGTACACGAACTGCACCTTGATGGCAGAAGAGTACCTGTGATGTAGCCAACGACCAGCTTCAGTTATAAACTCAATGCTAAGCAAAGTGAATGCGTATTTTGTGCTTACGTAGGTATTATCCTTGGAGGGTTTCAAAGGTTTCTTTTCCCCAGGCGGAATGACAAGCAAGCCAGCGCCCAGAAACTCGCCATCTGTAAAGACACGCTGAAAGCGATAACCGTGTTTCGTTGCTTTTGGGTCCAGCATAGTCGATGTGAAAGCGACGCCTGTTTTCAGATATCGACATAGTCAGTATTGCGAGATCTTGCATTCAAAATGTACAATCTCAAGAGTGAAAAAACTCACGCCTTTGCATTTCTTTCCCGTCAACGTAATCCCAAACGATTCCATCTGGGTCAGTTTCCTGATCCCATTTAGCCCAATCTTGATCTATACCCTGTCCAGGCCCTTCATCTTCATTATCAGTAGCCACGGAAACGCTCCTAGTTTTCGCCCGTTTGTTAGGTCCCTGACTGATTGATCGTGACCGCTTATGCTTATTGACGAGAGATTTGACAGGTGGTTTCGGTCTATCTGCGATGCCGACTTTTTCATAGTATGCAGCTCCAGAAGGTGAATCGATTCGTTGATATATAACATGTTCATTCCGCCAGAATGCAACTGGACTAGTTCTATCTCGTCTAGAGCGTCGCACTCCATCTGGATGTTCAACCACCCTCTTTGTATACTTCTTCCGTGGCTTCTCAGACTGTTGCCGCTGTTTTTGCTGCTGCTTGGAGGGTTTCCCGTTGGCACGTATCGGTGAATGATCATCTACATCTTCGATATGTCCAGAGTCATTCGCTGCTGCCTTGTCTCTTTGCTTGTTCTTTACGCTTAATGGAGGCGGGAGCTCATCCGAGACATTTGACGAATCATCATCATCATCATATTCATCTGGCTGGACAGTGTAGGCATCTCTTCGGTCGTCGTCGTCTTCACTTTCCTCCTCCTGCTCCTCATCACGATCATCAATGTATTGCCGACTGCCACCGGCTGCTTGAGGTTGTTCGTCATCCGAGTAGTATTGCTGCTGATTTGGCTCTTGATCGTATCCATTGTCCGGTGGGCCCTGGTCATATACCTGGTCTGCCGGGAATTCTCCATCGTCTTCGTACGCAGGTTCAAAGCCACCTTGATCATCACCATCGTCATCGTCATATTCCTGCTCTACTCGAGCAGTAGTATCTGCACGAGATCTCTCCTGCAATTCAGAACTCGGTGGGGCAAAGAGACTTTCTCTACCCTTCCCTTTTCCATCAAAGACAGGAGACGATGAAGGCTGACCATGATTTAAGCCAGATTGGACACTACTTCTCCTCCGTTTAGCTTGTGCAGAGCGCGTGAGACTACTTTGGATCGCTTCATTCTCCTCGTCTGTTGACGTTGGGTCTTCTAAAGCTGGCAGGCGTTGCCTAGAGGTAGAAGCGACGGCGTTACGACTTTGTCGAGGCGTTCCAGATATTGATGGAGAGGAACGTTGCATGCGCGAAGGCGAGGGAACGACATCGTAAATATCGGATCGTGTCGATAAGCGACTTCTGGTAGGGTGTGGAACTGGAATATCATCGATAGTACGGTTACTCTTGTTGAAGAAAGAGCCTGCAGCAAAGACGATGCAATGTAAGACTTAGCATAGGCTACTTGATAGCTCAATAGAAAAGATAGACTTACTGCCTTCTAGGGACATTGTCTTTGTACCTCCATCATCTTCTGCGTATATATCATACTCATCCTGTTCGACCACGGTTATTTCACCTGCGTAAATGTCCGAGCGCCCGCTTTGACGCCGCCCGCGATGTACCGACGAGACACCTGTGATGTTATTGCGAGAGTACTCCTCCTCTTCATAGTCCTGCTCTGGCCCACGGGAAGCGTCTCCTCCATCGTTCTCGTATCTCTGCTCCTCTTCATCACTCGCTAATGCTCTCGAGGTGGCGTTTGAGATTCTGCCCCGGCCTGCATAAGCAGCGGTCTGATCTAGCTCCTCGTCGTGGTCGTCTTCCTCATACTCCTCTTGCTCTTCCAAGATTTGAGATATGCGTTTTGCTCGCTGCAATGGAGGTATACTAGCAGGACTCCCAGCGAAGAATGCATCCATGTCTTCCATTCCATCCGAAGTTCGAGCTATCCGGCCGTTTGGTGCGATAGGCATGCCTGTTTTGCTGTCAACAATGAACACATGACAAGCACGTACATTAATTCTGCTCTCTTTCCTTCGTAGATGCGGTTAAAATGACACTCACCGTCCTCTAACCCCAATCTCGTGCGTAACATCGGGCCGACGTTGATGCCTTTTGCTGGCGCTGGACAAGAGGTGTTGCTGCGACTCGCTGTTCCTAGAGTATGCCTGTGAAGGTCCAGCAGACAAAGATGGCATTTGCATGCGGTTCTTGCTTTTCGGAGAGGCTGCAGCCGGACTCTTGAAGAATGCGTCTGGATCCTCGAAGCCATCTTGAGTCAGTGGAACGTCGCCCTGCCTAGGCATGGCCGCTCCAGTCCGCCTGTGTGACGAACCAAGCATCAGCATGTGTACACAAGCGCACCAATCAACCCTCATCCTGTCTGGATAGACTGCTTCAACTCACCTGCCCCTCTCGCCCAGCGCCGCTGTGACGGCCTCTCTGGGCGCACGCTCATGCCGGTGAGCCATGCGGCGGCCAGGGAGGGCTTGAAGGTGCTATCTTGTCCTATGTTGCTGGAAGTATGATGTCTTCTGCTCCTCCTTCGCTCGTATACAACTATTCTCCAACTCTGCCTTCGATTGCCTTTTGTGCAAGAACGCGAGCAAGTGGCTCGAACAACAAAACGAGCTGATAGCTTTGATCGATGATGGGAAAGCCGTGGATAAACTGAAGAGTAGGCAATTATTGTGTGTTATTCCCATGGTATGAAGGCAACAGGGTGCAAATGGCCACTCATGCATGTCCGCTTCTGTCCCGCAACTGAACTTCTCGTGCTTTGCTTTGTCAGGCACCATTCACGGCTTAGGTAACCACAAGTAGACGACTTCATTGCTATAGTCAATGTATGCTAGCGAAACTACAATGTGCTGGCGTCACTATATCCTGAGTATGTATAGCCAGACCTAGCCTCGTCCTATCCAGGAAGGCATATTCGTAGCCATGCTAGAGGCGCCAAGCAAGGACAATCAGTAAGGCTTAATTCAGTCATTAGAGGCGGTCCACAAAAACACTTACATGGTATGCGACAAGACATTCGTATCCAGAGGCAGACTCGCCATGTAGACGATAGAGCTGGCGACGTGCTTGGGGTCAAAGACAGGTTCTTGCTTGATTGTCCCGTCAGCTTGGGGTAGGCCAGCACTTCCTCTGCTGCCCATCGCGGTAGCAGCGTTGCCTGGTAGTATTATACTATCAGCTACTTATTAGTCGGTTCCGTATGAGGAAGAGTCTCACCAATATCGATTTGCGAGACAGCAATACTGTATTTCCTGCCATCGAGTGCGGCAGTCTGAGAGAAGGCAGTAAGGATTGACTACATCAGCAATCCCCCCTACACTGTAATTTAAAGGCGAGGCCCAGAAGATCATGAACGCACCTTCGTTAAACCAGTAATTCCATGCTTGGCGGAAGTATAAGCGGCCGAACCAGGTCGTGGCGTGACAGCTGATATGCTTCCGTTGTTAATGATGCGACCACCTTGAGGTGATTGCTTCTTCATTTGTATAAAGGCATGCTTGATACAATTGAAAGGTGCCGTGAGATTGATAGCTATTGTTTTTTCGAAATCTTCTAGGTTGACTTCTTCGAATGATGGGGCGCCGATGGACATGCCGGCATTCTATCACGAGACAAGCGGAATTTAGTGTCGTTGCTCTGCGCAAGGAAGCGTTGGGAGGGCGAACGAACATTGAAAACGAGGTCAACACGGCCTAATGTGAATGCGCGTTAGTTCAGTCCGGAAATCGTTATTGAAATTGAGACATCCGTCAGACTCACCGAACTTGTCTACTGTCTCTTTGAAGAGGTTCTCGACGAATCCAGGGCTGGTCTGGTTTTCATATACAAGGTCAATCTTACCTAGAGTCGCAATAGGTCTCCTGCCTAGCCGCTCACCAAGTCACCCGGAACAACAAGGCTCTTTTCGATTTCCGAAGCCGTCTCTTTCAGTTTTGCTTCATCGCGAGCAGTGATGACGACAGTCCAGCCTTCTTTGCCGAGTGCAATGGCACTTGCTTTTCCAATGCCTGCAGTGGTATTGAGGTCAGCTTGTTCTGGACAGACTGGCCGGCAATAGATCAACCCCGCACTCACCTGCGCTGGCACCGGTGACAATGGCGACTCCCTTGCTTTCGGACATGGTTGCGAGTGCGATTAGGGAAGAGGTGTGATGGCGAGGTCTGCAGAGCAATCAGTGGAACCAGAGCGAATGTCTGCCGTGTTGAGAGAGCATAGTATTGAAGCCCGGCTATTAACGGCGGGCGATCAAGGCCGCGACTTGCAGAAAGAAACGTGCCGCTTGTCCTGCGTGAGCCGTCGAGCATAGCCTGCCTCTTTCATCGTTCATCGTATGGATAATACTGAAGGGTCTCGATAGGTTGTGTATCCGTCTTCAGTCTGTAGCTTCTGTGAGTCGGAGCTTGGCTTGATGCTGTTAGAGCACGTGTTCGGCAAGCCCGGCAACGACGTCGACAGCTATAGAGCTACAAGCTCGACAAGGCCATACACGGATGTTCAGGTATTGATGATAACTATCCTCACCTATCGCACATGTACTCAACAAGCTCTGAATCAGTCTACAGCCTCGTCACTCGCTGCAGAACTCTGCCATTCCTCCACCACGTCAGTTATATCAATAGCACTCCGCTATATGCGTAGAAATTGATATTTATAGGATTCATATACTTCCTTCCTACGTAATTCGGACAGGAAGGGAAGGAAGGGCAATGGCTTTGTAAAAGGCCAGCCAGCTCTCCTCTCTTCTGCTTTCCTCCACTCGCACTCCTCAGGTCGCTCTACTCGCTCCATCACCCACACTCACAGGCATGTTCACCGCCACTTCCCGCTCGCCTGCGCACGTGATTCTTCTCGGCTTGTATGCCTCCTACGTACGAGCAGCACCGGCACCTCAGATTACCTCTGCACTTGCATCAGCAACCTCCCAAGCAGGCTCAGAAGTCAGCTCAGTGACGTCCGCTGCAGCGTCAGGCGTCTCCTCCGTAGCTTCGGATGCAGAGGGTGCTTTCTCTTCCGTTTTCTCTGCAGCCGTCCTAGGCATTCCTTCGGTCACAGACATCGAGCAAGCTTTAGGAGAAGATAACTCCACTCTTGCTTCTGAACCCATCTCGGCGCTCCTCGTTCCATCATACTCCAACTTCACTCAGCAAGGTTGGAATGTCCGCTTCAATGCTTTTGCCTACAAGCTACCTTCCGATACAAGTGATCTAAGCAAGATTTTCGATATCCTCGGCATCGATAACTCGACCTTGAATACCACAGAGCAGGCCCTCCTCACCAACCGCACTACAGATTTGGCTTCCCTTCCCATCGCCGGCATCAATAATCTAACCGTCCAAGTTAGCTATGCCGGACAGCCAGTTGGAACCCCTTTGGCTCTTCAAGCTGCAGACGATTTCGGCGAAGTTGACCAGTTCATGGTCGTCCCTGGTCTTGCCAACATGACTGGAAACTCGACTCAGATCAATCAAACTGTAGTCGTCCAGCTGTACGCTCAGAATGTCACCGGTCCAGGAAACAGTACTACTATTCTAGTCCCCGACACAGGTATCTCGGTAGTTTCAGACGTGAGTCAACACTTCTTACGCCCTATTCCTGTCCTTCCATTCTCATGTTTCAATCGATTTGCCTTCCAGATCGATGATGTTCTCAGAGTTACCAAGGTTTACGTCCCAACGACGGGATTGAAGAACTCTTTTGCAGAGCCATATGTGAATTATGACAATACACCAGAAGTATTCGCAGAGTGGGAGACGACTCTACCGAATGTCGCATTCCAGTATGTTTTCAGTACACTATTCTGGTAAGCGAAAAGGAACCTGCTGAATGTGAATTCTCATTTCAGTTACGATACCACTACTCCATTGGAGTTGACTAGAACATACGTCGAATATCTCTTCAGCAATTACCCTCTGGGCTCCCTGGATATGAGACCCATTAATATAACCGAACCTTCACAAGTTCTCGATGCTCGTCAACTATCCTTGACTCGCTTATTCCAGACATTCCCACAGCGAAAGTTCGGTGAGTAGTTTTGAGGCCTTTCTAGTTAGATATTCAGTAGTTTGCATAACTCGTAGCTAATGTAAATGACTTCTTGCAGTCCTCGTCGGTGATACCAGCTCTTCAACCCTCTTGACAGCATACCCTCAGATCGCACAAACCTACCCGGAACAACTAGCTTGCATTTTCATCCGAAACACATCAGCAACAGATCCAGATGATAAACTACCATACGATACCAGTAGTTTCCAAAGTTTGAACAGCTCGCAGTACTTTTTCTATACTCAACCTTCAGATCTTCTCGGTCTTGATATCGCAAATGGACAATGTGTTAATCAGACTATACCGCAGAATGTGACTTTCGGTGAACAAGGTGGTCCATTCCGTTTGTAAACGGTTCAGATCTTCTTTGTCTTCTTACCTCGACAGTCCGACCTTGAATACGAGTCCAGAGAAGTTTTATAATACACGCAAGAACATTAGTAAGAATACCTGTAGTACAGTTAGACACACCCATTGTAGTCAGAGTGCGGCGAAACACGGGACCGTGCAGACGAGCATGTCAAGCTAGCCTTTGAGACATACTTTGTCGCTCTTTATCAAACCTTTCTTCATTTCTGCGATACCAATCACTCTAATACGCTAAGCAGCATTGGAAGATGAACTACTACGACTAGCAAAGAGATCAGAATACTTCTGCTTTGGAGAGCAGCGGATACACTCTTTGATAAACATCTTCAAACTGAAGATCTTCCAAGTGCCACTTGTTCATATTTTCGACTGAGTATACTGCTTCAGTATTTCTGCATGAAATTGTTCAAGATCAGCCACAAGTACGTAATGTCAATAGGTCGAAAGCTCTGCGCTGAAAAGCGATCACTCACAAAGCTCATCGTGCTTGCCACCTTCTCCAGCCGAAGCAGGAATAGAAGATTTAGGAGCGGCAGCATTGGGCTTGACCTTGTTGACAGAGTGAGTTTCGACATATTCAAGGAAAGATTCCAAGGATCTATCTCCTTCATAATCAACAAATTCACTTGATCCAGCAGCTTTGAATTTAATAGTTGGGAATCCTTGTACTCTGAATCCAGCAGCTGGTGGAATATCATTCTCATTGGCGTCCATCTTGGCGATCATAATATCGTTCTTGGAGTTGACGAACTTCTCGCCTAGCTCTTCCCAGATAGGAGCGAGACGTTTGCCTGTAGGGATGAAATACGTATTAGCATTGTGGACAGGAAGGATTAGAGACAAATTTTTACGTCCAGTGCCCACACCAAGATGCGTAGAGTTCGATGAAGATGTCTTTCTTGTTCTCCTTGAGGATGACATCCTCGAAGGAGTCGGCGACAACGTTGTAGACGGCCTCATCCTGAGTCTTGGGGACAGGCTGGCTCTTGATGCTAGGAGTGATTTCGCCCTTGCTGAACTTAGCAACAAAGTCACCGACGTTCTTGGCGTTGACCTCCTGGCTTTGTGGCATTGGGAACTTGGTGGATTCCTGGATCTGCTGGATGGCAAAAGAGGGCCACTTGGGCTCGGGCAAGTTGAGGGACTTGGCGTGATCAGAGAACTGTAGAATGACATATCAGTACGTGTCTGCTGTAAAATAATATAATCTCCCTTACCTTGTTGGTGTCAATCCAGACGAAGTTGATCTTGCCCTTGTATTCACGAGCGATTGGCTCAATGCTCTTTACGAGAGCAGGACGCTCAGGGTCATCGGATGGGACAAAGATGTATGCAAGAGGGATGCCAGCTTCAGCGTAAAGAGCAAAGTTCTCTGGTGAGATCTCGTCGAGTAGAGGAACGGAGTGATCATGAACAAAGTCAACTAGGCCTTGAGCGGTGAAAGAAGCTGTGAAGTCATTTCTGCCTTCATCGAAAGTCTTGTATAGGACGACGGCGGGAGGTGTGACACCAGCTTGTGAGATGGCGGTGGGATCGGTAGTAATGCCGAACAGGTAGTCATCACGGTAGGATTCGGCGAACGAGTTGTAGATTTCCTTGTTTGCAGTATCGGCTGCATCGAGGTAGGCAATGAGTACAATCTTGTCGGATCCTTGGAATTCGACGTGGTTATCGGCGGTGACTTCGGAAACGGCGGGAAGGGCTTGCCTGGGAAAAGGGCGAAAGCTCAGTCTATGTACACCTACAGCCAACGTTTGAAGGTATGCTGCTTGCAGACTGTATATCTTCAGGTGGTCTTGCTAGGGTACAACTAGCTCCACTTCCATTTCATCTATCCCGCATGATAGATGAATGGAGGTGAAGCTGATTGTGCGCTACCAATACGACCACCTGATGATCTACGTCCTGCAATGTTCATTCCGAATTTCATACGCACTTCTTCATGTAGCTAATGATACCATCGGACTTTCTGCTGCCGCTGTAGTCGGTTGGCTCTCCCTTACGGAAGATCTTCAAGGTACTGTAATGCATGGAAGATGATGATCAGCGTCTACCTTCAAGCTTGTGCACACGGCACTTTCTGCCGAGCTGTTCAATGCTACACGTACGGGTAACCTGCGGGGAAGCGTATTGCGAGTCTCTTTAGTACGTATTCACATTGCCACGTAAAGGATTCCTCGCACTCACCACTGACACCATAAGCGGAGCAGAGTTCAGTCTCGACCGTGCAGTCTACCTTGGCGAGCTTGATGTTCTGGCTCTTTAGCTCGGTTGCGGCTGTCTCGAAGTTGGGTGCGAGGGCTTTGCCTGTTGGGGAGCAAGACAAAGGTGTTAGCAGGAGGACAGAGACGGTGATTTGAAGGGAACCGGGAATACAATGGCCGCACTGATATCCACAAGAGTGTTGATGATGTCGAAGAGTGTTGTAGGGCGGTTAGAAGGTCGGATCATGCAAGGTGGCGGCGTGGAAGGCAAAAGAAGTTAGGACAGACAGGACCGATTGAGACCGAGCACGAGGGGCCTACCCAGGCTGCATAACGTGAAGAGCATGTCAGTAATGGCCTGCACTGTCAATGTAAGCACGCGACCTACGTGCAAAGAACTCGACCAGCATCAAATCCTCCGGCGTGACGGCGGTATGGAATGAATCCTTTGTCAGGTCGAGGACGTCGCTGGCCACGACATGGCTAGCGAGCAGTGCTACTGCTGCCGTGATGAATGCTGCTGCCTTCATGGTGTGTTCTGTGTTGATGTTCCTGGGTAATGGAGTGCGTCGAAAGCAGAAAGCCAACGACGCGCTGCCGACGTGGCTCAATCATTCAGCAATTCAAATGCAGGATGGAGTGGCAAAGGGCAAGTCGGGCAGCGAGCAACGCACAAGGCTGGTGATAGTCCATCCTTGCCATACTCTAGCACTCCAACAGTGCACTTTCACCCATTGCTACGATGTTCCGGGTCTGCAGTCGCGCGCCTGGCAATGCGCTGAACAATGGCGGCGATGGCTGCATACGCGCAAGTTCTGACATGCTCGGACTGGACTGTGCCCAAGTTGTGTGGACGAGCAATGTAGGTGTACTGCTCCTACTGTATGTCGTACAGCGATCCCATGCTTGTGGTCGTAAGTGCCGTCCCGTCCGCTTTCTCCACGCAAGCTTGCTAACCCTGTGCAGGCTACATAAGTTACCTTTTGCTAGAATGACCTCGCACCGGAATCTGGAAGAGATATTGAAGACAAGCACACGCATCGATAAATGATCAGTTTCTCATCAGCTGATAATCTTACACAACTAAGTGACCTTCTCTTTCCAGGCAATGTGAAAAAACTTCCCTTCTCTTCCTTTCCATGTCCATTTCGTGTCCATTTATGAGACGTGTCCATGGACATGGAAGTTGGAAGGCTACCTGCTTCCAAGCTTATCAAGTGTCTTCCACCCGTCCAAAACCATCGTCTTCCAATTTTTGGGGTATAAAAGCCAGGCTGAACGAGCGCTCCTCTTCTCTCTTCTTTTTCGTTTTTCAACTAAATTCTAACACCCAATCCAGTTCTGTTACCTTTTATTGACAATAACTAAAACCTCGCTGAATACTACAAAGTCCTGCTCTCGGCCAATCTCAGACTATTCATCTTACAGCAAGAACAAGAGCTAGAAGAGGACATCCAATGCCAACCCGGCCAGGGCTGGATACAACTCCATAGCAGCAGAAGTCAGAGTCTCAGCTAGATAGCAGACCGTGATGTATGCACTCATCAGAAGCTGGACAGCTGACTCCAAGAATCGCTTTTTCACGCGGCAAGTACCCCCGATCAGCCGAAGAAGCTCCACCTCGCAAGCTACATCCCTCCTCGCAGCGATGCCATCGAAGGTCTGGACGAACTTTGTGTCCCAGTTCTTACCGGGGAAGATATACTGATACTGGTAATCCGTCACGATAAAGCAACCTCCAAACTCCTGCACTGGACTTTAGTCCGTACCCACCATTCACGCACGGCTTCAGCCCACTCCCGAGCTACGAGGGGTAAGCAATGGCTTACCAGCCTCGAGAGGAGCGCGATGAACATAATGAGAGATGAGCTGCTGACTATTTGTCATCGTCCCTTCCGTGTATCTCGACTCCTGACGCTATACAGGTCCGCTAGTCACTCTCCTTCAACTTTCGGGGAGCTGTGAGCGTCTATCAGAGCAGAGTCCTACGCGGTAGACTGCACTGCGTCGGAAATCGGCCAGCATGTTCAGGATATCGAGAACCTACTGGCGGACGAAGGCATCCACGACGACTTCGGCTTGATAACCAGTGAAGACAGATCAGCAATCCTGCGAGCGGTGCTAGAGGAGCTAGCAGACCAACTGTTCGGTCTCTCCGAGGCGGCAGCACATTCGGACTGGTGCGAAGGTTTCTCAACAACTACTATGGCAAGGCGGACTGGAAGTCAACTCATTTAATTACCCTGCGTCAAACGAATCCCATCACTGAAGCGGAGCTGCTTGCTATCGCCACGTAAGACTTTGTTATTTACGGTCAAACGCACTTGCTTCTCAGCTGATATATCATATCTGCGACCCCCACAAAATTATGAAGAGGCGCAAAGATAATAGTCGTGCTTGACTATGCTATAACACGTACTTATCAACACAATGACAGGCAAGTCGCACAAGCGCCGCAGTAAGTGCCTCGTGTTATTGCGCGTCCTGCCCCGCATGCACTGACGTCCATTGCTGTCGATTCCATGCAGGCAGCCGTCGAAAACAAAAGCAACTCTTAGTCCGTCACGGCGCCCAGGAAAGGCAAGCGGCCGTGCTCGTAGATGAAATCAATAATGCCTCTGATAATGTTTTCAATGAAACTCAGCGAACTGCCCATCGCGCAGCAAGATCTCGAACCCAAAGTTCTATGCATCACGAGGTACTGCCAATGTCATAGCGATGCACTGCCACGAGTTGCAGCAACTCTTAGCAGCAGAGCATGGCATCTTTCAAGCATTCCTGGGAATCTACTCGGACGACAGGAAGGCCATAATACGAGTCTGCTTACAAGCGATAACGGACGAGTTATTCTTCTTTAGTCCAACACTACAGCATCCTTACAGGTCTGTAGATGTATGTGTAGCGGCATTGGTCCTCAAGGAGGGATTTTTCTTTGGAGCAAGATGGGGAAGGGATGCAGAAGGAACTCTGGCCGCTGTTTCGCACGACGTACGGGACCCTGCTACCAGAACATATATACAGCAACTCATTCAGGGCATTGTCAAATTCGACATGTCCCATTTCTCCAAATTGCTGCAGTAAGAAGTAGAATCGACCACAAACAGATTACACACATACTTTAGCTGTGGTTGCATAACCACTGTTGAGTTTGTTGAATCTTCATTTTGCAATTCATACACCTTCCAGCCTCACGCCCCTCGAAATACAACACCCTGCTGGCTAAAGTTCTGCACAAATCCGACTTCTTCGCTCCATCCAGAGGGAGGCGTAAAGATCGCCAAATCGCCTTCGAAAACGCTGTCAGGCGGCGGCTCACTGACAGTGCACTGCGATTTCATTCCGTTAGTCTCGGCTCAGGCTCCTAGCCGCAACTGAGCCACTCACTGAGTCTCGACATGTGTAGACGATGATGGTACCGAAATCTAAAGAATCTTTGTCCAGATCATCGACTCCAAGGATAGACAAAATCGGAGGCATGATCTAAGGCCACACAACTAAGACATCAGTATCACAATTCAGCCTTGCTGTCTTGCAGTCGCGACCCACCTGAAATTCCACCTTTCGCTCGGCCCCACAAGCACACTTCGGCACAGCAGTGGGTCTCGACTTGCGTTGATCCGAAACCCATAGTGGCTTGACTTCAGCATCACGATAGTAATACCTCAGGACCTGATCAGGTTCATTGTAAAGTCTTTCCTGGAACTTAAGGAAAGCAGCGTCGACTGCAGTCCTGGTATCTGGCTCGTTCCTATCCTCTGTTGACAATTCCTCCTTGTACAATGTCGCGTTCTTGATTCTTTCTTCGATATCTGCAGAAGTCCAACACATCAGTTGATTAAGTTTACATCCGAACGACACTACACTAGTACCTTCTGTCGTTATAGGAGCCTCTTCCTCCTCCTCCACATCCTCGGCTCCTGTCTCGATTAGCCATTCGTTCCAAGGCTTGCTTGGGCAAGGATCGGAATGCTTCATTTTGCAGGTAGGGCACAGTCCGGCGTCTGCACGAAGACAATGCCAATGTCAGCCAATCGTCAGGTCACAAGCAAACACCGCCACAGCTCAGACCCACATTGCTTGTCTTTGAATTTCTGCGCTTTTGCTTGCGCCTGTTCCTCTTGTAATTCATAGTAAGGGTTCTCAGCGGGTAATTGGACTCGATACACCTTGACCCTGCAGGAGAGAAAGCATTAAATGGAAACGTCAGTCTGTAGCATGGGAAAGTGAGCTTGTAGTCTTTTGAGGTTTACCCTTGCGTAGTTGCATCCTTCAGACACGATGCTTTCCTACATGTATAAACGTAAAACGTTCTATAGATGGCTTGTGGAAGTTCGTCCAGTGGGCAGTTCATTTGTAGTAAGTACTCCATGCGGGATTTGCAGATATCACAGGTGACCATCTCAGGCTTTAAAGGGAGTGCCGGGTCTAGCCAAGTCTAGTCAATCAATCCATGCGTCAGTAATATATTCCGAGAATTTCATCCTGTCTGCCTTGACATCTGGCTGGCTTGTAGGTCATAACTCACTGGCTTGCCCCCTAATTTGCCCACATCTTTGACAACCTTGAAAGCCTTCTTCAGCTTAACAGGGAATCCCAACTCGACAGTCTCTTTGTATCCTTCGCTTCCCTCTTCGTCTTCCCAATCATCAAGTCTCACTCTTGAAGTGCTAGCTATCGATCCTGTATCTGATGAGACGCTCATTCTCCTGCGGCTTGCCCCGCCTTTGAGGTTCAGCGTTTGGCTATGCGACTCATCCACCATCACAGGCGTGACTGAGACAGGTAAGGCTTCGTCCGTCTGCATTGTCACGTCTTTGTCTTGGTTTGTAGCTGCTTTGTCTTCAGCCGAAGATACGTCCATAGCAATGCCTTCTTGAGGTACAGTCTTGTCCTGGGTATTTGCAGCGTTCACTTTCTCCACCTCAGCTATAAACTTGTCATTATCCGCATTTATAGCATCCATGAGAGGTTGAGGTATCACATTTGCTACTAGATCCTCCTCATCCTTCACCCGGAGAACATACGACTGGGCTATGCTTCCAGCTCCAATCATGTGAACGCCCGTAAGATCATTGAAGACATCGTCACGCGATACTTCGAATGTTCCATCTGAGGCGATCTTCCACCATTTCGGGTTTTCGATCATTGACCCATCGATTTCTGCACTTGCTGTTCCTGAGCGTACGTAAGTGTACATTGATTCACGGCCCATGAAGCCGTTCCACATGGCTACCGTGCGTAGCTCGTATGGCCCGATATCCTTCTTGACCAATTCTCGAGCAGTCGATATCTGGCCTCTAATCTGAGCGATCTCATCGTTGAGTTTGGCAATCTGATTTTGTATCAGTGTAAGGATTGCTTTGAGTTTCTGAATTAGAAGAGCTTGACTCTTTTGTCTTTCAGAATCTTCGATTGTGTCTGACAATTCTTCCAGTCTTAGTATAGCTTGGTGTAATATTGCTTTACCGTCTCCGTCTGTCTCGCCCGATGTAGTCTCGGTCTGTTCAGTTGCAAGAGCAGCAATACCTACTAAAGGTTTTCCATTCTTGGAACTCGTCAAAAGCCTTTCACGTTGTAGAAGTGACTTTGCCAGCTGTTCCTGTCCAGCACGTACATTTCTGCGCATCTCCACGATTTCTTTCCGTGCTGTCCAGTCGTACCGATCTAGATAAAGTTCAGGCTCGACTCGGAAGGGAGAAGGGTTATCTTCTGATTGCTGGACTGTGCTGTATGGCGGTGGAGCAGGGCCAATAGCTGGTGGTCCTGTTCGAGCTGCTCGATGGTTGTAGACGTAGAGCGCCTTGCCTGGCTTGACGATGAAAGCAGTGCGCTATCAGGTCAAAGTGAATTAGCATGAGGCGATACTGCACCCTGCAACTGCTTCTCGCTCACCTCAGCATGTCCGAAGTACTCGTCAAGAGCAGAGTATGTATCGTTTAATTCGGGAGGTACACTTTGAATGGCAGCGTAAGGAATCCATTGCAAGCTAGGATTAGAATCGCTAAAGAAAGTTGGCTCAGGATCTTGTTCAAGTAGTGCTTCCGTAATTTCTGGTAAAGCTAAGCCTTGCGAGAACAAAATACGTTTCGCTTCATCTGAATTTTGTTTGGCTTGGTCTAATGTGATGGTTTCATTCTTTAATTGCTCCTCTAGCCAATTTTGAATGTATTGAAGCCATGCTTGTCCGATGGAATCGTGTAGCGCTTTCATGTCCGCAAGCGGATTTCGGTCCCTTGCTGCGGTAGGTACTTTTATTCCGAAAGCGTCCATAATATCGGCCAAACCAGTCTTTGCGCGTCTCGATTGTGATAAAAAGATGAAGAGCCGTTGTAAAGCCGCTAATTTGATAGAGCAATCGGGGGTGTCCTGATGTAGGAGAGTTCTTGTGAGTACGGGTGTATCACTTGAATACTTGTCGAAAGCAGGAGGTTGGATATAGTCAAACTCTAGCTCGAGTATGACCTTTCGAAAGATTGGGTTGTAGTAGAATATATGCATCATCGGGGGTAGATATGCCAAGAAAGAGGAAGGGCTCGTAATGACGACTGGAGTATCGGACTCTGATCTTATCCGAGTGTCCAGTGGATTTAGATCCTTGACAGAGACTGCACTTGCTTGCTGATCAGCATCAAGTATACTCTGAGACATTGCAGCTGCAAAGTCATCCTCTTCTTGCTGTTGTGCACGGGTCCTGGATGCAGCTCTGCTCATGTCAGCTGATGCGCCACCATTGTTCGTGGATTCTTGAAGTGAAAGCTCAATAGCTCGTCGTAGATCCGCATCACCATCTTCCTGAGGTGTTGCTATCTCGCTAGGCTGTGCAGAGGGGTCGACTGGAGAAGCCCTTGGTGCAGAGGGGACCTGCATGCCATCTGTATTTGACAGGTCTATCACAGGCACGTTAGCTGGCGGGACATCTTCTGTCGGGGGTATTTGACTGTAGGGTCGTCCAATGTCAGATGGATCCATTTCCCAGACATCTGTCGCAGGCTGAGTGATGGTGCTGTGGCTTCTGTACCTATTGTTGCCGATATTCTTGCCGCCAGTAGCGTCATCTGAATTGCTCGTATCTTTGAGCGCCAGCATCGAGCTCGCAATGTCGTTGTCTGTGAATGCTGCTTCTTGAAAAGCATTATGCCAGCCGGAGTTATCAATCTGGTCTGCTTGGCTGTGAAGTTGTGACTGACCAGATTGCATGTTGGAAGTGGGGTTCAGGTCAGGCTGAGATTGCGGGCTGACAAAGGGCACCACCTGCTGAGACTGAGATGATGGCTGAGGAGCAGCATACTCGACATAGCCTGGACAGCCCTCGAATATCCAGGTGACGGCCTGGTCTGCCTGTATGCCAGGACCGAAATGCCTGACTGCCTTGTTGACGGCGGCGAGCTCGAGGCCCATTTCGAGCATGAGGTCGCGCACATTGGCGGCCATGTTGCTGGTATTCAGTATACCCACTTGCTCTTGCAATGAAGAGAGTCGAGCAGAAAAGAGCGAGTCCTCACCTCAGCCACTATCATTTGATCTTTTATAAAGATGATCGGATGGAAGACCATTCAATCAATCATTAATCTCATCCAGCTTGCATCCACTCCAAGAGTATACCAACCTCACTCGCATCCATGATAGACCTCTACAGCTGACCCCCATGGCCTGCCTCGATGTCCAGCCTCGCCGTGTCCGTCGACGCGCTCCCAGCCGTCTTCAGCTTCACCGCAAGCTCGTCCACGCCCGCAGTCGTCTACAGCATTCCACGCAGCCTCTACAGCTCCCCCATCCAGCTCACTCTGAACCTGTGCAATGCTCCTGATGCCTACAACCAGTCGGATAGGGCCATCTTCTTAGCCTACACCAACTCGTCCTTCGCCTATGCAAAGGCTATACGTGGTGGATTCGCCAATTTGACGATACCACTTACACAAGACAACGACGACAGTGAGCAGCAGCAACTGTCCATTGCTATCGATGCAACTGGTCAAGACCATCCTCAAGACTATACCTTTGAGCTTGGCATCACCGCACAGCCTGATCTACCCTGGCACGCCCTCGACAAGCTGCCCTTGTTCGCGTTCGAAGATGCCGATAATACAACAGCCCTCTTCACCTCGCCTACATATTCATCCGTCGAATTCAATACTCCTCCCTCGTATGATCCAGTCGTGCTACTCTCGGACATCGCCAGGCCCGACCTGAGCAGCTCCGTCTGCTATATACGCTCTTTAAACAGCTCAGCTTCTATATCCTCAAAGACCACAACCCGTGGAGTGGTCGAACTGACTATCGAAGAAGGAGGATGGGAAGGTGAAACTGATCAAAAAGGTCGCAAGCTACAATATACCGCCAGTGATCTGCAAGTGGCATCAAATTATAGCCTGTGGGGAGTCACTACGACTGAACGAGGAGGGTCTAGACTGTATCAGAAGCAATATTTTGCTACGAAACGAGGTGAGTCCAGATGTCTATACACTGTGTAGTGATATGAGCTGATGACAAGATGCTCGCACAGACGATCTTTGCCGACTTGTCGTCGACGTGCCCTTCTGTCCTGATGTCGCATATAGCGTACCTGCGCCTCCGTCAATCAGCAACGAAGATCTTCTCAACCTATACCAAGCCAACATTAGTCCCATCATGGACAACTTCAACGTAACGCTATCTACCTTTCCCTGCGATGGTGATCTGCGCAAGAAGCAGGGCATGTACTCGCCTGTCCGAACCTGCTCGCAGTGCTTGAGCGCGTACCAATCCTGGCTTTGCTCGATACGCATGCCTCGCTGTACAGATTACGTCGCATCACCATTATCGAATGAAGGCGATGAAGATGAGGATGCAATACGAACTTTCCCGCGAACATCAGCCAACACCTCTCGAACGCCATTCTTGCCTCAATCTGCATTCCCATATTCCGAAGTACCTCCTTGTATCGATGTCTGCTCAATAGTAAGAGCATCCTGTCCTCCCTTGATCTCAAATACGTTTCAATGTCCATTAAAGAAAATAACAATGGAAAAGTCATATTCAACTCCTTTCACTTCTCAAATTGCATTTGGAAATGTTCAAGGTGGAGATGATCCTTCTTTTATTACGACTGCTCTAAAAGAAGATAATGATGATTATGTTACAAAAGCAAAAGATAGATTTGGTAATGTCAAATGTAATGATATGGGTGTCTTAAATTTAGTTGAAAGGAGGAAATGGTCTGGTTTGACTAGAGATGCAATCGTTAGTAGAAGTGCTGCAACAAAGTACACCCATGACCTCAATCTTGTAGCAATGTCATTCATAGTCGCATGCATTAGTACTATCCTACTCTTTATTATGTAATAAAAATAAGCCGCGGGCAGTGGTAGAAACAGTATCTTCCTTGCCTATGCCCTAGTGCGCGTGTGGGATCTGACGTTCAATGTTGCCTTGCTTCGAACTCCAAGCGATTACTATTACAACAACACCGAGTATTCATAAAGGTACTTATACTGGGTATTACCGACTGTCACTGCTTCTGTCCATACATACATTGCTTGCAACTATTACTGCGCCCCAGGCCGCAAACTAGGCGGGAGGAAAGACAAATCTCGCTGACGATTTGAAGGATGCGAGGGAGTATCTGGGAGGATCTGTCAAAGAAGTAGATTCAGTAAATGTTGCAGACATAACTTTCTATAAAGAGGAAAAGGCCATCGCAGTACTGTACTCACTTCATGAAAGTCATCGAATGGATTAGAACCGTTATGGTCCGTAACATCAACACTATGTCTCGCATGTTGCATTCCTTCCGATTCGTCCCCAACCAGATCAATAGAAGAAGGCCATCTCGCAAATTGAGGTTGAATCTGAGGTGTTAAAGATCTCCCGCTATCTAAACTTCCAATAGATCGACTCCTTAACATATTCATCAATCCCAAATCGTGACCTTCATGTGAATTTTGAGATGATAACTCATTGTTTCTAGGTACGCTAGTCAAAAAGGGGTATGATGCTACTGAAGCTCGAGTTTCTGATGAATCCGAAGATGAGCCGTGCGTCATGGCATGTGCTGTAGGTCCAAGTACAGTAGCGCTATCCGAAGAAGGTGACAGTCTCCCAAATTCATCAACATCAGTATCATAATCCAACGCATCGCTTGCTTCTCGACCAGTGACGCGTTCGAAGGTGAGTCCTTCTTGAACATCGTGAATATTACGCACTGTGCGAACGGAGAAGGCACTTCCCAAACTGAGCATACGCTTTGGCGCAGCTCGAGTATATAGAAGCTGTGATACTGGAGGTATAGTGCTTGAGTCGTTTTCATCTTTATCCCCTATACTCTTCTCTCCCTTTTGAGTTGATGCTCGCCTTCGAACGTATAAAGCTGCAGCTCCAGCTAAAAGAGCAGCAACGAACGCAGCAGTCACAGAGCCTGCGATGACGCTTGTCTTGGTCGTAGTTGCAGGTATGGCCTCTGACGATGGCGGACCAGAAGAAGCGGGTGATTGAGGAGTTTGAGAAGGTGGTCTCGTGCTATGAGTCGATGAGGCTTCGGAAGTGTCATCTGTCTCGTAGGAGTCATCGCTAGCAGTGACTACTTCCGATCTCTCCGGTCTAGTCAAAGCCAATGGCGTCTGTGCAGCTGCCATGGCATTCAGCGGTACCGATGGATTCAACGCTACCGAGGTAATTGCGTCGCTATCACTGTCGTCCGCCGCTACATTTACGAGGACGTGCGAGTTTGGTGTATAGACAGCACTGCTTGTGTCTTCTGAAGGCGTGGCTGAAGGAATGATGTCTACAGCGAAGGGGTCCGTACGAGACCATTGCCAGCCAGACGTATCATCTGTCGTTTTAAGGAAGAAAATATCGTCCGCTGTTTCACCCGTGAGGCCATCTAGGCCAAAAGCGACCACAAGGACTCCGTTATCAGCCAATGTTGCAGTATGCCACGCTCGACTTGGTGATGTGATCTCGCTCGTTGAAACGTCGGGAGATGCCCAGTGCCAATTGCCGTCGATAGTTCGACTCAGCACGCGAAGTTTCGATGATGATACACCATCTTTCCCGACCCCTCCGAATACTACTATTCGAGATCCGTCTAGCAGCGTTGCAGAGTGACCCATGGTAGAGGGAGGTATTTCGCCTGTTATTGCCTGTATGACTCGGTGTACATCAGCAAAAAAACTAATTGATTACGGCACAATAAGAGAAAAAGGGTTCGAGGCTCACCTCTGTGGTCCACGTAAATGTAGCCGTATTGAACAGAAGCAATTCGTCCATTGATGCCAAATTCCCACTTGCGTCCTGGCCTCCCATGTAGACTATCAACTTCTCCTCCGGCAAGCTCACAACGGCGTAATCACTTAAAGCGGGTTCGTAGCGACTGCCATCCTGCCGTTCCAGCCGAAGCGATGTATTTGAAGGCGTTTTCCATTGTATCGAATCGACGAGGGGTGTTGCCGGAGTTGGGGTAGTCGTGTTCCATATGTCGATAGCTAGGTAACCTACAGTTTCAAGACTGCAAGTGTACGGTTCCGCGACTCCCCCGAAGACATACAAGCTTGAATCTTCCGTTCCATTGATGACTGCAATTGCGCTTGCTTGTCTTCGCCTTGGAGGTCTATAATGACCTAGATCCACCGGTGTCCAAGTAGATCCATCCTCGAGTACATAAGCGACCGCATCACTCTCGCAATCTTGAGTCACTCCTCCTATAAGCCATATTCGTTCTTGAGCATCTATAGCATATGCAGACCATGCATTTGGGGGTAGTCCAGCCGAGAGTTCGGGAACCAAAGCTGGGTTTGTCGTTTCTGTGAATCCAGATGTTGTCGAGAATCGGGAGTATGGCTTGTTTAGATCCAATGAAAGGACGTCGTTTGTAACATATGTCCCGGATGTGCCGATCTGACCTCCGATAAACAAGATGGAGTTGTGGTACTGCTGGTATATCGCAGCGTGCCCATATCGGCCATTTGAGGTAGTTGAGTTGGAATTGAGTGCACTGCCTCCATGAATGACCTCGCGTGCACCTGCAGAGGTGTATCTTCCCACTTGAACAGTTTCGAATGCCTGTTGTTGCTGCTGTTGCTCTTTGCCACGAACGCCGCAGGAGAGAAGGGCAAGAATAGGCCAGCAGGGCTTCCGCCGCCGTTTGCGGGATGGCAAGACGAGCATGTCCATGGAGAGTGTGCTGCTGCTTGCTGGAGTGAAGCTCAAAGGCATCGATGACTTGCTTCCACTTGTCTTCTTCAGGTGGCTGGCTGGCTGTGGATGATCGGATGATATCGACAGGCTGCAATTATGATGAATTGATGGATGGTGGATGGCTCTGCTCAACTCGGTTCCGACTGCAGTAGCAGTAGCAGTAGCAGTAGTCGAGTGTTGTGCAAGTATCGTACACCCAGCATGCCCTGTTGTAGCCATGTCCGCTCCTGGTGAGCGATTCTCGAGGTGAGCCATCACTCTCCAGTACTTAGTACTACACCATATCCACATCCTCCACGAATGCCTCTCACGATGAAAGCACCTGGTAGTCATCCTTGTTCTATGAGCGAGGGCGGGTGTGGTCTGGGTAACCTGCCCACGCTCTGCGCCTCGCCGATGACAGACAACACGGGCTGTGGTGTTCGTTACGATGAACGCTGCCTGATGGAGGCCATTCTTCCACCTCTATCCACTCTGATCTACCCTACTACTACCCTTTCCAATGCTGATGATACATATCCTTACTCCTCAGCGAGCTCCAGTTTGTGTTTTTACTCGACTCCCATACCCTTCAGCCTAGCCTTTGCAATCAGATAAACATCCTGCAAGGCTCGCTCCAATTCTGCCTTCCATTCCTCGCTCCCCGCTGGATGTGTCGCAGTCGGAGGTGCAGCCGCTCCTTCTTCATCTTTTGCACCGGTGCCGTGCATGAGAAAGTTCTCCATATCCTGTGCTACCTCTGCTCGGCTTCGCCCTGCGACATAGGTGATATATCGCAGACCAGGATAGCAGGATTCGTAGAGGGCATTCAAGGACTGTTGGACACGTTCAGCAACGTCAATATAGATACTCTTCAACCTGCGAAAAGGGTCTTCGCCCACCCCAAGCTTGGCCAGCACCTCTGGCGGCGTCGCTTTGCCAGCCTGCTCTTTCGCACTCAGCTTGCTCAGGTTGGAGACTTCGCCAATCCGAGGATGTCCGCTGATAAAGTCTGCCTTGTCGTCATTTGTCCAGCTCGACATCTCTGCCTGGCTGAGATTCACGAGCTCCGAGTAGCTCGATGGTGGCTGTCCTGCCAATCTCGATGATAAGGACGGCACGAGGTGCTGCTTGAGGGACGGTGACGGCTCAAAGAGGACAGACAGCAGCTCGTCCAAAGACTGTGTGGATGCAGCAGCCTGCTCGAGGGACGGCAACACACTCATAGCTGGACGGCACGAGAGAAAGATGGAAGAGAGCAGCCATCATCACCATCTTCACGTGTACAACTACAAGTCGATCATCATCCTGTCACTCGGTTAGGACAGCATGCAAGCTTCCTTTGCTAGACACCTTCTTCATCTGCAAGGTGAGATGATGCTGGATCAGCAACAACGGTCCAGCCTGCTCTCCATCTCCCTGCTCTGCTTCTCGTGGCTCGACCTCGGCTGTGCGCGCAGCCAAGTACCACTACTACTCGAGGAAGACACACGGCAAGTCTTGCAACTTCAAGATCATGATCCTGCCGACTTCTACCCTCTGTCCTACTATGGCACTTCCTGGGGCAGAGAGATCCGCAGAGTGAGTAGGCCCGACTTCCCTGTCTTTACTCTTTCTGCTTGTACACGTGCCCGCTACTGTCAATGACATGTATACCTCGACCGACCTGACATCCAACTGACCCATCCCCGAACAGCGAGGCGAACCTCTCAATGTGATACTATCAGGACGCTCACATCAATCAGTACTGAACGATAGAGGGTTCCTCCATCTCATGAAACTCTTACGTTTTGAACCAGAATGTTTAAATCTACATCTAGGAGATCCGCAATATGCCAACTTAAACGATAGCGATAAGAACAACAACAAGGGAGAATGGAAGAAGCAACTATACGAAATCAGACAGACTTATTTTCCTATCTTTGGGACTTGCTTACAATCTGCTGTTGGAGGGAATCACTTCAGAAGTTGGAAACAGAACGGTACTCTGGCAAGTTCTGATGCGTGGTTCCTAGCTGTCAGCTTGGAGCATGATTACAGGAAGAATCATATGATGTGAGTGTTCAGGCTTTATCCGTTTCTATCCCAGACGAGACATGGTGCGTTCGGTCGGGAGCAGAGTCTGATTCTTCCCCTTGACTTAGCATGGACAACGGCTATGATAGAGGTCGAGACCTCCTCGTAGCTTCCGCTCGTCAGCATCTACCAGGCTACAGTGTCAGTGTCCAGTATCTGGATCTCATTCCACCAGGGAGGCAGTTCAATCACGGCATCGCAACGGACGGTCGCGTAGCTCTCATAACTGTACAATTAGCTTAATCTGATCTTGAAGACAGAGAGAAGCCCGGAAGAGACGGAACGAAACTTCCTGCAGAAGATTGAACAGTGTATTTTCGTACTCTTGCTGTCTTGTATCTATTTGCAGCCACTGTATCCATGATATAGCTACATGTGCGATCGTCTCTCAGATAACAATTCTCTTGCCTGTGAGAGGAGTGCATTGAGTGAGCTCAGTCTCTCGGGTACCCATGTTTGCTGCTTGGGCTCGTTCGTTTCTCTGATTCGCTTTGATGTCAGAGCATCTTCGTTGTCATGCCGACTATAAGCAGAATCGGAATACAGCGTCAGTCTTAGGCATAATTTCAATGCTCCTTTCGTCAATAATGTAATTCAACTTACTCAGATGTCCGATGTTGCCCAGAAGTTCGTCTCCGCTTTTTGCCAGGCGAATTGTTCGATTTGACCACTTCCTGAAGTAGATCTGCCGTTTGGTCGATGACTGTATCTTTCCACCACACTAATGCATTTTGAAGCTCGGTTAGAGTAGCCTCTTTGTCCACAGGCAAGCTTGAGAGGGTCTCCTGCACCATGCTCGCTAGTCCATCACACAGGTCGATTGCAATTGCGACGGCTGCCGTTGTAGAAGTATCGAGATCAGCCCCCTTGGAAGTCGAACTCATTAACGGACGAGCCTTACGACTTCTCCCCTGCTGGTTCAATCTCATCTTCAGAACGTCGATCGAGAGGCTTGTGTCTGCAGAGAACTTGTCTAGGTAGCCTTGAACGGCTTGCGAAACAGATGGCCTTTTAAGCAGAACGCACCAGGGGGTGAGTCACAGTGTAAGATGGAGAGGTGCGGCGACGAATACACCAAGGACTTACGCAGTATTTTCATCAAAAGCGGGCGGCACTATTTTAGCTTCCTCATCTGATCGCATGAGGAAAGGCTCGATGTGGTCCTCCAGGCCACGCAGCGCTTCGACAAGTACGTGTAGAATACGTATAAGTAACAAAGAACCTGGACATCACGTTCAGCAAACTCGCACTGTAATCAGCAGAGAAATGCACGTACTACATTCGTCGGCTACAGCAGCCAGCATCGTTTGCCCACAAGACTGCCAGATCTCCAGAAACGAAGACGCGATCTGAGAAGCGGAAAGCCTATTTCCAATCGAGTTGTTGAGCTTCACTTGCTGAAGCAGCTGATTCAGAGGACGGTTCAAGCCGCCGTTTACGTCGTTGGTGTCAACCTGACAAGTCGCATATGGTGATAGTGGCTAGCAGGTTGTGTTGAACCTAGTCAGAAAAGACCTTCTATATCAATTAAGAAGATTGACCTCACCTTTGAAGTCTCAGGAGACCACTCTACTTGCAACATAGGCGGACAATATCGAGAAGTGGCCAAGAGGCGATCCTCGAGTTTTTTGCCAGCTTCGCCTAACGCAGCCGTCTCATCGACGTTTGTAATGACTAGGCCGACACTCTCGAAATTCTGTCAGAAAAATCTTAGCAGGCTCAGAATGAACTTGGAGAAACGTCAAATACCTCATCGGAAAGGTCTTGCTCTGTCGCTAGAACAAATTCCACCTGCACATAAGGCATCCGATCCATCCTCCGGTCTTCCATAGCTTGCATTCCCAATTTACATCGGTACCAGCTTGCCATACTTCCTGATAAAGATGGAATTATGATGAGGACTTTCCAATCCGGAGGTCTTGTACTTCGAAATGTGCTAAATGTCTTGTTCGTTAGATCGCACACGAAGGTAGCTAGTGTATCGCGCGACCAGAAGGATGACCGGTGTGCAGCTGTGTTGACTGCAGTTGAGTGTGTCCCCTTGGCGGTATTGTCGATTTGCATAGGAGTCTCGTCATCTTCCACAAAAGGATCCGGCATCAGGTCTACGAGCGACTGCTCTGGCGATCCCGCCGATCCAAATGACCTATCCCTTGCTCCGTTGTGAGAGCTAGCACCAAGTCTACTTGATAAGGCTTGAAAGTTATTTTTCCGTTTCTCCTTTGCTGTTTTCGCCAAACGCACTTTCACAAGGCTGCGCTTCCACCGGTCAAGGCCATTTCTTAAGCGGTTCCTATCGCAATGGCATTCTAGGCTTATGCTCATCGCAGTTTCTTGGCTGTATGCGTCGATTGCACTTTCTAACAGGCCTCCAGCGCATACATCCACAACGCGATTTCGCTCGGAGTCTAGCATTGCACGTTGTTCGACATGTGCTTGTCCTAGTCCCTCAGCGGCAGTATTACGTATAGGTAAGACTAGACACTCTCGCATGAAACTCTCCATCAATCGCAATGTAAGCGTGTCGATAACGCTGCTTCGCCCTGCAGGAAGGGCCGAGGTGCTAGCCACAGGCTGGGAAGGCACAACGGGTCGTGCGTTCTTGCGCGCTTCAGCAGGTGTACTGGGTTGCGAAACTTCTGACGTCTTCTTCTTCGCTTCAGATTGCTGTATCACCGCGAGTGCTGGACGCTCTGTGGGTAGCGCCCTGCTGTTGCTGCTTGAGAGCGATGTAGGCTGCACTGGCAAAGCTACAGGTGCAGATGGTTTCGGAGTGAAGGCTGAAGGCGAGAAGCTGGGTGCTCTAGCGTTCAGGCGTTGGCTCATGGGCGGCAATGGTGGTTTCTTAAAGCTCAAAGACGGTGAGGGAGGCAATGAGATAGGTGGAGTAGGTAAAGCTGGTTCTTTACTGCCTAACAGACCAGCCTGCATCGGCATCTTCAGCGATGTTCGTGGGGAGATAGATTTCTCGCTTCGCCGCGATATGGATGGCTTCTTGGTTATATGTCTTTTCGCCCTTGTAATATCAACATGCGACGAATAGAATTGCCCGTCAATGACAGCTTGGAAGGAGGCGTTGCCCATTTTAGCCCCGACAATCTTGTGTGAGGTTCGGCGTATTAAGGTAGGCGGATACTCTAGCAATGGGAAACAAACATAAGATTATCGGCACAGCTCATATTAGCAATCGTACTCACCGATCATTGTAACGCCTCTATGGAGAATGACCCCGGTGGGTATAGGAGCCAACTGCTTGTTGTCATAGGCGATAGTGAAGCCGAAATTCTCGCATATCTCAGCGCACTGAACAGTATTATCGCAGCCGAGCATCCTCGTCAGTTTTGGCAGAGGACACTCAGGATGTTGTTGCATGTACACCTTTTTCAAGCAGACAAGGGCCCCTCTTCGGATATCGGCGAAGTGAGTTTCTGCGAGACATGCTAAGAGATATGATGTTTCATCACTTGCTATAGCTTTAAAAAATCTTGAGAAGGCGTTTAAGCTGGCTTCAGAGTTGGCTGGACGTCGACCTCTTTCGCCTCGAGTTTCATTATTGCGCTGTGCGAGAGAGTGGAGTCGTAATGCCGCCTGGAGATGCTCGCTGTTAAAAATATCTCGTGGTAATGATTCGCATTGTCGGATTGTGTCAGAGTCCCTGAGATGCGTAATTAGATAGTAGGCTCTGAACTCGGCTTCGTGCGGACATTCCCTCTCTTCGTGTCTGGCATCTTCATAGAACTCGTTCAGGGATTGCAGGACTATCGCGATACGTGGTGCAAGTGATCAGTACGGTAAAATTGGAGTAATACGGATCGTAGCAGACGGCATACCTTTGCGCAATTGCTCTAGCTCCTGACTTTCACTGAAGTTCTCATTCTCCCGCAAAATATGGAGACAGAGGATGTGATAACGAGCAATGCGCTCATGGCACTGGATAGCAAGGCTTCCTCTGTCATTCTGTAAGGTAAAATCCTGCCGAATAGCTCGTGTACGATCTCGTAGAAATGGATGCGAATCGGCCAAATCCGGATCTTGAGCAATTATGTCGTGGAAAAGATAATCGAGGGTTTTCTGGATAAGAAGCATAATTTGAGCATGGAATATTAAGGATTCGGACCAGAAGGTACCCACCTTGAGAATTGTGGGCGGTCGTACGTCCGATGGAAGAGGCTGGTCATTGCCTGCTGCCGGTCGATGAAACGCTTTGACTGCGCGTTGGCGGTCTATTCTGTTCGTACCCGGAGTCTGTGGAGATACCATTAGTCTAGGTACATCGGACCGGCAAAGGTAAAGAGGTAGCCTACCATTTCCCATCGGTCCACATTCTTTTGATATTCCCGCTCTTCTCTCTCGAACTCTGGGCACATCTCCGTACATGTTGCCTGGAAAGTGATAGCTTCGTCTAATTTGCGAGGTTTGAGTGGATCAGGTATGAGACCAGAGGCAATTGCGTCTCTTCGGTCTCGTTCGCGCAGTGGTTTAAGCTGGTAATTGATCGATGTACCAGAGCATACAGATGTCAGTGAGATATACAGGTACAGTCCAGAGTGCAGTGGTGATGCACCTGAAGGTATCTATTTGCCGTAGCAACAGTTTCAAAGCGAGTTTTCCTGGCCTGCTCTGCTCCGGCATCGTATAAAGCATCGTCCTTTGCCATCTTGGGGAGCTTGGAAGTTGTCGCTGCAGCCTTGCCTTTGGCGAAGACCTGGCTCAACCCAGGCAGCTCTTCACCACCGCTGTCTTCACTGGTTCCAGCTGCTGTATCGCTGTCGTCTGGCGGTCTGAACAGCGGCGTGCCCGCTAGCTTGCGCTTGAACGGGCTGTTCCCAGTCGATGCTGCTCCACGCCCGCCTCGAGCAGACGCGAAAGCCGAGGTACTCCCGCCTCGACCACGCTTGATGGGCCGACTAGCCTGGCCTCCAGATGAGCTGCCATCCATCCGAGGGAGCTGGTGGATGCGGGTTGCGTCGATATCAGAGCGACATGGTGGACAAACGAACGAAGCTCTAGACGGTAGCCCGATCACCTTCATGCTCTCCATATCACACATCAATTTGTGTTTCTTGGATGTGCTTTACACTCACTGGGCACATAAGTATCTATGAGAAACCACTGATCTTCATGCAAAGTCTGGCTCAGGATGTCCAGGCAGGCCGTCAGGCGAGCAAGTCATTTGAAAGCCCATTATCTGCGTTTAGAAACCGGCCTATAACTACGGCTTGCGCTACACATGGCAGGCTTATCTACTTCTACAATATTACTGTCACTCTTCGATTCTAGAAGCACGGCAAGAGTTCTGCTTGGCCTGTCTGTGCGGTAATCTGGCATCACAAGGTCTACCTAGTAACACCAGCACTATTATTACCTGGATTCAGGCATTACCACTCCTCGTAATGACATTATCCGCTTGAAAAGCTGGTCCGCGCACACACATTCGAATCTTTGTTCGTCCCTGTTAACTATTGGTCGGCGAATGGGTCGTCGGAGCGCCTGAGACCCGGTGGATTGGACTTGAGCTCGTAAGGAGAAAGCGGATATTGCTCGGACCTCGCAGCTGTTGAGCGCTGCCTTGTTCCTTTCTTTCTGAAATCCGCCATTCCGAGTAGCCATAGTGTGCCTAGGGCACCTGCAACTAGAGCCAACATGACAGCAGCGCCTACATTTCAGAAGGGGAGCAAATTTCAGTCTTAGCCTGTTTTCCAGTACCACTTAAAAGCGGCAGACTCCAAAAACCACGACCTACCAATAAAACCAGATGCTAGCGGTGATGTATGCTGCTTGCCAGTGGTAGAATCGATACCTTGGTAGCTTGTCGTTTCATTGATTGTAGCGATCGTACCACAACCTCTAGAGTCTGTATTCTCGCATTCGTTGCACCATTGTCCAAGACTTGTGATCGCATAGGGCTGCAACGTGGACCAGGGTTCAGCGATTTGGCTGACGTGGATTGGAAAGACATGTTAGGCAGCTTACACCTAGATTCTTCTCGAAGTCGTCCAGAAAGACAGAACTCTGTCCACCGGCCATGTCCATCTGCCTGAAATCTGCATCATCGGTACCATTCTTGAACGATATTGACAAGCTGTATCGTTGTGAAGCAGTATCTCTCCTCAATTCGAAAGCCAGTGCAGCGGCATAGTTGACAACACCAGCAACATCAGGCTGTTCCTCTGCAATGCCAGTAATATTGAAGAGGGATATGAAAGGTTTGTAAGAAATACCAACACCGTAGAATTTGGTCGGTGTAGATGTATTGGTGATATCGTTCAGAGCGTCGAATATGACTGGGAGTATGCCTCGGCCTGCGATGTTACCTATACCGCCTGGTGAAGGGTCCGAAAAACTTGTATATTCGCTATTCAAATGAACTTTCATTATTATCCTGTCCTTTGTGTTTACAACTACAATGATGTGGAGATAATGGAGGACTCACTGCCAATTGGCGAGATCTCGAGCTTGCTGCCAAGTACTTGCGGATGTAGCTGCCATGAACGCAGCATCGTGGATCTAAAAAAATGCGGAAATTATCAGGGACTGCTGCCAGTCCTTGATTTTGAGCAGTGCTAGGGAACGCTGTCAGACTCACATAATTCACATTGATATAATCGAAAATGTTCCACATGTTTTGAAGTGAAACGTTCCTAGATCCAACGACACTCGACAGGCCATTCAAGAAATCTTGATTCTCTTCAGCTTTCGCTTTGAAAGCGTCACTTTCGTACCAAGCTGCGTTATCAGCTGCATAAGCTGGGCATTCAGTCCATGCTTCAAGTGTGTAATCTTCTTCAGGGTTTATACTTGATACTCCAACGTATTGATAGCCATTGAAGGGAGAAACGATAGTTGTTCCGTTGGCGAGAGTTGTATTTGATAATGGTGTAGGAGGCCATAGTCCTTGAGTCACAGCCACGGCTGAATCGTAGATAACTGATCCCTCCCCACCAGCATCAGCTCTGTGCAGGAAGCGATAGAACTCATGAGCTCAAAACAAAAGCTCTACAAACCAATGGTGATCCGTTACACGCACCGAAAGTTGACCTGGTTCGATTCAAAGACTGTAGAATTGATACCCTCGATGGCGTATGGAGAATTCGGCTCGATATACCGGCTTCGAAGGAGCTGACCGAGCTAGAGAACCATGAATCAAGCACGATAAGGGAAGTGCTAAGCCACGTCAAGAGGATATGGATGTCATGGTTCTTCCAACATATGCCTTCATGCCCCGCCCGGATTGTCCGATCACGTGTCGGAAACTCACTTGAAATTCTTGGACCTCGCCCAAAGCAGTAATGTCTGTATCTGTAGGACTATACGACGTAGGACTTTGGTAGAACTGTGTAAGATATCAGAAATTGAAGAAAGAAAGTTAGATCGATGAATTTGACTACCTTGTCAGCTCGGACAGCTAATTCCGACGATTGCTCCAGAATAACCAAATCATTCTAGATACAGGATGAACGGGAAGATCCACTCACACCTTGACGGTCGCCGTGACGAAACAGCACAAGCACTCCTACTGTTTCGTCTGCCATTATTATCAATTGCTAGGCTTGTTCCTGTGCGTATGCTTGTTCGACAGAAGCAAAGCCGATCCCGTACGTTAAATACCGCAAAAGCCTAAATCTACCACGAGAATAGTAGGCAATCCGAATAGCTCTGCAGAATGAATGGAGGACGATAATAAAGACGCCATTACACTGCAACGCAGACTGTAAGCGAGGGTATATTAATCTTGTTCATTGCTTCTCAGATCCTGATAAGTCCCTTTGCACAGAAACTCGACGGCTTTTGACAACTGAAACTACGATTGGGCATAAAAGACATCATGGAAAACAGAGAGAATGGCTTTATAAACGAAAATCGTTGGTCTTGTTTGCATCGTGATCCCTCCATGACCGTTGTGAGAATGTTTGGTGTTATCTCCTTCTTCCCTTGAAAGCTCTGTCCACTCCACTCGCACATATAGCGAACGGACGTGGTCCTATTACATGCATTCGTCTGCAATTATGGCTTCCATGGTGCCTTTGACATGACGTGTGTTCTGTTGATACCAAGAGTCATGTAACCAATCATACCCTCTTGCATGACTCCATTGAGAGGTAGGATTTCAAAGGTTGGCTGGTGTCCATTATCGTGAGATTCATCGAAAATGTGCAAGCTATCTCTCCAGTTTCTCGTTCGTCCCCATTTGTTTGCGATTGGGTTAGTAGCATAAGGCCAGACTTTGTCAACTTGCATGTTCAACTCGTCTTCAACGAAAAGCTGTCCTGTGTACGCAGTTGAGCCAATTTCGAAGGAATTGTTATGCGGTAGCGGTGTCCATTCGGTGTGCACTTTGACGTGGACGTGTGTAGCTCGGCCAGTGTAGTAACCGGGGAAGATGGAGGTGAATTGTGCAACTCCGTTCTTGTCTGTTGGCCAAGCTGCTCGGAGGAAGGTTTCCCAGTCGTTTGAGCGTGGGAAGGCGCTGAGTAGACCAGCTCGTGCTCCTCCTCGTTGAGGCTCTTCGTTGACGAGCTTCTCGTCGGGGTACCCGTGTCCGCTAAACATACGAACAGTAGTGCGTCAGCGTCTACACAGTTGACAGAAATAACCGTATAAAAAGGCAGGAGACCTACGCATAGTGACCGGTGGCGTTAGCATGCCAAATATCGACCAGAACATCGGGGAGAGGCTCGCATGTGTCTACATCGATGATACCGATATCCATGAGGAAGAGGATACCAGGCTGCCATTCGGCCATGTTTTGTCTGATGGGGTGTCCCCAGGTGTGGTAGCTGCGGGCATAGCTCGCGATCAGCCGCAAGTACGGTAGAAAGCAGTGTATGAACGAAAACTCACTATGGACCCTGAGTGACGATAGGAGCAAGAACACAAGTGTTGTTCTTGATCTTCACTTCTTCAACAGTATCGCACGAGAGCAGCTTTGGGGCATCAGTCTTGTCCGAGCCGTCCAAGCCGAGATCGTTGAAGGATCCCTGGACGAAGAGGTTCTTGTCGGCGAGAGCATCTGCGCCGAGCATTCGCTGTTTCCATGCCGCTTTTCGAGCATCAGAGTAGGCCTGGAACGATTGCAGTCAGTTATGGAGTCCCTTGCTCGAATGCAGATGTCAAGCTTCCCACCTTTACTGCAGGAGCGCAGTGGTAGATCTGAGCTTGAAGGGCCTGGTAGTCTTTCATCTCGTCGGGAGTCTTTGGGCCGGCATGGGCTGTAGAGTGGTGTCAGTGAATGCAACCTCGAGTACTGTATGGCATGCTCACCTGCAGCCAGTGCAGCGCTAGCAGCGACGAGAGCAGCAGCGAACTTCATGCTTGCTTTCTTTCTTCTTCCTTTTTGATGGGTAGGAAAGAGAGCAGGAGAGACAGAGACGAGTGCGAAAGAGGGAGCTCCACCGGGACGAGGGAGGCGAGAAGAGGAGGACCGGAGTGTGGACGAGTATGAACAGTGCTCAGCTCGGAGATAGCAATTATCAATCAGCAAATAATTGCATGCATGCTTTCCTCCATCCTGCAATTCCTTCCTTCCCCATTCGCCACCACCCGGCTCCGCTCTTTGCTCTTTGCGAGCCAATCGGCGGGCGAGGGAAAACATTGAACCCCTCCGGAACGGGGTTTAGAGCGGATGATGAATTCATCCGGGATCACCGCTCGCATACCGCCGGCATCCACTCCGCCCTCGCACTTTGATGCTTTGCAGGCCATCCCACGGACCTACCGGTAGTAGTCTATGGGATGCGGTGTGGTACTCTCGACAATCCCATCATATACGCCTCGCTACCGTACGTCTTCAGGAGAATATTGGACACCTGCGCTGCATTTCGGGATGGCCCGTAACCAATGCTTTTACGTATACCATGGCTACGTCCAGACAAGTGAAAGAAAAGCGGACACTCGGGCCTTCGGTCCTGGACAGTACTCAGGAATGAGTACGGTACTCAGTCCATCCCATGCACAAAGCTATTCATTTACATCTACCTGGTCACGCCGATATTCATAGGTCATCGATAGTGTACATGCACATATGTCTAGCTATGTGTTCACTTCACGACCCAGGCTGTACTGACCACGAGCAGGAATTTCAGACTTCCTGTAAAGCATAGACTGCTCGCGATTAGTGGAGACAACATAGGACACGTCTTGGCATCAAAATATGCGAACTTACCTTGCGCTCGTCCAGAGCCTCCTCCGTCTGAGCTGATTACAATTTTGGTCAAACAAGACCATCACGCATCAGTTCAGCGACGAAACATAACGATAATGCGCACTACTGTGTATCTGAGTACGCGCCCGCTCCAGCTTGGGAAAATTATGGAAATTTCGCATAGCCACAAAATGTCAGATTGGCGGTTCTTACATTATGCACCACCGCATCCAACTATTGAAGCTTGGTGGTACAATAGCGAGGCTCATTCAAGATGCGCACCGAATCAAACGCCCTTGCATTGCCGGGACTTGCTATCTCAACTGCATAGGCTTTGAACGATACTTGCTTTGTAATCCGCCTGACTCAGCAGCTGTCGTCTAGTCGAGTCGTACTAGCATACCATGATCCACCTCACCACCGCGACGACGGTATAGCGTGCAGCTCAGAGATTCTAGTCCGCTGCTACAGATGCTCGCACCCTTGACTTACTTCGGATTCGTCCAATGAAAGTGTTGTTGTTTCCTCGCATCGCATACTACTATAGCAAGGCGCCACCGAAAAAGAAAACGTGATCGGAAAAGCTGAGAAAGAAAGATTGAAAGCGAAATACTTGTAAGATGTATTATCTGATGCGACTGGTAGCATCGTGTATATAGCCAGCTATGGCATCAACGAGCCTGCCACCTTCTCCATGGCTAACGCCAGAGAGCGGTGCTTCCCTTCTACTGGCTTTCACTCCTCCACCGCCGCAAGCATCGACATCGGCACTCGCAGCCAGAAAGACAGTCCTGATACTAGGTTCAGGAAGACTAGCTTCCATACGTACATTCTCATGCCTGGAAGCTGGGCATTGCGTTGCGATCTTGCCATGCTCAATGGATGGGAAGATACACGATCCAGAGCTGGAATATCGGATATCAAGTGGCCAAATTGCTGCACTTGATTCACCGGCTTTGTACGGTGAGGATGAAGAAGCCTGGTCGGTATATCTGAGAGAAAGTATGCCGCAAGATCTGTTAGACGATACTTTGCTCGTCTGTATCACCGATACAATCTCCTCGTCAGCTTCAAATCGGCATCCACCACGATTACCTGCATCTGCATCAGCAATTCGACGAGCATTCTACAAGCTTCGTATACCAGTCAATGTAGCGGATTACCCTATGTTATCAGATTTCCATTTCCCAGCTACCCATCGCTTCCCTCTTACCAATACTTTGGAGAACGGCAAATCAAATACAGCAAGTCCGCTACAAATTGCGATAACAACGAATGGCAATTCGTGTAGATTGGCCTCTAGATTACGCAGAGAAATAGTAAGCAAGCTCCCGAAAGGAGTCGGAAGTGCAGTTGCTCGAATTGGAAACCTACGACAACAAGCTCGTCGGATTGATGATCAGCAGCGGCAGCAGCATAGCCGGCAGGAAACGTCAACTACAAGCTGGTCGCTAGATGCAGAGATCCAAGATATAGAACAAGGTGAAAGAGAGGAAGGGTGGTCTTCCTCATTATTGAACAAACCAGTCCCTCAAATTCTAGCAACGACAACCTCGAAATGTACCTCGCCAAATCGATACAAGCAGAAAATATATAACAATACAATTGATTACATCACAAACAAGCCTCTTCATCCGTCTCAAATACCACTTACACCACCCGCGACACCCCCACTACACGCACTTGCAAATGCAGATAATATAGAATCAATACTGTCAGCTGGTGAAGTTGCGAAAGAGATCATACCGCCAAGTTTGACGAGAATGCGATTTATTGCACAGATATGTGAGTGTGCAAGCTTTTCAAACCTCTTCACCAGAGAGGCATTCTGACTTTGTTCCTCCGTTTTAAATCTCTCGCAGCTGAATATTGGCCCATTGACAAACTAGCAAGTATGACAGCAGAAGAAGGGAAACGTGTCATCAGTCTATACGCAGACGAAAAGCGGACTGCATCGGAACGCTTACCATCAGATAGTGATGCGCAAGCTTCTGGGCCATCCACCTCTACGACTACCGCGGACAGTAGCGGTGCTGCAGAGTCGGAGTCGAGCAGTAACCTCCCGAGTGGTGCCTCTGCGCTGGGAGAATCAAGTAATTCATCTCAGATCACCCCTCGACACAATTTAGCGCTCGACAGTACATCATCAATATTACACGAACGCAAAGGAAAGATCTTCCTCCTTGGTTCAGGTCCTGGATCGCCTGCCCTGCTCACCATGGCAGCACATACCTTGCTCACAAAGCATGCCACTCTGATTCTCTCAGACAAGCTTGTTCCTTCCGAAATACTCGCTTTGATACCTCCTTCCATACCTTTAATCATAGCAAAGAAATTTCCAGGAAATGCAGAAGGTGCACAAAATGAATTGATGGATTTAGCTTATCAAGGAGCCTTAAAGGGTGAAATAGTAGTAAGATTAAAACAAGGAGATCCATATGTTTATGGAAGAGGAGGAGAAGAAGTTTTGTTCTTCAGAGAAAGAGGTTTCGAATCTATCGTCGTTCCTGGTATTTCATCAGCTTTTGCCGCTCCTCTCATGGCGGGTATTCCAGTCACCCAAAGAGGTGTTTCTGAATCTGTTACTGTCACTACTGGAGTAGGACGTAAAGGCAAAGGAGTAAAGTTACCTGGATACGAAAGATCTAGAACTTTGACTGTTCTCATGGGAGTAGCTAGACTAGAAGGCGTAGTCAACGCCCTGATTTCAAGAGATGGCACCGAGGGAAATGGAAGAGAAGGCGGAGGTCGTCAAGGCGCTGCATACCCACCTTATTGCCCTATCGCAATTATCGAAAAAGGGTCTTCGCCAGATCAAAGATTAGTCGCTTCAACTCTAGAAGGCATAGTCAATGCCATGGAAAGAGTAGGAGAACAACGCCCGCCTGGTATGATGCTTATTGGTTGGTCCGTACTTGCTCTCGAAGGAAAGGGTGACGTAGAGGTGTTAGATGGGGTCGAAGGCTTATCTGAATCTGAGTTAGAAGATATTGACAGGAAGAGAGTTGATAAGTGGTTGCGCGGGGAGTCGAGCATTGTTAGAGAAGGGCTAGACAGCAGTTGGTCCGATCTAGTGGCGTTACAGGGAGATGAACATGCAGCAGTGACAGCAAACGCTTGAGTAGTGTGACTTCAGAGTATATATACTGTGTCAGAAATTTTCAGAACTAGAGACTCTTCGTTCTTGGCCTTGTTTTCGAATACGGATTTTAGTATTCATGTGGTTGTCAGCATAGCAAATCATCGTCGAAGTCATGTATATATGCAACATCGGAAAGATCAAGCGACATCATTTGAAGCCAAGCTGAGATTCCGACGGGGCAGACATGTCTAACGGATGCCATGAAATACTGCGGTAAAGTACAAGAATCTTCAATCGACCCGCTTCTAGTTCGAGACGTTGTAGTAAACGGCTGTAATCGCTCCAGAGTCAGTCTCAAGGAACACTGGTAAAGACAAGGGCTGAGCAAACTCACTAGCAGGGGCACTTGGTTCGGCACTCTCAATGATTCGGGTATCATAGCCTTTGCTAGTCGCATCAGCTCCAAATTCTTCTGCTCTTCGGAGACCTTCCTCGGTAAAGACAAGTTCTAGCTCATCTAGCTTGAGCTGCTTTTGGATGTACGAAAATACTGTATTGACTGTTTCTGCCTCGTCGAAAGTTGTTGCACGATCGAACGATGCTTCGCCCGTTTGTATCTTTTTCTGTATAGCAGAAAGGCGGGAGTTAGCAAAGAGACTTTAGCAGGTATATCCTCGCTATCAACAACCACTCACGGTGAATGAGACACAGAAAGGCATCGCTCGCTTGTCTTTTAGTAGACCCTTGCCCCCAAGGAGCTCCTTCAGCTTAGCATTGTCGATTTTCTGGGTCGTCGTGTCATACGCCTCGCGAATGCTTTCAATGCATTGCGTTTGCCATGCCGGGAAATCTTTGGCGATGAACAATCTGATACCCTTAGGTTTCGAAGGATCGAATCCACCAGCTCCCTTACCCTTTGCCTTTTTCTTGACGAAACCGAGCTCGGCTTGTCGCATTGAGGTAACTAGAGACTTCACATATGTGATAGCATCGAGGGCTGACTGATTCACCGGCGCGGAAGGTTCAGGGAACAAAGCAGACTGTACGGATGTTGACTCTTGTAGAATCTCTTTCCAGACAAGTTCTGCGAAGTGAGGTGCGACAGGCGTCACAGCGAGAGCTTGCATGCGGATCCACCAGAAGATCAGATCGCGATGTGGCTTGTCCTGGTCGGCTGCTACAATATACTCGTCTCGAACTCGTTGAAGTTCGAAGAAACCGAACTTCATAGCATCCTTGTAGCACGCTTCCTCGTAGCATTGTTTGGCCTTGATGATAAGAGAATTGCACTCTGACTCGAATGCGAGATCCCAGAAGTTCTTCTCGCCCGTACGCATTGTCTCCTTGGTTGCTACTTGTTCCTATTGTTCAAACAACGTGTCAGTATGCATTTTCGAGCCTTTGTCCACCCAGAGGATTTATAACATACTTTGCACCAGTCAGCCATCTTGTAGAAACGAAGAATGGAAGCATTCGCTACCTCTTCATCAAAGTTAGCATCTTCAATACCATCACCAGCCGTTGCCAGAGCCAAGCGGGTAGCATCAGCACCGAATTTGAGCACGGACTCTTTCAGGGTGAGGAAGTTTCCTGTTGATTTGGACATTTTCTTGGTGTTAAGGAGGAGATGACCATTGGCACGCATGCTCTTAGGCCACATTGACTCTGGGAACAGAGCGGCGTGTACGTAGATGCAGAAAGTAAGGTGATTGGGAATGAGATCTTTGCCCGATGAGCGAATATCCATCGGATAGAAGCTGTAAGCAGATGGGAGTATCAGTTCATCATGTTCACCATATACAGGTAGTCGCCGTCCTACTCACTACGTGTACTCCCGGCGTAATGCCTCACCCTGTTCTCGCGTGATTGTAGCATCCTTAGGGAAGTCGCCTCGGCCAAAGATGTAGTCCCATGTCTCATACGTCAGGTCTTCAGGCTTGATACCGAGGGGTCCAGTCTGGCTGCCGTTAACGACGCCACCTTGTAGCAGATGGGCAATAGTGTAGTAGGCCATATAGATGGTAGAGTCCGAGAGAGACTCGACTAGCTGACTCTTGTCGAAGGGTACTCTAGTACCTAGGCCGAAAGAGCGCGCACATGCCCATTGACGTAGCCAGTTGAGTACACCTTCGAAAGCGTTTCGCGTTGTCTCGTTGTACGTTTCCATATTGGCGAGTAACCTGCAAGACGAAAAGTTCCAAACGTTAGTATCGTACATTTGACGGCAGGTAGATAGGCAGGGGTATTGAGACGTACTTCTGTGCCTTTGGTTTCCATTCATCCGAACCGTAGTCCATGTACCACTGATCCTGTAGGGCGACAATGCACTCGTCTCCGCTTCTGCTCATGATAAGACTCATAGGTTCTTGATAGTCAATCGCAAGTCCAGCAGACAGAAGGTCTTTCCTGACTAAGGGTTTGGCTTCTTGAACAGGCATACCCTTGTATGGGCCAACAACCATAGTTCCCTCGTAGAATCCTTTACTGTAAGCGATTTCTTTAGCTTCCGCTAGCTGCTTGACGTCCTTTTGCGAGTTGATCTTGAATTGCTTGCATAGCTCGATGGCGGTGAATTGACCATACTGAGCAGTCTCGAGAACTGCTACAGGCTCGATAGCTACCCACGAGGGATCTATTTTGTAGTACTCGGGCTTTTTGCGGAGGTCCATGTATGTTGCGTAATCGTCTGGTGAGTCAGAAGGGCAAGATGTGACAATACCAGTTCCCTATGGTACGAATATGATGCAATGTTTAGCATCCTTGAAGACTCCATATCAAATAATAGGCGGTTTAAGTCACCTTTGTTGCCGACACATTGTCCATAGGCAGAACGTAGACTTCTCGAACCAGCGAATTAGGGGGTGCAACCTTTGTTCCGATAAGATCCGCACCCTTGACTTCGCCAAGAGATGTCCATTTTCCAGACTCTTTGAGGATATCCTGGAAAGCCATGTTTCGGGCTGCTCGTTCGGTCATGATGTAGACTGACTCGCCATCAGCTGCTTCGTACATTCCGTAGGTAATACCCGTGCCGACCCATGCGTTGATTTGAGCGTACCTGTACGATTCAAGTAACGTCAATCCAATGCTTCGTGTACAGTAAGGGCATGATTGCTGACTCACGTGGTCTCTGATCTCAGTGTTGCGGCAATTAGATAAGGCTTCTTGCCTGCGAGTTTTTGACCAAGGTCCTTCGTATGTTCACTCCATTCGAGTACTTCCATCTTCAAGCCAGTATATTCTTGTGGTCCAACTGCCTCTCCGGAGGCTCTGTCATGGTCCATACATGGCTGACCATCTTTAGGCGAATAAATAGTATGTCTCTTTCCATACTTGATATAACCTAAATCTCTCAATCTAGTAATCTGCCATCTTACGAAAGAATCATAGTAAGGATTCGCATCGGTAGTAATGAATGAACGTCTCCAATCCACTCTTGCTCCTAATGCTGTGAGATCTTCTCGTGCGATAGGAGGGAAATATTTGACCCAGTACTGAGGATCTGCAAAGTTCTTAATTTCACTTCTTGAGATACCAATAGCTTCCATAATTTGGAACTGATATTTCAATCCAGTTGATTTAGCGTTCACTTTGGATTTTTTGGATTTGTCTTGGTTGCCGGTTGTGGTTGACTTGGTTGGTGCAGTTGCGTCGACGTTGGAGGCTGGTTGTGTACTGACGGGTACATCTTTAGCGCCATTGATTTCGACCTCGTCTGGGTCACGGTAGCTCTCGAAGTCTGCACCGAACATTTCCATTTCGCGAACGAGCTTGTCGGCGGCTGCTTTGATAGGCATGCCTGTGCAATGGAAGCCGACGGGGAAGAGGGCTCGCTTGCCCAGCATGCGTCTGATGGACGACGAGAAAGAGTCAATCAGCGAGTGTAACAAACACAGATGGCATTAAGGGATTGTGCGGGAATACGCACTCGAAGCCAGTTGCGAACTCAATCTTGCTGATAGTGAAGCCATGTCCGAGATGCAGACTTCCATTCATGTAAGGGTAGGGGAAGCTGGTGTAATAAGTACATAAGTCAGCTTATGACCCCTGGCGGCACTGTAGATGAGAGCAGCCTCACGTTCCAAAGAATTTGGGGTATTTCTGTCGTAGCTCTTCGCCAGATAGGTTCTGTAAGGACTGGTCTGTAGCGGCACGGGGAGAATGAGGATCAGTAAGAATGCCATGCACTTCAGACCATGTAGACAGAGCAGGAACTCACCCTCTGTAGCAGGCGAGTTGACTTCAAACAGCTTTGCCTGCGATCATGTAGCATGGATCAGCATCCGGACCTAAGACAACAACGACAAGCGCACCTCTTCCCATTCCTTCTGGTACTTCTTCTCGAGGTCAATTAGGAAGTCTCTCTTGGATGTCTGTAGCCAGTAGTCGTCAGCCTAGAACGACCTAAAGCACAGCAATGACTCGCTCTCCCACACACATTTTCAAGCTTCATCGTCTCTTTGCCCTCCATGGCCTTGAACGCAGCGACAGCCGCAGACACCTGTCCGCCGGCCTGCTTTTGCGTACCATCTACTGCATTCGCCATCTTGCTTGTGCCTGGCCGTTGCCGTTGTAGCTGCACTGCTCGTAAATTTGATGTCGTGGCTAAGTGTCGCCTGGAGGATGGACTCGCTGGACAAGGCAGCAATAGTCTCGCTGCAACACGAGTCGAGCGGTGTGCAAGCGTGCTCGTGCAAAGCCTGCAGAGCGACGTCGTTGTCGGTGTGCTGTACGTCCTCGCAGCAATCCTGCAGCGTGGGTGTGTAGGTGAGTTGGACGATGGCAAAGAGGCGTAAGTGAATGTGTCAACGGCACGAAGTAGGAAAGCATCATGCAATAATGCAACATATTGGACAGGATGGATTATAAACGACAGGCTGCATTGCTGAGTAAGCTAAGTATCATCCACTAGTTCCTCCGTCTACCCAAATCCAATGGCGGCGACAGCTTTCTTCTCTTCTTTGGTCGGGTTCCTCCAATCTTTATAGGAGTAGCATCTGTGATCCTGTTAATCTTCTGTCTCACTTGATCTCCCTGCGTGCTGTTCAGGGAGGCAACCAACGCTTCTCTCCCTGGCCCAAAGCCTTTGAAGATGAGCTCTATCGATGAAGGTGCGAGGTCTCGCACTTTCTGGCCCTTTTTGTTGGTGCGGTCCTTCGTTCTGTTACGCGAGTAGAAGCATGAAGTCAGCAACGTGTATTACCATCGCATGGTATAGGGATTCAGACCCACCCTAGCTGGGAAATCAGAGTGAACATCTGGACACTCGCCCGCGAAGCAGCTTCAAACGTCCCTCGCTGTGCCTTCTTGAGGCCAAGCAGCCCAGGACTCGTTCTCAACACCGTCTGTCCTAGAATCTTGGGGTCAACAGCTTCATTACTGACACCTTTGTCGGTTGCAAGATCGTTGAACAATCCTTTGGCGTCCTTGGTCCGAACGTAGTCCTGCACACTGCCAGGAAGGTCTCTTGTGAGCGCAAGAATGGTGTTGTGTTTTGTGCAGTGTGCATGTAGACGATAGGGAGCAGCTGGCCCTTTATCATTATAGCGCTGATTGATGTCCGTAGCGCTAGACCGATTTGGCTTCTGCCGAGAGGGTGGAAATGCAGTTGGAGGAGCTGCCGAGGCTGCTGGAGCTGATGCAGGCGCAGTGTCGTTAATGATGGAGGAGAAGTCGACCTTCTTTGCGCTTGTTGATGCGTCTGGCTGCGCTTCTGGCATCCATGTCCTGCTGCTTGTCGCAAAGTTTCTAGATGTCGAGGAGGTGCTGCTCAGAGTGAGCGACGAGGTGAGCTGGCGAGCCAGACTGTGGAGTGCGTCGTGCGAGGACGACAGTGTCGTTGCAGCCTTCCTTGCTGCTGCCATGATGGCGGTTGATGATGATTGAGGCAGAAGCAAGAGGTGAAGTGATGGTGGCTCTTCTTCTTGACTCGATGCAAAGGTGTTCAGAGTATAATATCAGATTGACATTCAACGCCGCTGCACAATGGCTTGCACCAAGCAGGTCGACATAACGCCCTTCTTCTCAGAGGTGGGTTGCCTGCATGGTATGCTGCAGCTTGTCCTGCCCAACTGACGTCCCGCGTGACTCCATGGATATACACCATGCATGCCGCCTATCCGTCAATACCGAACAACAACACCCTCAGCGCTCCAAAGTATGGCAGCCATCAGCTATCAGAGGACTGTTCCCGCTCGAACAGAGGCCTGGGTGTGTCCTGTTCAGCTGACTCGATGGCAGCTATATCTGACACCTTCCCGTATCGATGGTACACCGCCAGCATGATATCCTTCCTCGCCGGCAAACCGAACCCATCCACGTTCCCCTTCGAGTCCATAACAATGAAGATCAAGCCTGGCGTGCATGGCCATGACGAGTCCGCGGCTTCCAGTTCCCAGCCTCACGAGATCACCATCTCGGGTGACCGTCTCGCCGAAGCTCTCCAATATGGCGCTACTGCCGGCTTACCGTCCCTAGTCAAGGTAGAGTAGAGTCTATTCGCTAAAAAAACAGCATTATTCAAGCTGACTCTTCTGCTTTCCAGTGGCTCGAAGCTTTCCAGGCAAAGGTGCACAACCGGAATAAAGAAGCCGAGAACTGGCGCATAAGTCTCGGTATAGGATCACAAGATCTCTTATCAAAGGTAGTTCCCTTTCGTAACAATCACTGCATTTGAACAAGAACCCTAAAATTTGTATTCCTCTGCAAGGCCTTCCAACTACTCGTCGATGATGGAGATCCAGTATTGATGGAATCCCCAGCCTACTCGTACGCCGAAGGATTTACACGCCTAATCGCATCGCAGCAGGATTTAAACAAGAGTGCTAACGCAAGGTTCGCACCCGTCCTCTCTTCTTTCTCTCTCTCTCTCTTCTGTTCCCGCCTCCGCACTTCCTGCCCCCGCGCCTTATGATACCGTATCTATGGACTACCCTTTGACGCATGCAATTCATTTGTTCTGCGCAGAGGCACCCTCGGCGCTGTTTCGCCTAACCATGCAGATCTGATAGGTGAGAGCACACCCTTCCCTTTGGCTGATCTCTCCATCTGATAAATCATGTTTCTGACTACTCTGTTACAGAGGTACATGCCGACTCGCAAGGCTTGTCACCTGATCATCTCAGGCACGTCCTCGAGAATTGGGAGCAGGAGCGACCCGGACAGAAGCGACCTAAAGTCTTGTATACTATTCCCATGGGATCAAACCCGACAGGAGCGTCGATACCTGAGGCTCGAAAGATCGAAGTGTACGCTTCGTCTCCCCTTTTGTTCTTTTCTCCCATCTTTTGTTCTGACTCTGTGAATTTCCATCCATATCAAATGACGACAATTGAACAGGCTACAATTAGCAAAGAAGCACAATATAGTAGTAATGGAAGATGACGCATATGCATTCTTATATTTCGGAGATCAAAGTAAAAAAGCAAGATCATACTTCGAGTTAGAAAAAGAAATAAATCAAGAAACCGGTAGAGTGATAAGATTTGATTCTTTCAGTAAAATTCTCTCTTCGGGTATGAGATTAGGTTTCGCTACTGCTCCTAAAGAATTTTTAGATCGTTTGGACTTAATCACCGCTAATACAAAGTGAGCAAAACCTGCTTCAACGCAACCGAAAGATACGTTGACAGTTTGGCCTATGCTTCTCTTTGTCAGCCTACAATGCCCGTCAACAACGCAGATGATGGTCCTTGAGCTACTCGAATACTGGGGCACCGAAGGATTCATGGAGCATTGCCGCAACGTGGCCGAGTTTTATCGTGCCAAGAGAGACATGTTCGAAGCAGCTGCAAAGAAGCATCTCGATGGAGTTGCAGACTGGGTCACGCCTGTAGCTGGCATGTTCCTCTATATCAACATGCACCTGACAACAGACGGAAGTGAGGGAGACTCTTTCACCGTCATTCGGGAGAAGGCAGTTGAAAAGGGCGTTCTAGCTGTTCCTGGAACTTCTTTCATGCCTTCGGGCAGCAAGAGCCCTTGCGTCAGAGTCAGTTACAGTCTGGCCACGCCGGAACAAGCAGATGAAGGTTTCAGACGCCTGAGGGAGGTCATAGATGAAGTACGAGCTGGCAAGTAGACAGACATGTGAATACAAACAGAACAATAGATGTGATTCTCGAAATGCGACATGGAGGTCTTTCGATCCTGCTCTTTTTAACGATGTTGGGTATTCCCAGAAACGAGTTTTGAAACGGAGCGTATAGAAATGGCGTACTGATCTTCCGCTCTACTGATTGTCCTGCTTATACGAATATGAGCTAGGTTGCTGACCCAATAGACCTGGCATGATCTCCAACAACTCCGGCTTGAGATCTGACACCCTATTGCAGCCGAGCAAGCGCATTCCGGTAATTATCTCGTCGGACATGACTGCGCAGCAAGATTGACATGTTAATTGGGCACCTTCGGTTTTACATGTCGAAGTGCGTCAAAGCTGCTTACTTTGGAATGCTCTCGTGATACCTTCATCGCCATAGCAGGCTGCTGCGTAGAAAGGAACACGGCCTAGACCAACTCCCTTTGCTCCCAAGCACAATGCCTTCAAGACGCTGCAAATAGGAGCATCTATGTCAATACAAGCTCAAGATGAAGAGCGCTTGCTCCGCTTACTCTGTACCACGCGTGATGCCTCCATCGATGTAGACTTCGATCTTCTTGAGCAGATCCGGGCGTTCCAAATGGGTTCGCGCTAGGACGGCTAACGGAGGAGGCTGTGAAAAGATGCGATGTCACTTTCACTAGCGGAGATGTCATTGAAATATTCTGCGAACTTACTGCATAGTCCAATTGTCGACCCTGTATGCAAATACACGGGGATCAGCTGAAATCCTATCAAACAGCTTGCTTTTCGACTTACGCCGTGATTGGATAGAACAACTGCGGAAGCTCCATGCTTGTATGCCTGCTCGATATCGTCTACTGATAGAACACCCTTAACGATGACGGGTATCCCTGGAGCTTGCTGTTTGATCCAGTCAATATCCTTCCACGACAGATCGGCTGTGGGAGAACACAAGATTAGCAAGCCAAGCTTGTTACGTATAGCCTACCAACAAGGGAAGTGTCTGGTGCAGTTGGGTAAGACCTTTACACCTACAGTCTAAAGTGCCCATTGGCAGAGGCTTTATTCCCTTCATATCCGCCTTGATCTCGCCAGCAGCAAGCAATCTTTCCGGATGATTTCTATTCTTTTCATGGTTACCAAGTGCAACAGCATCCAAAGTAAGGACGATAGCATCCACTTTCGCTGCATGAGCAGTTTTTAAATCTTCAATATTACGAGATCTATCGTTTCTTCTTAAATAGCATTGATACCAGAATGTAGCTGGTTTAGTTCCATCTTCATCCGCTAATCGTTGTCTTTCCTCAGTCATTTCTTGGATTGAGACACTTGATCCTCCAGAGAGCATTTGAATCAATCCATTCTTGTGTGCGCATCGTAACGAGTTGATCTCGCCATCTGGATGAGCGGCTCGATTCTGGCCTGTTGCGGAGATGTATACTGGAAGGACAGACTCTGCTCCCAAGAGTGTAGTGGATGCGTTACAATCGCCAACCGGTATCCCGACCCGTGGTAGAAAGCGAACATGGGTATATGAATCTTTCGTTGTTGCAAAAGCTAGCATTGAAAGGAAGGAACATTCACGATGTTTAACACACGTGACGATGCTTTTGGCAAGTAATGAACGGTACTCACAAACACCATCGTCTGCCCAGCCTGAGATATACACCCACGCCCGAGAATCTTCTCCAAGCAACTGTTTGGCGTACTTTTCAAATGTAGATAGATTGAGAACGCTCGCAGCTGGCGGTAAAGCTTGTCTTCGCTCTTCTATTTCGTCTTCATCTTGGTCTTGAACTGTTTCCTTTGGTCGCGATTTTGGGTCAACAGCTCCCATAATCGCAAAGGGTGAAAGAGTATGCTCTAACGTTCCTTTTGGATGTAAGTGCCCGAAAGGCTTGCTGATGTCCTTTCCGGCATGTTCGAGGATGAGCTCTGCGCCACCAGGCTTTAGGAGCAAGGTGCCTCAGATCAGGATAAGTCCTTCCCAGTGGAGATAAGCTCTCGTTGGAGCAGACTTACATGCTGTTCAAGAAAGTCCGTCACACTGACATATCGCGAAACAAGTGTGAGTTTTGGCTTCGTATATAGCGGATCGGCCTGGGAGACCTACTCATAAATCAGATCGTTGATAGCAACCCAGCAGTCATCCTGCTTATTGTGCTGTTCCAGCTCTTTGCGACCAATCTTTCGCTTTGCTGCATTAGAGTCGAGTGGAGCATTGGCATCGGCTGCGATTGGCTTTTTCTGGCTGGCAATCTTGTTGTATCAAGTCAAGTTAGGCCAGATCAGCCAATCCAATCAGCAAGGTATGGCTGGCGTACGTATGCAGCGAAAGCAGTGACACCAATAGCCCAAGTTGCTGTGCTCCACGTCCCAGACGATGCAGTGAATCTTGTTCTTGATGGCGCGTGGCTCGACAAGCACCGGCGCGACTGTCTTTCGATAGCCGCTCGTGCAGGTGGAGGCGCAACAGCTCTCCATACGGCGCGGGATGCGCGAGAGGGTGCCGACATGGTAGGATGGGATGGATGTAGTGGATGGAAGGATGGGACAGCAGCCAGGCCAGAAGCTGCTTCGGCTCTGCTGGCTTCAAGCGTGCCGAGGTGGCGAACGGCTCTCGACGGCAATCCAAGACTTTGCGGGCGAGCGACCAGGTCAAGAAGCATTACTGCTCTGCACCAAATTCGAAATGGACATCTAGAAGGACGATGATCAGCAAGTAGGAAGATAGTCAAGGCTTGCCGGCCGCCTAGAAAGAGTACTTGAATTTAGCGAAGACCTGAATAGCGCTACACGATGCCACAAGGCGAGCAAGGCTTGCCAATATATTTTGCGTGAGCCGTAGGACGGCCGTGATCACAAAAGTATAGATTGCAGGCGAGTCAACGTTTCTGGGTAGAAGAGAAGCGCGAGCAAGGCTCGCCAATGCACTATGCGTGGGCCGCAGAGCGGCCTTGACCATATAAAGATATAGATTGCAGGCGAGTAAACGTTTCTAGGTGAACAAAATCTAGCGTTCCACTTCTCGCCAATATCAAATGAAGAAGATCGATAAAATAGGATTCTTCACAATCACCGAAATGGAATTGTTTGGAAAGAAAATGTGCATCCTCATTATGCTGGTGAGTCACATCCATATCATTATTAAGATAGCAGAAAGATAGCTGAGAGATAGCTGAAAGGTAGCTGAAGGATAGCTGAAGGATAATTGAAGAACGGCTGGAAATAGCTAGAAGATAGAACACTTTGTAATGCAAAAGAACGTGATGAACCAGAAGTCAATCCTCCAACGATGTTCCGGCTAAATAGACTTATCTGGACTCACAAGTTCACGAGATCGTCTCACTTCATCACTGCTCCACATCTTCATTCGTTGACGACCTGCTCTTCAATCCGCTCTTGGTCCTCCTTCTGCTTGCGCTCCTCGGCGGCCTTGCACTCTCTTATCTTTCTGCGTATGAACTTGTCCATCCTTCGTCTCCTGCGGGACTTTCCCTTCTGGCTTCGTTTCCTCCCAGACTTATTTCCCTTTTCGCCACGTTCCCGCTTCGGTGGTTCTGCACCCGCAGGGTCTATGTAGGTGAAGGTAGGGTTGGCTAGCAGGTTAGCCATGGCTAGCTGGAACACCCCTGGTGGCTCCGCTGCCTGCAATCGAACTGTCTTGGGGCCCAGTCTAGTTTCGGTGATGACTACCGGAGGAAGGTCTGCTGGTAGTTCCAGTCGGGGTCCTGCAAAAAACCATTAGCTCAATAACTGGCTATTCTGTAGACTGAGGCTACTCACCGCGAGCTGCTGCACCCGACGGCCCTGCATTTGCTTCTCGGCGGGCACCCCTAGCTATATTTTCTTCAACTTGCTCCTCTTCATCCTCTTCCTCTTCTTCCTCGTCTTCCCTCGTCATCACTGTCTGCTTCAGCTTGGTGTCTGACACGAGCTTGTTGGCGACGAGCGGTATCTTCGTCGTCGGTGCCATCGTCTCGAACCCATCTTGTATGTGTCGACGGTCCCGCGCGAGGAAAGACCACCGCTGTGTGAAGCATATCAGTGAATATACCAGGTGTCATGGAACAGGCTGACGAGCGCCGCTTACCGTATACTGATCCGGCGCGTCGAGGTGAGACCTGTTGTTCTCCCACGAGTCCCAGGTCTTCGTCCTTGACGGTCACAGTGGTTGCAGGGTAGACGGACGCAGCTCTCCAGACGGGACGACGTGGTGTCAGCATTGTTATTGTGCGAATAATAGGCTGGATTAGGCCGTATGGATGCAGATAGATCCCATTTGCGCCGCAATAGAGCTCGAGTGGTGAATATGGTGGCAATCGCCTGGGACTCGACGTCAGGCTGTCGATGCACCTTCGCCTCTCTCTCTCTCTCTCACCCACTTGCAGGCCTATATGACTAGCATATGAGATGTAGTACCCTCTCTCCTACCCACTCCACCCACTACTCATCACTCGTGCTCCCTACACCTTCAACTCAACTGCCTGACCCTGCTGGCATGCTGATTTCGAAAACACGTGCCAAAAGTGGGAGTCAATGCAGGCAAACTGCCAACAAAACTTACCCAACAACAGCAGGCAAGACCTGAACAGTTTTACACCATGGAAATGTCGTCGAAAAACACATCTAGCCCAAAAGAAAGTCCATCATCCCCTTATACCGTTCTCTAAAATTGTTTTCCGGTAATCGGCCCGAGAATTATCTCCAAAAAGCAACCTGTTCTACAACAACAACAGTAGGCACGACCTGAACAGCTCTCAGCAGTGCTAATGCCATCTAAGCACACGACTAGCCAACAAGAACGCCCTTCATGACTATGTTACGTCTTGTAAAGGGTGATCGGCCCGAACGTGGCCTCGAGGAAAATCAAGCTTTTCGACATTAAAAAGCCTCCGGACGCAATGGGACAAAAAGGAATCGATGGTTGGAGATTGTAAGAATCGAACTCACGACCTTATGCATGCAATTGAAGATGCTAAGCATACGCTCTACCAACTGAGCCAAATCCCCCATTTGATGAATGGCTGCCGCGTCTATGCCGTACCAGTACCGTCGATGCACGCTCGCGTTTGGCTTGCATTCCGAAGCGCTTCGAGGTGTCCCCGGCTCGTTGATCCGAAGATCATGCAAATACCGATACAAAGCGTCAGGAAGGGTAGAAGCACCTCACAAGCACTGTGAGCGCATTCATCACATAATCTGTGGACCATCTATCAAAAAGGACGAGAATCGGGCGGAAAATCTGGAGCGCTGACCGCACATAGGAATTGTGAGTACAAGACAAAAGGTGAGCATTTACTGCAGCAGACGGTCACTGCTTTCCGATATATCATTCACGTACTAGCAGGTGAGCATCCTTAAACAGCCGGCGTCTACTATCTCTCAAATACTTCATCTCGGCAAGTGGTTGTTGGCATACGATTGTTAAATTCGCCGGACCAGCCAGTTTTTGCTCAATCAGAAACCGATTAATCAGGCATCAAAGCTGAATATTTAAATCAGCGATTGGTATGGTCAGTACTTCCTTGTCTCAGTGATGTGGATCATCTATTCACAGATTGCGTGCCGAATTCATCAGGGTTGCTATGGCAAAGGATTAGACCATTTGAACTATAGCTACATCTTTCGACTATTTGTTCGTCTTCCAACATGCTAACAGATCCCATGAGCTTCGAAACCCGCTACTTTTGGGAATTCATCCTTTAGAAAGGGTACGTCTTGGCTCGACCACGGAACCGGAGGAAATGGGCGACGTTGGAGCCCACTGTAGAATAGAAGGACGTCGATCTGCTTCACTACTGCACACCGAATGCTGGCTAGTAATCATCGTCTACGCTTGCTGCTTACAACTGCCTCCGTCGCTGGCTTGACTTTGCGGCTTGCCTTCCAAAGCCGCATTCTGCTTGACCTGTACACTCTCCTCTAGGCTTTTGACGCAGACCGCTTGCGATTGGCTCAGGATATTCAGCTGCGCTAGCGCTTCCAGAAGTAGCGTAAAACAGGTCGGTCAGGCATTGAAAGTTAAGCCTGCCAGCGACGGCTTCAACATTGTCGCGGCTTGATCGTGTACCGAGAGCATTTGGCCTGAGGGCCGCAGTGACTTGACGTCAGATTCTTAATTTCGTGTATTAAGGAGTATTATATCTCTCAGCTATCTTTCAGCGTTGACAAGCCGGTAAAACATCTGCTCGAGCCACAGCGTACTGTAAAGAGGGCAGAGCAACATGTCAGCACCTTAGCATAATGCGAAGTCAGGCTCGTGATGATGTGGAAGTGACTTACGTAGCAGCATAATGAGGATGAACATTTCCTTTATCGAATAATTCCATTCCAGCAAGTTTATCACCCCAATGATCAGTTTTCCAATGTGCTTTTGCATCACTTGCAGCATTATGATGATTTACAGCTTCTTGCATAGCATTATTTAGTTCATTTACTCTCCAACTTGGGAAATAATAAGTATGCTTAGCACCATCTTTCCCTCCTCCTGCTACTTGCCACCACTGTTGGAAATTGCCCGCATCATCATCTGATGAGGTATGTAAATGACGAACGTAGTGTTGCGCGACTTCGAAATTCGGTAGTGCGTTTGAGAGTTGGAGAAGGACCTCTTCGAATCGTGCACTGAACCACTGTAACCGTTCGAGCGTCAAGTGTCGAACTGTAGTCGTTGATTCTGCTGTTAGGAGAGAGTCATCTTGTCGGCCGAAACGAGCTAGATCCCAGAGCTGCAAGCACGAAAGTGAAGCGTGAGCATGTGACTTGACGGTAGAGTAGAATGAGAATGAGAATGAGAATGAAAAATGATTTGACTCACCCCCGAGCTGAATTCCAAAATATCAATATCCCTATCGATTCTAGCTAACAAAGGTAGAGCAATTTCTTCAATTCTATCTTCAGTACTATAAGGGGGACCATATTGATCTTTCCAAGTAAAATAATCTTCTTTATCTAAACCAAAGTGAAATACGTTTACTATCATCAAGTCTATACTCTTCACATGACAAACAGTAGGAAAACTTCTTTCTGAATATGAATTTGGTTTCCATCCTTGTACGTTTGGATCGTTTGAAATATCCACTTGTGGCCAGTATTTATCTCCTGGTTTTGTAATTGTATAATCACCTTTTAGGATGTGACATGTATATTGTGCGTTTGCTCTGTCTATTGAATCGCCTATTAGGAGGATCGTGCGGTTGTAGAGGGCAGCCGGGATGGAGCTTGAATTGAGCGAAGCCACGCGGTTAACGTAGGATTGAGCTGGACAGTCTTGCGGGTGGATGGGCTGCCATTGTGTTTCTAATGCACCTTGGATGGAGTCGATGTTGCTGGCTAGATGGAGTACGCCGGGCAGATCATGTGGGTCGCAGCTGTTGTGTGGATGGAAGGTGATCAGTGTGTTTTCTGCACTCGACAAACGCAGGATACAACATACACGCTTTTACGCGCTTTCCCTCCACTTGCAAGGGTAGGAGACGACTCTACATCTAGAGCAGTGTCATTGTCGTTCGCATGCGGCCTTCTCTCGAGCGCGACGAGGACTGCAGTAAAGACGATCAAAGCGAGAGCACCAGAGATGAAGAGCACGGGGGATCGTTTGTACAGAGGTTGTTTGGACGGTGACGAGATGGCAGGTGGGAGCGGAGGTGAAGAGGGAGACGAAGCGTGTGTGCTTAGGCTGTTGGATTGTTATACATGGCAGCGATGATCAGTATTGATGGCTGATTTGCATGTCTCTCGATGAAAAACTACTCCTCACCTGGTGTAGACGGGGCGATCCTTGGTCGCAGGCGTAGGAGGGAACGAGACCATGCTGAAGAACAGACGTGTACGAGGGTGGAGTGTGCCCAGCTACCGCTCAGTATGTGTGTATGCTTTGAACGGGTGATGCAGCAGCAGTAGTGACTGTTCGCGTGTCTTTATGATTATTGTCTGGTCTCTCTTTTTCCGTGGGCGAGTCTGGCCCGGAGATGGACGGGCGAGATAGAGATATGGAAGCAAATGGTAAGGGGGAGGGTGGGCAGATGGAGTAGAGTAGAGTAGAGTAGAGCGAGTGAGTGAGTGAGGACAACAACACTGTCCCCATTCCCTCATTACCACTTCTCACCCATTATTGCACACTGCATAGCCTGTGATAGTGCGCATGCCGTATTCCATTATTCGAGTGACTTGATGCATATCCCACGAGTACAGTACAGCACCGGGTGAGGGCACCTGGAATACAATACAACACTAGACAGCCAGACAGCATCATGCCTCGGTTCTTACCAACAGCTCATCTCTATCCTAGCTGTACTCTCAGTGTCCATTCACTGCCTGACTGACATACTACTGGCTGCTCGATTGCCTTTTGGATGATGATGGTAACGACTGCTTGCATCCACCACATCAACACCACTACCACCACTACTACCACTCCCACTCCCTCTATCTAACACCACCCTGCCGCATGCATGCTCCTGCTATACAGGCAGGCCAGCCCAGCCACCGCACTCGTCCTCGCCGGTGATCACTACACGCTGACCTTTCGACGGCCCACTGCTCCGTCCTCAGCATCGTCAAGCAGCCCCCAGATAGAGCTCGCCTTCGACCCTATTGCAGACTTTGATGTCCTCTCGTGCTCTTTACTCGGCCAAGTCCACTCATCCCTCGGTCTCGTCCAGCTCGCTTCACCCGGCGGTCCAGACAGGAACGACGACATCTTTCTCGCCGTCATTGCGAGCGCTCAATCCCTCACATCCCGCTATAATCGTCAAGAACAGGTATCCCGCATACAGAACGTAGACTTTTATTCCGTCTCGTCTAGCACCTGGGATGAATGGCAGGCAGGCGTTCCTGCCGCTTCCTCTTCAGGCGCCACCGCTGGCCTAGATGATGGCTATCCATCATCCGACCCGTCGTCTGCATCCACCATAGATCAAGCAGCCGCATATGCACACCCAGCAACAGCAATGCGCAAGATCCTCTCAAACGGTCACTTTTACTTTTCATCTGGAACGTACGACATATCAACCAGACTGGAAGAAAGACTACGACGGCGAGATGAGGACTTGTCAGATCAAACGAACGACGATGATAGTCGTGATCAAAGGAATAGCTCATCATATGATTCAAGATTCGTTTGGAATAGTTTTCTTATGGATTCGTTGCTCGATTTCAGATCCAATCTATCCCATGAAGAGAAAGAAGCTTTCGACGATGCCGCTTTCGTAGTTACTGCCATTCAAGGGTTTGTCGGTGTAGCAGATTTTACTCTGTCTGGCGCTCCTGTTACACTCTCCTTGATATCGAGGCTGGGCTCAGCGAGAGCGGGGACCAGATTCAATGCAAGAGGAATTGACGATGATGGCAATGTCGCTAATTTCGTAGAGGTCTGTCGTTCTTCACAGTCTATTGTGTGCTGACCATTGGCTGATGACGGCTATCTTCTACTCTGATATATCAACCAGACCGAAACTATCTTCCGGACTAGGGATAATGTCTTTTCGTTTGTCCAAGTAAGGGGCAGTGTCCCACGTAAGTTGAGACCCTCACTTACCTCATTCATAAACGAGGAGGATCGGCCTGACTATGAATTTCTTCTTACGAAACGACAGTCTTCTGGGAACAACAAGGCAGCACCCCTTTCGGTGGACAAAAAGTCCAAATCACTCGCCCACCTATAGCTTCACAGCCGGCATTCAACAAGCATATAACCGCTCTCTTATCAGCTTACCCACATATTGAAATCGTAAATCTCCTATCATCTAGAGATCATGAGGCTTTATTGTCTAATGCGTTTAGAGAACACGTACGCAACGCAAATGCTCAATTATTCGAAGATAACGAAAACATTTCTTCCAATAATTATACAAGGAAGCAGAGTGGTGAAGGTGAGATTGGGTATACCGAATTTGATTTCCACTCGAAAGTAAAATTAGCAGGTGGTATTGAAAGTGTTAGAGATAATATCAGAAGAGACCCTGATACCGGTGGTAAAATTGATCAATTTGGTTATTGTTTAGCTGCTATTAGTCATACTCCTTCTTCAACTTCAAAGTACAATGAAAAGAGTGAGAAGATGGGAAATTATGGGAATGAGGAACATGAAGAGGTTTTTGAAAATCTTATTGCGAAACAAGAAGGCATTTTTAGAGTTAACTGTCTTGATTGTTTGGAGTGAGTTCCACCATAGTCACAACTTAGTTTCGTGTCGAACCTGACACTTTGACTATAAGCTGATTTATTCTCGTATCGATTTTTCCTTGCAGCCGTACCAACGTCGTACAAGATATCCTATCGAGACTCACTCTCGAACAATACATCCATAATATTGTACCTACTTGGTCCAATTCAGAGATATTGCTCAGCGCGCATCGTACACTCTGGGCTGAGGTAAGCAGATCACTGTACACAAATGACGAGTGCGTGCCGTCCGACGTAATCTGATCACGCTATGGATATATTCTCACCATTGCCAGAATGGAGATGCTCTATCTCGAATATATGCCGGTACAGGTGCTCTCAACACAAGCTTTACGAGAAGTGGAAAGAGAACGCTAGCGGGTGCTCTTTCAGACGCTACTAAGAGCGTAAGCAGGATGTATATTTCAAACTTTGTAGATAAGGGCAAACAACAAGCTATAGACGCATTACTCGTAAGTTCTCGTGTTTCATTGCTTTATACCGCGGGAACAGCTATCTTCCCTGTGTTCTGTCCTGTTCGTAACTAATTTCACGTCACATCTCCTCGCTTTGCTGCTGGCAATCAAAACAGGGTAATCTCACAGCGCAACAAAAGGTCGTCGTCGTAGATCCAATTCGTGACTCGGTCGAGTCAGCTCTTCGGCATAGAGAATCGGAATATCTGTCTCAAACGAACTGTGCTATTTTTTGTGGTACTTTCAACGTCAATGGTAAAAGTCCTGGTCAGGAGAATTTCCTCCCTTGGCTGTTTCCTGAATCAGGTGAGGAATGGATACACATGTCGATTCAGTTGCAGTGTTATTGACTTTATATTTGGACATATTTTTGATTCTGACCAGGATACGAGCCGGATATCATTGCGTTAGGCTTTCAAGAGCTCGTGGAGCTGTCACCTCAACAAATTGTAGGTCTTCTCGGACCTCTAAATTTTCCCTGTGTTACTCACGGTGGTCTTTTCACTTTACACAGATGGCTACCGACCCAGAAAAGCTCAAACGCTGGACCGCATTCATAACAAAAGAAATTGCAGAACGGCCAAACGGGAAATCCACCTACGTATTACTGAGATCAGAGCAACTTGTTGGAACTTGTTTAATCATGTTTATGAAGAATGACATTGCGAAACATGTTACTCATGTTGAAGCTGCTACGAAAAAGGTATGTTCTGAGAAGTCCCAACACTGCCTACTTTATTTCGTAAATCAGCAGCCGATGATATTTTAATCTTGCATACTAGACTGGCTTGAAAGGTATAGCTGGCAACAAGGGAGCTGTAGCCATAAGACTCGATTATTGCGATACATCTTTCTGCTTCGTTACTGCTCATTTCGCAGCTGGGCATTCTAACTATGAACAGCGGAACATGGGTGAGTGCATTTCGCAGCACGTAGACAGTTCACAAGAGGAGAGTTTAAAAATGGCTGCTGAATCCCTCAATCTACCTTTTGACTGTTTTAGACTATGCGACTATCGCAAATGGCCTCCATTTCCGCCGTGGACGCAAAATAGCAGCACACGATAACGTAATCTATTTTGGTGATCTAAATTATCGCATTCAGTTGCCGAATGAACAAGTTCGTCAAATGGCTAGTATTGATGATTATGCGGGACTCATCGAGGGAGATCAGGTTAGCATTGTCGCTTCATACTTGATACACATCAACACTTTGCTAATCTACCAACACATTGTACTTTGTTCCCTTCGGATATCGAAAGCTCACGAAATGCATGAAGCAGCAAATCATCTTCGCTGGATTCAATGAAGGACCACTTATATTCAGACCGACGTATAAATATGACAACAATTCAGAAGTGTACGACTCGAGCGAGAAGCAGCGTATTCCTTCTTGGACAGATCGAGTGCTATACAAGGGGAGAGGACTCAGTCTATACAAGTATAACAGGGCTGAATTGATGACTTCGGATCATCGACCCGGTAAGTTTGTAATTGCGTATGACGCACTTCTGAAAGCGCCTTTGCTAAATTTTGTTGGGTCTCTTATATCAGTCTATGCGCTTTTCAAGGCCAACGTCAATATCGTTGACTATGCCAAGAAGAGAGCTATCGCGAGAGAACTTCTCCTCGAGCTTGTTCCTGAAAAAGCAAAATCTAGCACCCTGATGAGGGGCGCGTTAGTGGATCTCTTGGACAGTGAAGCCGGCGACTGTAAGTTCCTCTTGCATTTAATGAATGATATGATACACAATTGATTCCAAGACCGCTTCACCTACCCATCAGTGCCTGACCCAAGCACGGAGAATTCAGCGTGGTGGGATACACTTGACATTGCGTCGATACAACAAGCTGTAGAAGACGAAACCAAGAAGCGCAGTGAAAAGACTATGAACCCATTTGAGCAGAATTACCTGATTGAATCCAATGCCGCGAATGGAAAAGGGCAAGTCGAATCAAAAGTAGCTCCTGCTTTATCGATCAAACGCAAACCGCCTCCGCCTGATCCGAGCAGTAAGCCTGGCATCGCAAGTCCAGCACGAATCAAACCTCCAGTCGATCTATCAACAAAACCCAAAACACAAGACTTAGAACCAAATGGACTCGCTGCTGCTGGAAGTCCAGAGCAACGCCCCGTCAATAATCGAAATGTTTCCTCGAGCACAAGTAACTCTCTCATGGACTCGCAGGATGAGGAAATGATGCGGCGGCCGGGCTTGCAAGTGAGAGAAGCAACTAATGAATGGCAAGTGATTGTTCCGAGTGCGATGAAGCGGTGACAGTTCCGCTGGAAATGGTACATGCTTCTCTCGGGTGGCTAAGGTCTTGCTGTAGGTTATCAGATTATCCTGAAGAAGTGTTATCTGCAGTACTCATGTAGCTAGTATTCGAGAATGCAATAGAAACGAGTCCGTATTGGCTTTGCTGCATGAATTGTTCTCCATCCAGTCGGTACACTCGGCGGTGGCGACAATAGCCGCCACTCGTTAACGAGCAGCTATCAAGCAATGTCAGCATCTCACCATATAGCTCAAACCGACACGGCGCACACGCTGGTGATCCTGCTAAGCGGGCTGGAGTAGCAGCAATGGCTCCTCCGCCGCTCGTCTCGCCAGCGACAGGCTCAGACGCTGCAAGCAGCCAGACGCACTTTATCCATGCCGACGACAGCGCAGGCTTCTTCCGCGATGTCGCTGGGAGATGTCTGTTCCTGCGAGGCATCAACCTCGCGTCCTCTGCAAAGACGCCCATAGGGCAGCCAGGACATCAGCTGGACGGGTTCTGGGAGCGCGCAGAGGGTGGAAACCTCTCGTTTGTCAATCGTGTCCTCGACCTCGACCTGGATCCTGCAGACGAGCACTCTGCGGACCAGCACCTACGCCGCTTGAAGAGCTGGGGATTCAACACGTTGCGATATGTCACGACGTGGGAGAGCATTGAGCATAGAGGGCCGTGAGTAGGGAGTGTCTCTTCACAAGGTGCTGGATCTGACAGCATCCCATATCGCCTCGATCACGTCGGCATACCATCATCATTCGCTTCTCATTTGCCAGTGGACAATACGACCAAGCTTACGTCGATTACACCGTTCGAATGCTGAGGAAATGCAAGGAACACGGATTCCTCGTCTACATGGATCCCCATCAGGACCTGGTGAGCTGAATGCAACGGAAAGGCGTGCACGTGATGAAGTCATGCCACTCATCCAAGCTCTCTCCTGGTTCTACCCCATATCTACAATTGATCCTACGATACAGTGGTCACGCTTCTCTGGTGGCTCAGGCGCTCCCTTATGGACCCTCCTCGCTTGTGGCATGAATCCACGCAACTTTACAGTCACGAATGCAGCAGTGATACAGTGCGAGTGGCCCGACCCAAGCGCTCCTGACCCAGAGAATTTTCCTGACATGGTGAGCTCGGCCTTCACTCTACAATCCTAGATGATCTCGCTCATAAAGTCGCATGTACTTCAGATCTGGGCTTCCAACTACACCCGCCTGGCTGTCATGACACTTATGACATTATTCTTTGCTGGAAAACGCTATGCTCCCCTTTGCCAAATAGACGGCATCAACATCCAAGACTATCTACAGCAACACTATCTCGACGCTTACCGAAAGCTAGCCGAAGCGATACGAGATGCTGGAGATTTGAACGATGTGTGCGTAATCGGGTGGGACAGTATCAACGAACCGAATCATGGCTTGCTAGGCCTCGAAGACATTACAATACAGCCAGATAGCAATCTAGCCAAGATTGGACCGATGCCTACTGCTTTTGAAGCGATGAAATTGGGTATGGGCATAGCAACTGAAGTCGAAAGCTGGAAATTTGGCTCATTGGGCGCCAAAAAAGAAGGGACAGTCTTGATAGATCCGAAAGGTGCAAAGGCATGGCTGAGTCAAGATCAAGACCTAGAATATTCGCTCAAGTATGGATGGAAGAGAAGCTCGGAATGGCCAGCTGGTACTTGTATCTGGGCACTTCACGGGCTTTGGGATCCATCAACTCAACAAGCTTTAAAGACGGATTATTTCAGTAGTGAGAACAAAACAATCGAGTTCAGTCGTGATTTCTGGTTACCTCATTATGTTGCATGGGCGAAAACGATACGTTCCATCCACTTGGAAGCGATTCTCTTTGTGCTACCTGAAGTCTTCAGCGTGCCTCCATACTTCAAGGACAATACCGAATTAGTGGATCTACTAAGGAAAAGAGCTTGCTTGTCAACACATTTCTACGATGGCTTGACGCTTATAACAAAGCATTGGAACTGGTTCAATGCAGATGCTATCGGACTCATACGAGGGAAGTACGCTTCTCTCCCGCTGGCAATCAGAGTTGGTCCTGCAGCCATACGGAAAGTCATGCGAGACCAGCTCGCCTATTTGCGACAAGATACCTTCGATACTATGGGAAACTACCCTACGATGATGGGCGAGATTGGTATCCCATATGACCTGGATAAAAAAGAAGCTTATCGTACTGGGAATTATCGTAATCAATCACATGCGCTTGATGCAAGTCTTAATGCATGTGATGGTACAAATCTATTCAACTATACAATGTGGACCTACAATCCTGAAAATACCTATCAGTGGGGCGAGAATTGGAATGGAGAAGATCTGTCAGTCTGGTCACTTGATGATTTCAAGAGGAATGCTCCGAGTACTAGTGAAAACATGGCTATGCTAGCGGGTGAGATGGCGAACTCTACAGAGCTAGCCTGAACAAGATATGCTGAATTTGATGTTGGTTGCAGCATCCTCGACAAATCTTATAGCGCCTGGGGAGTCTCCCGAACAAGAAGCTCGCTTGAACAGAGGCGCCCGAGCTATCGAGGCGTTTGTTCGGCCGTATCCTACGGCCGTCGCGGGACGGCCGATTTCCATCGAGTTTGACGTAGCGAGCTCGCTTTTCACGTTAATTATCGAGACACGGCCCGACGATTTAAGGCAAGGAATGGAAGAACTACCAACGGAGATCTACCTTCCTGCTGTTCATTACGGGGAACTTTCGCAGGAAGACGTAGCAGAGTTGGAAGGGGAATCAGAAGAGCATGAACAAAAAAAGATGAGGAGAAGAATGTCACGTTCCAATTCTTCACCTTTGAACAAACCGCATGCGTTACATTTACCTCATATACAATTCCCATGGCACCGACATAAACCTAGACTCGCTCTGGCTGTGCACGTCACGAGGGGACATTACGAAATTGTAGGACATACCTTAAAATGGTATCATCGATCTCCAACAAGTCTCAGGCTTGGTCCGAGCCCCAAACCAGGTGAACCAAGAAGAGAAACAATCACTATTCGAAGAAAAGGTGGACCTAGACCTGAGGTCACCGCTGCATTCGGTGAGAGACCGCGCTCGTTAGGACAGGTTATCTGGGACGCGCTGTATGGGAGGTGCTGTGTATCGTGAAAACATTACAGCCTGTATTCATTTCCTGTATTTTTTGTTGCTTGAAATCGTTTTTTACTGAAGTGTGTTTGTTGTGATAACAATGTTTTTTGTTCAATTCAATAATATACGGAACATCTTCTACATGCGAGCGAAAATATCACTTTCGTATACTGTGCGAGCTTATTGGCCAGTGTTTCTAATCCTTCATCGGATAGCATATCGAGAAATAAGTATCTTGCAGCTGACTTGCAGTTCTTTTTGGCGAATATACCTGCTTCATACTTCGGGAAGGTCGACTCTCTCAAAGTCTCGTGCTGTTACTTGATGTCTTCCTGCTGGGGTAGAACCGCAGAAGAGATTCTCGCTGCTGTAGTTCATTGAGTAGTAACAGAGGCGGCTGTCTCATGGGAACTTTTGCAAAACAAGCGAATAGCTGTGGCAAGCCACCGCTCTTTGCAGATGTAGAGTGTACAATCTAAGCTTCCGTCGTTGCATTATCAGTCTTGCTTCTACTTAACAGCCTTTCCGGAGGCTGCTCCGGCTGCGTTACACGTATCGAATTCGGTTTCAAATCGCTACCAGCAGTCTGCCGTTGATCTTCCTCAATTTTCGCCAAAGCTTTCACTATTTTCGGGTCTTGCGATAATATTCTTCTCATTTCAGAATTCCTCATTTCTACATCTATTACTCCTTCCATTACATGTAACAAGTTTGCATTGCGATCTGTATTTGATTTGGATTGTTCGAGTAGTGTTCGTTGCTGTTCTCGTATATTTTGGCTGTGAGGTTTACGAACAAAGGTATGAGCGATATGTTGCCGAGCGGAACTGGCAACGAGACTTACACTGCCTCTTCTAGAGTATCTAATCTGTCCGCGACCATGTCTCGCCGTTTTCCCTCCTTCCGGTTTGAACGAAAGCCTTCCCCTAATATCAAAGCCATGGCTACAGTGAACAGGAAAGCTTCCGATATAAAGTTCTGCATGTGTAACAGGTCAGCGTTCTAGTACTCAGAGTAAGAATGAAAGAAAACTAGAATGCCTGCTTACAGCTCCTGTTGCTATTGCTTTCGTTTCGCTCAGAGCCCTGATATGCGGTTTCTGACCTGGAGCCGCTGTATTCTCTCCGAGCAGGTTGACGCGCATCCCTATTTCCCATCTATGCATGGTCTGAAAGAAAAGATCTTGTGCATTAGTCAAGGCTCGTTCAGGTACATGCTACACATACCTGGGCTATATTCACGCAAAGGCGTCGAAACCGCTCATGTTCGTGAGCTTGCTGTTTTAGCTTGCTCGAGATTGGCTTAGCGAGTGTTCTTATGACTGTTAGTATGGAGGTAGGCGGAGTGAATGGGATTCAGTAAGTATAGGTTATAACAAGTAACGGTACTTGGTCGCGTCGGAGATGCACCCACCTGTCGAGTGGCACGGTCAGCTGGAAATCCTGGTTCGCAATGAGGAATCACCCTACCTAACGATGCCACCTTTACAGTTGCCATGGTGTGATTGCAGTATCAATTGATGTGCTTTATCTTCGCCAGTAGTCGATCAGGCGGCAGAGTGACAGCGCTGCAGTGTGCCAGCTAGCAAGCAACGCAGCTCCAGGAGATTGTACTTGTAATCAGCAGCTGGATGCAGTGTTCAGTGCTTGTCTTGTGCTTGTGTGCAATGTATGGAGGAATCGAAAGCAGCGACTCTCTTGACTCTTCTTCTTCCATCCAGCTTCTGCTCCTGCCGACACGACGCGAATCCACATCAAACTGAGAGAGATGCTGGCCGCAAGAAGCAGGATACAGCAGTGCTGCAGAGGCTTGACATGGCAGCAGCAGTCCACCCGCACATTCTCTGCAGCTTCGACAGCCGCTGCTGAAGCTGTAGAGGCGCAATCAGGCAGTCCAGCAGCATCGACGTCGACTGCAACATGGACGCCGGATTCGCAAAGAACTGGAGTACTGGCAAAGAAGCTAGGCATGACCGCTATATACGACAGTCAGGGCATCAGAACACCCGTCACTATTGTCCAGGCGAGTTCATGCTGCATCAGCCCGGCGATCCAGTCGACCACAATGCTGACTTTTTGGCCTCGTCTTTCTTTCTACAGCTCCAAGAAGTAGCAGTCACAGCAGTGAGAACAGAACCCTACAACGCCGTACAAGTCGGAATCAAGAACAAAAGTCCAAAGAACGTACACAGTGGTCTGCTTGGACAATTCCGCAAAAACAATGTCGATCCAAAATATGCATTGGCAGAGTTCAAGGTGTCGGAGGATGCGTTGTTGCAGCCAGGTTAGTCTACATCGGCTTGACAGCTCCTGCTTCAAGGGACGTGCTAAGACGTGTGATCCTGCTCCAGGAACAAACATAAGCGCGGCGCACTTTGTACCTGGCCAATTCGTGGATGTACAAGGCAAGACGTAAGTTCAAGTTCCAGGCAAATCAGCTATAGCAAACACAGAGCACGCTGACAAACTTCCAATCGCTACTCTTTCAGCGTCGGCAAAGGCTTCCAAGGTGTCATGAAGAGATGGGGCTTCAAAGGTCTCCGAGCCACACATGGTGTTTCCATTTCGCACCGTTCGCACGGTAGTACAGGACAGCATCAAGATCCAGGTCGTGTTTTTCCAGGGAAGAAAATGGCAGGGCACATGGGAAACCGTACAAGAACATTACAGAATCTACTGGTGATGCGAGTTGATACAGCAGACGATCTAGTCTTCCTAAGGGGATCAATACCAGGACCTCCAGGACGCTACGTCAAAGTCAGCGATTCAATCAAGAAATGCATTTCAAAAGCTAGAGACCGTCAGAGAAGGACAAACCTTGGTATTAGTGATACACCATTACCAGGAATTGGGAATGGAATTGCAAGTCTACCCTTCCCTGCCGGGACGCCGGAGATGGTCAAGGAGCTAGGATTACCAGGATCGATATTGTACAACAACGAGAAGAAGCAGTAGACTTCCTTACACAGACTCAAGTTTATGTAAAACAATCATGATGTAGTGAATTTGAACAGGAGAAATAGATTCGTCCCTCCACCGAGTGCTTCTTCTGATGTCAATTGCAAACCTTGCGCTTCTGCTAGCCTGACAATATCGTCAAGATCTCGCAGGCCGAATTCTGTTGATCGTGCTCGTAGTACTGCGTCAAACTGTAATAGAGCGGGTCACATTACGCTCGGCGGTGGTATGCAGGTACCGCAATCATGTTCTCACCTTCTCGTCGGCTTCGGATTGGAATGCCCCAGCTTTCTTTAGCGCAGCGTACAAGCATAGTACTCCATTCTCATGCTTGAGTATTGGATGCTCCGCTTGCCCAATTTCACTAAAGAGCGCCTCCGTAACGGACCTACGTGTATAGCATTTGGATACTTTGATTCATTTCGTTGCTTCGAGGTTTTGTCAAGTGAGCTCACCAGGGTGCGACGTTCACTAGATTGGTTATGGTGATGAGATCGAATGGTGTAGTTGTATCTGTCCTAAGGCTTTGCCAGTCTTTGCCTGTCATACAAGGGCGTAAATGTCAATCAATACTCGATGTGTACATTTATGGTCGCCACCAAAAGCTGCCTTACTATCGAGGATATTCAGCTTTCTTGGGGATTGTAAGTTAAAAAGACCACTTTCTTCAGTCTTCTTGTGTAATTCACCGACGAGATACTCGTCATATTCTGTAGGTTGGAACGAGATATTCGGATGCTCTCGCGCATATGCTATGATATGGTCTCCGAAACCCGAGGCTAGCTCTAGTATTGAAGTTGATTTGTGATTTGTTACTACTTTCGAAAGAGCTTCAGTCAGGTAAGGCAGGTTCTTCTCGACTGAGCCTGTGAACTTGCAAAGTATCAGCTATGTACTTCGGGTATGGGTATGCTCTCTTCCGCCGGCGACGCGCTTGCCTGCTGTTGACCAGGAAAGCTTGTTCGCTGGATCAGGCTGCATTGCGATACTAGACAGCTTCTTGAGGTGCTGGTCGTCTTCTTGTTTGAACCGAAGCAAAAGCTGTCTACACATCTATTACACCAGGATGGCCTTTCCAGCACATCCGCCGATCAAGGCTCAGCTTGACGCCAATGCCTTGACAATATCGTGTTATTCTCCCATGCCGCCTGGAGTGGCCTTCTCAGCTCACGCTTCATGACTTGTAGCCTGCGCCTCTCCCGTCTATGTCCCCCGAAGAGACTGGCGTAGACGCTGGAGCTGCAGCTGCCAGACCCTCGGCAGCACGAGCAGTTGAAGGACCGCCTGGTTTGGGAGCATGGCTGGGAGCGTCTCGCGACCTCGTCGGTCAGCCACGTCTGGAATGGCAATCAGGCTGCGGTGACCACCCTCGTAAGCTCGTCCGGCCGTCGTTGCAAGTTTTGGACAGAAAAACGTGACCTGATGCACCTTCTTTCCGAATGCTAGAACATCAGCTTCGACAAGTCATACCGCCTAAGACTATCTTCAACCCTACTATCGAACACGATTCTCGCTCCGTAGACAGCCCGCAGTTCTCGTTGGCTAAACTTCGTACAGCGGTAAGCTCCTCTACAAGCTGCTGCTGCTTGCGGTATCAGATAGCTGAAGACATGCATCCACCAGGCCGACTTTATAGACACAAGAGACTTTGATGCATATGTGCCACATGAGAACCTCTTGAACGTACTCTTGCAGGAATCCGAGTCCTTGTTAAAGCGCACCATCTTTCCTGGGTCATCGGTGTGTGCTGGGGTGGGTGTCGTACCACTAGGAGAGACCGCCGTTACGCATTTCTACGTTGTTGGAACCGTCACAGGGAGACGAGGAAATGAGCTCAGTAGGTGAACAGCTCTTGTTTGTGACAAGTCTAAAGCTTGACCAACGCTGGCTTCCTAGGCGTTCTTCTACCGCAAGACACGATCACCACTTCGAAACGATGGTCGTCTGCACCTACACCTGAACGCGAATCTCTGGTCATAGCATACCCTACGCCTATATTAGATGTCAAGGTGCACAGTACACCAAAAGGTGCGTACTAAACAAAGCTCGGCTTTCCAAGCCAGCCGGACGTCAAGGCTGAACTACATCATGCACCAGGCAATATATTCGGAATCAGAACACAGTCACTCTTTACTTTGCTGCCTTTTATTCGCCAAGACGAACTAAGAGGAGTAGGCGATATTCGGCATTTCCATTGGCAGAAACCACTACATCTAGATACGGAATGTTTTGGAGGTCAAAGTATTGCGGACTTCTGCCTCAATCCTTTTCCTCTGAAGAACGAGCACCTTCAAAGTAATGCGTTGATTGTCGACGCTGCTGGAGGTCTATGGCAGACGCGACCGGGCGCTATCGAAGCAATGAAAACCGCCGTTGTATCTCCGTAAGCTCCACTGCCGCTATTGGCCTAAAGTCTTTGCCTTCTAAGTAAATTGTTTTCCAGGTATGCCGGTGTCGAACAGTTGAGAGCAGGCTCCCAGAATGACGGGCGATCAACTTTTGCTAGCATTACATATGGCAAAGACTACAACACTGCTGTTATCGCCCGTGAGAATGCAGTTCGCGTCTTTGATCTCGAGGTACGTACAGCCGCTGACCTTCAAGCGAGAAAATAATGCTGAATCCTTGATTCTGTTAGGATCATCATTTCGACTTTACACTCTTCATGCTTGCAGACAGCAAGACTCGGATACTGGACATGGCTCAACCTACGCGACAATACTCTTCCACACCATACCGTATCATCTGTACAACTGAAGAAGTGATATGGCTAGATCTCGACAAGCCAGATGTACCTGCTCTGCGGCTCAAGCACTTTCGAGATAATGATGACACCCTTTCACTACATTCAGCCTTCTGTGAAGGACTCTGTCATACCTTCCTTTGGTCCCGCAAAACACCTGCTGTGACAGTATATACACATCCGGTAATTGGCCCGGTTCAGTTGGTGCTTCCTCAATACGATTTACCTCCTCCATGCCCAAATATACATCGCTCGGGGTTGACTACTATTCAAACGTCAATGAAACAGAGATACAAAGCTGTTGTGCCCGAAACTTTGATCCTAATTGAAAGTGCAGCGGATGGAACAGTGTATCAGCGGGAATTAATCAGTCAATCTGCTCCAAATTTGGTTTCGAACAAGGTAGAACAGGAGAGAGTGGAACATAAACGTATCGCTGCTGAACAGCCTTTATCACATTTACCGCTACAAGACCCGAAGCGAGTACGGGTGGCTCATCTCTTCATGCTGTATAACAGTAAGTGGCATGGATTGTATGTGTTGCGTTTCGCCAATGCTAACGCGAAATTCAACCCGTACTTTCTGTGTGATAGGACTCTTCAGCAATCAGCCGAGCCTTGGCAGACATCACACCGAGACTAACAGACTCGAGTATACGGATGAAAAATTACAAGACGACCTCATGCAACTTCCACTTGAGCTTACGAAGGTCGCAAGTAGTTACAATGAACAGTTAGATATCTTTGCGACTAGTGCAACAGCCTTCACTTCGGCTGAAGCAGTGGATAGTTCGTCTGTCTCGCCTGAAACCATCAAGCGCGAACTGGATCGACTTTCTTTGACTAGTAAAGCGGACTTTTCTTTCAAAATAGCGAAGGAGTTACTTGGCCACGTATCAACGGAGCCAGACGAACCGATACATACGAGCAAGATACTACAAGCTTTATACGCATGCAATCGACATCGCCGTAGTGCAGATGTGCCAAGTATGCATACGTCTGCAACGGAAGCTGCACATCGCTTTGCTTGCGATCAGGTTGCGGTGGATCTAGCGCTGTCCCGGGATGTTTTATCGGTTGAGATCCCACTCGCACCGTTGAAAGGTGTGACGGACCGCTCTATGAGCTCCTACGACCGACTGGCGGATCTTCCAAACATCGAATATGGCTATTTCAAACCTGTCAGGTCAGATGGAGATATCCCATCAAGCGATGCTGCGCGTGCTTTATTGAGCGAATGGACACTAGGTGCAGATCCATCCCTTCGACCGCCATTCAAGAATCCATACGGTCAACAGATCAAAGATGAAAAGGTAGCTAACAAACAATTGAAAGCTTTCAAGACTAGAATCGCAACAGGAGCTGGTGTTTCGGCCAGTCAGCCTGCGCCTGGTGCAGGTGCCCATCGACCTTCTCGACCTTTCAATGCAAGATTGCCTGCGATTGGAAACAGAGAAGTTTCGCTTGGAGATGAACGTGGACCTTCTACTCAACCACATGCGGAGATACAGACGCAGACACGGACACTCAGCTCGACACAGGCGGAAACCCAGCCGATGGCGTTTACGCAGATGTTGCCTGGAGCACACGGCGGAAGATCGGCTGCAAAGAAGAAGAAGAAGCGTGCTGGCGGGTTCTGAGCTAAATATCACCGTTAGAATGCAGGTATACTGTAAGGACGTCTGGTACTATCAACTGGAACCTTGGATGCTGTGGTTCTCTGGAGACTGGTATTTAGTGGTATAGTAATTGTCGTTGTTAAATCACAAGGCTTTCTTTTGTACTGTGTGACGAGTGCACGAGATGGATTATTAATGAAATCGACATGTCGAAACGCCCATGATAAATCTGAAATCCGCTTGCTTTGATGCATCTTTAATCGGGCTTTCTGCGAGTCCGCCGTCGACGGCCGGCTCTTTGGAACTTGGCTTCTTCTCCAATCACACCCAGACAATATCAGTTCACAAGCGGCAGGTGATACTAAGGAGGATCGCATTGACGTCCATGCACTGCTGGGAGTTGTTCACTTCAAGATAAGGCAGGACGAGGATAGCAGCTAGCTCTCATCGAGCTCGCGACGGGCGGCTAGGCGGATGCAGCTTCCGCAGGAGTTGGAGGAGTGGATCTACAAGCATCGCACGACGGTCAGCGCTGGGTCAGCCTCGTTCGTAGCGACCATCCTAGGCTTCCCGCTCGACTCTGTAAAGTCGCGGTTGCAAGTGTCCAAGTATACTGGAGTCGTCGATTGCGTCAAGAAGACATATCGCCATGAGGGCTTTCAAGGCTTCTTTCGAGGTGGGCGAGCTGGCATTTGCAGTGATTATCATGTATAGCTATCTGACTTTTAATGAACATCTTCTTCCCCAGGCCTCACGATGCCGCTGTTGACCATCACCCTCGTCCGGACCGTCTCATTCACCATCTACTCGGAAACGAAGAAAGTCAGTCGCATATAACTGCTTCTTGCTTGCCCATGCTCACACTCACTCTTTGACACCTACTCTGCAGTACTTTGCCGATAAAAACTCGGTCTGGCTCAATCCAGACACTCTCAAGGGTAAAGCCGCCTTGGGCTTCTTGGGCGGAGCTACAAGCGGTCTCTTGCTGTCCACCGGAACGTGCGCTTTTGAGCTTGTCAAAGTCCGGTCGCAGCTGGAATACTTGATCTCGTGAGTGGACACTGCTGGAAGGTGCTTGTCGCGCTTCTGATCAGTCTATCATATACAGAAAGAAACGCGGAGTCCCATATGCGCCACAGGGTACGATCTCTGGAGCACTTCTTGTGAGTATCGTATGCATGTGCAGCTTTTGAACGGGACTTTGCTGATCTGATCTAAACCCTGCTGATTAGGTATACCGCGAGAACGGCTTTCGAGGACTATACTTCGGCTATTCCCTGCACACACTGAGGGATACAGTAAGTCCTGAAGGAAAGGCCTACGAGGATAACAGGCCTATAATCTAATTTTCCCGTCCTGCTTGTAGCTTGGCACAAGTCTCTACTTTACATCCTACGACTCCCTCCGATATCTGCTAGACGAAAAGCGGAACAATTTTGGTATTCCACCTACGCTCATACCATTTATATGTGGCAGTACATGTGGGATAGGAAGTTGGTTTATCGTATACCCTATCGATCTGGTAAAGACACGAGTACAGAGGGATGCGCTCTCAGGAGTACAAGATCGCCCGAGCGCGACACAAGTGTTCAAACGATTGCGCAAAGGCGGGATCGCGAGATTGTACAAGGGGTTGGGCGTGTCTGCCAGTCGGTCTGCTTTGAGTGAGTCTTCTGACTTGTTCACAAACATACTTTTGCTGATTACATCTGTTGGATTGACAGCTCACGGATCGCTCTGGCTTATGCTGTAAGTTTGGCCCCTCATCCTCGTTCCGATTATCAACGCTGACTATAAGTACAAACATAAAGTGAAAACTTCCGGAGTCGTATTGAGCAGCGTCACAATGTGATGGTGAAAGAAGGGCTAGTGCAGGCCAGCTAGCTAGTCGACGTATGCGTACTGTACACCAGCTTTTACATACATCCCACCCCTCCTTCTACCGCTATACTATACTATAATATACCCCTGTAAGTCTCAGTAGCGACAATAGCATAGAATACGAACGATTTTCGTGCATGAATAAAGCGGCAATGGCAACCTATCCATCGTGTAACTTTTCGTGTATATTGCCTCGCGATCACCCACTCGCGACACGTCTGGCTATTGTTGCTTTCTCTTTTCTGCTTTTCCATTCGACACAAGTGGCTACGAGGTGCTTCACCTGGCTCACACACTCACCTCTCAGACAAGCTGGAGTTCTTTCGCTCATACGTGAGCTCGGCGGCGCAGGCAGTCCTCGCAAAAGGAAACAGCGTCCCCGGACTGCCTGCGTACCAGCTGGGCGAGCGAAAGCACGACTATGATGGACACAGCATATGGAGCTTGCACGAAGGCGTGAAGAGGGTGCGTTGGCCTATGGGATGCTGCTTGCTTGCTTGCTGACGTGCCGGCTTACCGTTTTGAATCTACTTACACGCCGTACCTACTGCTCGTCACGTACATGGATGCAATGAAATCGTATTCATTCGCAGGATGACTCAACGCCAATCTCAGTCTTTATCTGTAAGCTTGTACTTGTTAATGCGCTACTACGCGGCCCTAAAAGCTGAACCTGGCAAATAGTCGACTCTACGCCATCTCCAAGCAGTGGAGGTCGAGACCGACGCTCTCTCCTTCCACTCGCTCGCAATGCTCTTCGCAAGCTACGCTCACTGAGACATCCAGACGTGCTCCGGTTCATTGATGGGCACGAAACAGAGACAGCAATCTATATAGTCACGGAAGCTGTGTCTCCCTTGACGGCGCGTATCGGCACAGAGGGTCAACAACCCGGCCAAGGTGAAGAATGGAAGGTCTGGGGACTGAGCAGGATAGTGGTGGGTTGTGTTCACAATCTATAGTAATCACGAGAGGGTAGAACTGACCTTCTCGCCGTGACAGACCGCCCTCCGTTTCATCAATACGTCAGGAGCAAGCACGCACGGCAACCTACGCCCATCTTCTATATTCACTTCGCCAAGCGGAGAATGGAAGTTAGGTGGTTTCGAGGTGCTAAGCACTTCAAAAGATGCATCGCCTGTACTATACGTAAGCGGAACAGCTTACCAAGGCAACTGTAAACGATCTAGACTGACGTCGAGTCCGCGATAATCTTTCGACAGTCACAAGGCGGCCTACTTCCAGATAGTGGTCGCTTTTCCAGCCCGGAAGTTCGCAAGTCAGGATGGGATGTCCTCAAGGAGTGAGCCTCTGCACTCAGCGCCAGCCACTCGCGTCTACTAACGATCTGTGTGCTTTACAGCCTGGATCCATCCGCTCTCGACTCATACCAACTCTACCTCCTCATCTATATTCTCTTCAATGGCCCTCTCCCTACATCATTCATTTCCGATCCATCACCCTCTTTACCTACCACAAAAGGCGGGATACCTCAGTCCATTTTTCCATCACATCGTAGACTTGGCAATCCAAATCCACGAGCGAGACTGAAAATTGACGCTTTCTGGGAGATTGGAATGGGCAATGAAGGAGGAACAGGACAGCAGGGAGCGGGATTCTTCAAGAGTAATAGACTTGTCAAACTCGCGGAAGGGTTGGAAGGTTTCGCCTTGGCTAGTGAAGGAGAAAGGGCAGCATTGGTCAGGTAGGTCCCTTCAATTGCCGTGGTGTTTCGCGATGTGGGTGACAGGCTAATATTTTGGGCTGGCCAGAACCATCAAAGATGCATCGGAAAGCCTACCGCCTGAATTCGTCATGTACAAGGTCCTTCCCTCGCTTGTTAGAGCATTCGAATTCGGTCCAGGTGGACCCTCACTTCTTCCTCTCATTTTGACATTAGGCAATACCCTACCTCAAGCAGATTACACATCATCTATAGTTCAACCGCTTATACGAATGTACGCAACTCCAGATCGAGCTATGCGTATGGCACTTCTTGAAGGATTACCTAGCTATGCTGAGAAACTGGACCAGAAGACCGTAACGGACAAGATATGGCCTAATTTGGTTACTGGCTTTACGGATGTCGTGCCTGTTATTAGGGAAACTACAGTCAAGTCTATACTCTTGATTGCTCCAAAGGTAAGTTCAAACCCAAACGAAATTTTATGCCTTCAGTGCCTTGTTGACCGTCGTTCGTTCTCTCGCTCTCTAGTTGACGGATCGGATACTGAATAATGACCTCCTGAGATACCTTGCCAAGACTCAAACCGATACAGAAGCGGGCATCCGGACGAACACGTGTATTCTACTCGGTCGACTGAGCAAACATCTTCAACCTGCAACAGCAAGAAAGGTACTTGTGCCAGCTTTCGCACGTGCTCTGAGAGATCCATTCGTTCATGCAAGAATAGCTGGCTTAATGAGCTTGATGGCTACTGTCGATGTATACGAGAAGGAGGATTTGGCTGGAAGGGTGATACCTGCCATGAGCATTTGCTTAGTAGACAAGGAGAAGTGAGCGTGTTCCGCACTTTGGTTGCGCTAGCTTGAGGTATGAGCTTGGAATTGTGCTGATTGCGACATGCTACTATCAGGACGGTCCGTCTGCAAGCTTTCAAGGCGATAGATATGTTTATAAAACGGACAGAACAGCTTACTGCGAACATGCCGGACACGGTCCTTCCTGCAGATGACCAGCAGCAAGGAACAAGCTTGAGCCCGAATACAGCTGTAGCAGGAAGTAAAGGACAGCCTGGGCTTGCAGAGTCCGCGGGAGGAGCAGCTGTCGCACTAGCCGGATGGGCATTCACTTCTCTCTCTTCTAGGATAGGAAACTCCGAATTGACCACTCCAATGCTTGAGAGAAGAGCTAGTACACCTAGTGCTGCGGGCTCACAGCCTGCTGCTCAAATTGGATCGTCAGGTTTAGGCGCTTCTTCAAGAGCGAATACTCTGGCGCAAAGCACTTCTGCTTTACAAAATCAACAAAGGTCTGCTTCTCAGCCTAATCTACCTGGCATCACGAATGGAAATGGCGTAGGTTCAACAACATCAGTACCTTCACCTAGATCTTCACTTGCGTTTGGAAACGGATCGATAGACGATATACTTGATTCTGATCCAATGGCTGGGTCGGGTGACTGGGGTGGTGATCTTATAGATGTCGCTGCGGACGAGGGCGATTTCGATGATTTCGAATCTGCTCAACCTGTATTCCCCCCTGCCCCCACAGAGCCGGTTTCGTACCCTCGCTACACTATCACAAGACCTGCAGCTTCTTCATCATCATCATCAGCCAAGAAACCGATAGCGAACGGAAAGAAAGTCTCTTCGCTAGGTGGTGGAAGTGCAGCTAGAGCGACGGGAGCTAGTAAAGTAGCGGCTAGTGTATTGAGGGAGATAGAAGCTGAAGAAGGACTAGCTGCTGACTGGTCGTTTGATGGGGATGCGCAGGAAGAAGGCGTATCATCGAAAGCAAACGATGATGGATGGGGAGCAGAAACAGAAGCTAACGATGATACAGGGTATTCAACGCCTAAAATGTCAGGTTCTGCTACTCTATCATCTTCTACTCAATCGACACCTGCGTCGAATAATGGTACAGCAACTCCACCTCCATCATCAGCGAGTATAGCTAAAGATAAACTGGCACAAATGAAAGAAGAGCGAAAAGCGAGATTAGCGGCTGCAAAGGAGAAACGAGCAGCTTCAGCAATGGGAGCTAAGTAGATTGCGAGATCTGCTGAAGGGGATACGTAGGAACGCTCCGGATCTCTTAGGATAGTGCTCTTGTGCGTAGTCAATGGCCATGATTCGACAATAGTAGTTTAGTTCACGAATGCTCCGTCTCATGCATCTTGTTGTCTATTGATACCATTGATCGTTATTCCCGTTTCGTTTGTAGTGATAGGATGTGTCATCACCCCTGCTTTCTAATAGGTATTGGACAATGTGAACACGTCGAAACAAAGCCAGACTCGAGAGGCAACGTTCGAAATGAGGCAAGCAGTTGCGGGTTTTGTAAAGGGGAAATGACGGCTCTACATCCTGGTGAAATAGACCCAGGACAGCCACGACAGTTGCATTGCGATATAACGACGACCGAGCCAAAGCTATGATTGTTGCATACAATGAGCGCCATAAAACCCCTCATGAGACGTGCGACCAAATAGAATGCGACAGTCTCATTCAGAATCGATAGACTAGTATCTGCCCCATTTTTGTGTTTTCTGGTGGTGGATAATGCAACACTGATCCGGTAGAAACGAAGAAGAACAGAGATAGGTTGTCGGTTGAAAGAGACCCATTTATTCTGCATCCTCTTCAGTCTGAGTGTTGACGTTGAAGTATCTTAGGGTGAAAGTATCCTTCTTTGTTGCGACGACACGTAGCCAATCTCTCATCGAGTGCTTTCGTAGGAACTTCTTTGTCAAGTATTTTAGGTATCTCTTTGACAGAGGAATCTTGGATTCGACGGATAGCTTTCCGTCACCCTCCTTTTGGACAATGATATCGTTTCCGAGGTTACCGGCTTTGCCTTCAACCTTGATGCGCTCCTTCATGACTGTGTGGAGGGACACAAGGGATTACTGTCAGGTGTGAATCCTTCCAAGCGTGTAGCGCCATGCACTCACACTGGAGGTAAGCATCTCCATCGAAGACAGAGTCGTTGGCAGGGGCCGAGAAGTCGACGTAGAACTTCTGTGCGGCAGTTGTAGGCTTTGTGACCTTTTTGGACTGTATATAAGAACACGAGAGAATACCCACTCAGCTACTGTGTGCATGCGAGGGAAGGCAGGACTGGACAGGAGGACAAGGTTGCTCTCTGTCTCGTCTGGTCGATGTTCCCAATCCCCCGAGAGGGAAGCACTGCACAGCAAACTGAGGACGGCTGGGAGGGGAGGGGGAGAAGAGAGGACAGGTGGATGCGAGCACAACCTCCTCTTGCAGCATCATATCATCCATTCAACCCCATCTCCTCCACTCTCCTTGCATGCAGCTGTATGACTGGCTTCCGCTCTCTCCATCTCTCGAGGGAATAGCAACAGCGACGGAACGAGACAGCGAGCGAGCTTCCTTCTCTCCCGGTCTTGCAGGACGTCTCAACGTACAGACATGGTGTGTATGGGTGGGTGGATGGATTGACGAGGTGTGGGTGATTGATTACCTGCAATTGCTTACCTCGATGATTACCATTTTCAAAATGGATTGATGATTCGAAATTTCCTTCCATCGGGCTTAGAGTGAGCCTTCCTCGGGATTAAACTGGATTAAACTGGATTAAACTGGATTTAATCTACTTTAGGGTAGGCCATCTTCAATCCACCCAAGTGATCGAGGGACTTAAGAGAAATGAAAAGAGAGTGAGAAATTTCGATCAGGCGACTACACCAGGTAAGCAATTTTCCATTTTGCATACAATCCTGTTCAGTCTTGTTCGCAGTCGACCATCCATCCACACATCAACAGTCTCCAGCAATAGTCTTCCTGGCCTTGCCCCCCTCAACATGGCCAGCTCATCGTCCTCCGCGGTCCAACCTGTCGGCGCAGACACCGACTACATGATCAAGCCCCAGAGCGTCGCTCCTGCTCTAGATACCTCCAAGTGGCCTCTACTCTTGAAGAACTTTGACAAGTGCGTCTGTCTAGCCACTGCCTGATAGCACTATGCATGCTGACTCTTGTCCTGCCTGTCTTCCAGACTCCTCGTCCGATCAGCCCATTTCACCCCAATTCCTGCTGGATCAAGTCCATTGAAGAGAGACCTCGCAAGCTACATCAAGTAGGCTGTGGGCAGCGTTTACTACTCTTGTCTCCATCGCACTAACTTTATTCTCATTTCTCGCTCCTTCTTTCTTCCCTAGGACCGGCGTCATCAACCTCGACAAGCCCTCAAATCCTTCATCCCACGAAGTCGTCGCCTGGATTCGAAGAATCCTACGCTGCGAAAAGACAGGTCACTCTGGAACATTAGATCCAAAGGTAACAGGCTGCTTGACAGTATGCATCGACCGTGCAACTCGTCTAGTCAAGTCTCAACAAGGAGCAGGAAAAGAATACGTTTGCGTACTCCGTCTGCATGATGCTATTCCAAACGAAAAAACATTAGCAAGAGCAATTGAAACCCTCACTGGAGCTCTATTCCAACGTCCCCCTCTCATCTCTGCCGTAAAGCGCCAACTCCGTATTCGTACAATCTACGAGAGCAAACTCATCGAATTCGACAACAAAAGACATCTAGCTGTCTTCTGGGTATCATGCGAGGCTGGTACATATATCCGAACACTATGTGTCCATCTCGGTCTTCTCCTTGGAGTCGGAGGACACATGCAAGAACTACGAAGAGTCAGATCTGGAGCAATGACCGAGAATGACAATATCGTCACCATGCACGATGTGCTAGACGCGCAATGGATGTACGACAACACAAGGGACGAATCCTACCTCCGAAGAGTCATTAGACCTCTTGAATCACTCCTCACTACCTACAAACGTCTAGTCGTCAAAGATTCAGCTGTCAATGCTATCTGTTACGGTGCGAAACTCATGTTGCCAGGTCTGCTGAGATACGAGAATGGCATTGAGATCGAAGAGGAAGTCGTATTGATGACCACAAAGGGCGAGGCTATCGCTATTGCCATCGCGCAGAGTGAGTTGATGAAGCTAATGTTCAAATGAATATAGTCTCCTCGCTAATACTGTGCTTGTCTCGCCTAGTGACCACCGTCGAAATGTCAACATGCGACCATGGAGTCGTCGCCAAGATTAAACGTGTAGTAATGGAGCGTGATATTTACCCACGAAGATGGGGACTTGGACCAAGAGCACAAGAAAAGAAGAAGATGGTCAAAGGAGGTCAATTGGACAAATATGGACGATCGAACGAAGCCACACCAGCGACATGGAAGAAGGAATACGTCGATTACTCTGTTTCTGGAGATGTTGCTGCTTCTTCTTCTGAGTTGATTCCATCTCAACAACCTGAAGAAGCTTCAACGAGCACATCAGCGGCTATTGAACCTCAAGCCGACGCTGATGCATCAACGACGGTAGAAAAGAAGGAAAAGAAAGACAAGAAGAAGGACAAGAAGAGAAAGAATGTTGACGATGCAGATGCTTCAACTGCAGATGTCACAATGGGCGGTGCAAATGACGATGATGAAGCTGAAGGAAACGCAACTACTGCTGGAGATACTACCTCCGGAAGTATACTAGGAACAAATGGAGAAACAGAAGAGGAAAGAAAAGCGAGGAAAAAAGCTAAGAAAGAAGCTAAGAAAGCTGCAGCCGCGACAGAGGGTGGCGCTGGTGGTGATGAACCACCAAAGAAGAAGAAAAAGAAGGATCAGGAGTAATAAAAAGGGGCAATTTCTTCATTTCGTTTCGTTTGAATTTGGTTTGGCCTGTCCTTGTCCTTTGTTTCACGCATGCAGATGCGAGGAATTTGGATCAAGCAAGAACAGGACGACCAGAAAATGCATTAAATCCATAGTGAAAGGGTAATTTCCCTACTACTTTGGGGGATTCTGAATCTGGGAGAGAAGTCTTTGAATGGTGAAATCGCTCTTCCTCCTGTCTCGATATACGAAAAACAATTTCTCCACCGCCTACATTACACAAATTTCGAGAATTAAGAAAGACTGCGCAGGTCAGCTTCTTTTATTCTCGTAGATTCATATTTCCATGCAAATGGGAATGAATGGCAGGTGGAGAGTTGCCAGTACTGTATCAAGGCTGGGAAGAGTGAGCTCCTCACTTTGTATGGCTCCTCTTCTAAGATTCCAGTGTTTCCTGGATGAGGGGGAGTAATTCCTTTTCTCGAATGGTAATGCTACATCTTCCGAAAAATACAGAGATGGTTTCATTCCTCTCTTATATTTATCTTCCTTCGAATGAAATGTCTCCTTCATCTCCTTTTCCCACCTTTTTGTGTGCGGAAAGCTCTCTTATTTCGACAGTATGGGCATTTCGAATGGTCCAGTAGGGGGAAGGGGTGATGAAAAACCATATCAAAGCAGTTTTGATTAGATTTTCGACCCTCTTTTTCCTGCCATTCTTGATTTCAAGACTGCGAACGAGAGAACTTTCTGTTCTTTTTCCTTCTCTACCCTTCAGTTCTTTTTCGATTCCATATCTTCTTTCTCTGTCGTCTTTCTCTTTCTTTTATCTTTTGTTGTTTCTATTTCTATGCCATACTATAATATCGGGTAGTCATCCCTGCTAGCAATGCAACCTCGTGGAGAACGAAACATGCGATTCCTTCATGTTATATTTGAAAGCGGTTTTGATTTATTCCGACTCTGCTATTTATTTCAAGTCGTCGCCATTCGCTTGCTCTTTGCTTTGTGCCTACTCGAAGTCGCACACTCACGCACTTACTCGAGACGTGCAGAGCTGGAGAAGAAGCCTTCTGACAGGTGCAGGATGCACAGCGCTGGCCGTCCTTGCAATGGCTGGCTAGCTGCACGCTCAACATCGTCAACAACAAGCAAGAAGAACGCGATGAATGCCATCTCGTAGCTGCGACACGACAGCGCATCTCGACACGGATGGTCAGATGATTCAAAGCAGCAACATGTAGTCTGTAGCGTCCCGTACTATCACGACTCCTGTGTAGTCTGGCTCTGCTGCAACCCAACGTCCTTGCTGTCCGGCAAGCACTTTCCACGAAGATTTCGATTATCGATGGATGGATGCATGCAAGACTTGTACATCTCCAATGACAGCACAAGCAGATTACTCAAATCTGAGATTACCTGATTGCTACACTGCTCTAACTGCGCTTCAATGAAGGACTATATCATATGCTACATCCGTATCAAAGCTGTCATAGTCTAAAGCCATATTTTAGACTATGCCCATACCTCCATACCTCCATCCTGTTCTTCCTACTCTTCCTATATCCACAAATTATCATCGAATACCATGCAGGTTCACCAGCAGTGGGCGTTTTCCATGTTCATTCCAGAAGGCTTGGATTGCCCGATGTGAAGAAACATGGAAAAGACAAGATCACAGCGCTTTTTTCCACTTTAGCTATTAATCTCCTGCGATAAAAACCAATATGTCCCTCCATATGCCATGATACTACTTTCCGGGAACATGCATCTCATTACTTCCTGCAGTAGCTCGGTTTTGGTCATCGAAGGGTCTTTATTTCCTCTCGACTCAGCCTAGTCGACAGGAGTGATAGCGTTACTTGATGGGAATTGCTGGCAGAACCGTCTCAATAATACTGAGATTCTGGACGCTGCTGGTACGCCCCTTTTTGTAGCGCTGTCACTTTTTATCGGGGGCAGGTTTCAAGGGGGCTTATTGGCCTGAAAGTGATCAATCTCCTTTGCTCTGAAGGAAAACCGGAAAGTAGGCTGGAGAAGGCTTGAAGCGGTAGAAAGGCGTCCCGTCAAAGCATGAATGGCGAAGCTCCCGACAATCGATTGGTTGGAGCTTTTATTTAGTGACGTTCAGGCCGCTTCATATATCTTTATATTCGGTCCTTCTCAGTTGTAGATCGCTTGTACGGCTCTTGAGTCTTTGCAATGCAGGTTATACTCTTGCTACCGGTATGCATCACGTGAATGTTACTGCACCGTCTTCTTGCGTAGAGGCTGGAGCAGCCTGACTCTGCCTGCGTTCCTTGGCAGCTCCAACGCTGCTCTCTCCTCCATTATCTGGAGTAGCAGCGGCAGCAGCTGCTATAGCCATTTCTTTTGCCTTTCTTTTTTCAAGTATCGCTTTTCTGAGATCATCATAACGAGCTTTATACTTTTGAGCGTTTGCATTCTGTTTTTCCGCTTCCAACTTAGTAATCCTAAGTTCATCTTGCAATATTTGAATCTTCCTGTGCGTTTCTTCCATTTGAGCATTACTAGTGCTTGCTCCATGTTGCTGTAAGAATGCAGCTGGCAGAGCATTCGTAATCTGAATTGGCATTTGTCTCCTATTATTATCGATAGAAGTTAAATTAACAGTAGATTGACCTAATCTTTCAGCTTGTCTCTTAACATCCCTAGCAAAAATAGTAACACTGTCTTTTAAATTTTCCTTTTCTTTCATTCTTTCCTTTGTTATCCAATCTAATCTCTTTGATAATTGATCTAATGTTTCTTTTAATGTCATATTTTCTGCTACTAATTCTTCATGTGTTTTATTCTGAGCTGAATTTGGTCGATCTTCTTGGTTCGGCGTGTTGTTATTGGTGTTCTCGCGAGGTTGTTTACCAGGTCTATTAACGGATGGTACAACGTAGAAAGACTCCAGAACTTGATTAGATTGTTTGGTATTGGTATTGTATTCGGCATTGTGTGACCCATCACTAGCTTGTCGAATGTGCGAGAGACCTCTAGGTCCGGGTTGCTTCGAAAGAGGCGGACTGATGTGCAATGGAGCAGACGCGAATGCGACTGCATTACCTAGCTCTTCGACCATGTTCTCGACGACAGTCAGGAAGGTGGTGACTGGATCAGCAGGGTCGTTCTGAAGCGACAAAGCCAAACATATCAGCCTGAATGGCAAGCTTCCTGCTAGTAATGAGAGGTATACAACTCACCTCGGTGTTCATAAGGTAGTAACTTTCTTCCACACTACTCGTCTTTCCAGATTCTCCACCAGAATGAGGAAGACTACTCGATATCTGACTCTGTGAAGGCGAGTTTGATTTCCTCGAGTATCTCGAATCTGCCATGTTAGCATTTGAAGCGTCTGTCCTATCTCTCGGTATGAATGGGCTGTGGTGGGTCGCTCCTCCTGGCGGCAATCTTCCAGCAGGGTGGTTATATTGCTGCAATCCGACGATGGGCTGTCTATATGGCATGCCATGATGACTGCTACTCGCTTGCGGCTGGTGGGGGTGGCCTAGGGGGCTATTGAGCGTTCCGTATGGTCTTCCGACTGGATTAGAAATGCTCAATCCAGCAGTCATTGCAGTCAGAGGTGCATGTGTCGTCGGCGTTGTTGCAGTGGATGATGACGATACTACAGGCTTGCTCCTGCCACGCTCCAGCTTCTGCTGCACTTCTTTCGCGCATTTAAGCTGTCTATCTCGCTGAAGGAGCAGAGCTTTCGCTGCCATAGTGTCTCCAGTCGCCTGTGCTGCCAGCTGGTACTGCTCTGCTGCTTCAGTGTGCGCTCGATGGGCTTGCTGGTATGCCCGCCGTGACGAGAGCTGCTCGCCCTGACTGGCAAGCGTGTCGGCCTGGCCATGCGAATCACGATGGTCAGCATTGATTTGCTATCCAGTATGATCTACACACCTTGACCAGCGGAGGTGCGTCTGGATCCATCGTCGGTTACATTTACATCTGGCAGGTGAATTGGTCAAGACGAAAGAGCACGTGATGGGAAATGGGCGCAGATGCTGCTGGAGAAGTGCAGGATACGAGGAAGTACATCGAATACGGTTGTTTTATACACGAGTGACAGCTGAATTCCAGCTGAATAGTCAGCGTCTATGACCTGGCAGACCATTCCGCACTTGTCGATAAATTGATATTCGCCACAACTACACATGAAATGGAAATAAAAGCAAAGCTCGTCTCTACTACAACTGCCGACTAAAGCAATCACTAAGCACTCTTCTTGACAGGCTCGATAGGCTGAGCCTCCAACGTCTCGCTCGCGATCTCATCCTCGCTCTGCTTTGGTGTCTGCGGGAATAATAATTGGATACATATCAGTACTGTTTCCAGCATGTCCTTTTAATTCGAGGAGATATAGAAAGACTTCTTAAAGGCATACACACCTTTGCAAGTTGGTCGAAAGAGAAACCAGGATGGAAGATAGTCAAAACTAGCGCAGCTATAGCGACCATACTACGTGTTGCAAGAAGAAAAGGATTAATTCCCGGTTCTCTTTACAACAATTGGAACATAGAAGGAATGCCAGACTTACGCTCCGTCCAAGATTAAGAAGGTAACTTCGTCTCTTTGGAGTCCATTACCCCATCCACCTGCCATTTCGGGTATTCTGCAATGGATGATTCAACACAAGCTAATCGCAATTACTGGTAGTAAGTTGTGTATATGCGGGGACTCACCTGTATATGCATCTAATCAAGATAGCAAAGAAAGCAACAGTAACAGCTACTGCAAACGATCTAAATTTCCAATCTTGCAGATAAGCCTGTCCTCTCTTCGGTAATTCGTGCGTCTTGGAATATTGATATACGCTATAAACATACCAAGCCGAAGTAGCGCCGAAAAGTAAGAGTTGAACGACTTGCATTACTATTCCAGCTAATATAATATTGTTACCAGTATCTAATAACTCTCTTTTTGTTTCACCACTTGCAGCTAAAGCGCCTCCAATAGCTTGTAATAAGATTGAAAAGAAATCTAAACCAATGAACAACCAAGTATATAACGAAGGTTTCAGTCTAGATAATTGAGGACCGAAGATAATGACTATGTGTTTCAGAGTTAAGTCAATACTAGCAGACATGAAAGAAGGAGCTAATACTAGACAAACGATTTGTAGTTTAAAGCCGGCAGAACTCCATGGATTTGCATTCATGATTATTCTCCCTGCATATCCCGCACACTCCAACCCTGTTCCAATCAACATTGCTGTCATCCATGTCCACGTCTTGTAGTGTATTCCCCATATCAGCTGGACAAGGAACAGGGCCCCGAACAAGCCCGAGAAGAATGCGTTGCCCCCGAGGTTGGGGTAGTAGCCGTAGGTGGTCGCTTCCACAGGACAGATGGCTGATATTTCTCTGCATATGCGCATGCTCATGGCTGCTGGTTAACTTGTAGCAGACTCTTCTCCTCGGGATGATCCTATTGTCCAGGCTTTCCTCTTTCTCTCCGCGTGGCTTTTGGAGGCGGAACAGCAGCAGTATCGTGCACTTGGATCTACTATACTGCGTGAGTAATGTATGAATGTAATCCAAAGGGTAAGGAAGCAAGTCTGACAAGCATAAAAGTCACTTTATTAATGTCATTCCATCTTCATCGAATAATGCACGCGGCCAAGCTTTTATCGCCTGCCGCTCCACTCCGCCACAAACGCCGACTCTCGGCCGGCTACGGCAAGCAAGGCCATCATCCACACTCACTACGGTAGTACTTTCATTTGAAGTGCAATCAGTCAACCACTGCATTGATACGCTGGAAGAACGTGTTCCATTGCTGCCAGCTCCAAAGGCCGAGTGTGGAGTAAAGCGGGTGTACGCATGTCTTCTACATCTAGTGCAGCTTCGACACGGCTTTGAAATATGAGTAAAGACGACCCGGTCAAACATCTAGCTGAAAACGGAAGAGAGCAGTCCTCGAGACTATATACAATCGAGCGAGAGTCCAGCGTGGTAAACCAACCAGACCCCGAATAGAGCGCCGCAGCGAAAATTCAGACAAAGGTGACAGGCATAATACAAATCCTAGAAGAAAAATAGATAGATAGAAAGCGGGATAGGGAGAAGGTCAAGTATTATACTTTTCTTTGTCTTCCAGCTTGCACCAATTCCCTTCCCAAAACGAATGGGTAAATGGGTCAATCGACTAAAGCGGGAATGAGATCCGGGGATGGAGGGGATTTGTGTAGTAAGAGGACAGACCAGGTCTTCGAGCTTTCGTCTTGAAGTCACAAGTCACTCCATTGTGGATAAGCGTAGACGTCATCGTCCCCTACAATCTTCCCTTTTCAACATCAAAATCCTTCTTCTCATCTTCTCCAGTACCAGTAAGAGTTTTAGGTAATTTATTGAATTCATTCAATTCAACTGAAGAGTCATTCGAAACGCTCTTTTCATCTCCAGCACTACTTTGGAATGCATCCAAATGTACAGTTCCACTGCTCGAATCAGAGCAATAAGCTTTCATAGTCTGAGTTGAAATTTGTACTCCAGATTGATGCGAGTTCTTGCTATTGATCTTGGTTCGAGAAGAGCGGTCGCTCGATGAAGCAATGACACCAGATGTAGATGCAGAACTCCATCCTCTTGCTTCGTCCGACTCGCGCAGACTGAGGACCAATCGGCAGGCAAGAGAGGCAGCAATGATAGTGCAGAAGTTGGAGCCTGAGAAACGATTCGATGAGTGATGGGGAACATGAAGAGCTGGAGCGAGTAAACTAGACATACCAGGATAGCCCCGGAATGCTGAGTCGTTCTTCAAGGAAATAGCACCAAAGGCGAGGTTGGCAACGACGGAAAGACCGAGTCCAAGGGCGTACAGAGCGCCATGTCTGACGACGAGCGAGAGGACTGGTGGTGTGGGAAGAGAGAGAGGAAGCTGAATAACTGCACTCGTTGAATATTGTCTGGAACAGCTGCAACCTACTTTCAGACTTGACTCCGCCAGCAACACGGGTTTTAATTTGGTAAGCGCGATAAACGAGAAGACCAGTGGCGGTAAAGTCGAAGAGGACGGAAAGGATCTGCAGAGAGGAGCGCGAAGGATACGCGCGAGAACGTTAATTTGACTCAACAGGCGGATTCCTTCTTTCACTCACGCATCCTACGGTCATTGTAGGCCTGGAAATCATGTAAATGCATGGGCCACTTCCTCCGGGGAACCGAACGACTGAAGTCGACAGGAACGAGATATGAGCAGCGCCCGTTATTTATGCACATGTTAAGTGACAACTAACCCTGTATATACGAGGCGACTAGCCAAGCGCCAACTGCGGACTGGGCTCCTTGCAGGGCTAGGAAGAATGCGAGGATCCATTTGTTTCGATTCCACTGAGTGGGATAGGAGGAGAGGCGTCAGAGCGTGGATGAGGAACGTGGACCTGTATTTGGAGAGGGAGGGGCGACATACAATAGCTGGACAAGGAAGACAGTCAGTGAGGTGATCTGAGCATAACTAGACGAGTAAAGGGAGACCACCTTACCATAGCATCTGATCATGACAATGCCCGAGACTGTAGCTTGTATGAGCAGAGGGAGTGCATTGGCAAGGGGCATGAGGGTCCTTCTGCATTGTGCTTCTGTATAGTCGACATTGAAGCTGTGGGTGGCGGCGACTAGAATGAGCGGGCTTGAATAGAGAGAGAGAGAGAGAGAGAGAGAGAGAGAGAGAGAGAGAGAGAGAGAGAGAGAGAGAGAGAGAGAGAGAGAGAGAGA
>BQUP01000002.1:1476918-1513354 GCA_022835595.1 Cystobasidium ongulense
AATGTACAAGGCCTTGATGATGCTCCAGTCGGCCTTCCATATCCTCTTGTACTCTGCTGCCAGAGTGGATATCCAGTCATGCCAGTAGATGCAGTAGAGGCTGTGTCATGTCAACGAGGTGAGCATGGGATGGACGAGGCAGAGTAAGGCAGTTACGCACCCGACATAGAAGACGAGCATGTACTGCCTAGTCTGTTCAGCGGTCGTGGATGCCATGCTGGTGGGCGATGGAGATGGATAGAGGGAGGCACGTGACGGGGAAGAAGGAAGAAAAGAGAGCAAAGTAACAAAGCGAGGGAGTGGATGAAGAAGAGAGAAAGAGAAAAGAGTGAAAAGCTGAAACCAGATGGAGTCCGGAGATTGTTCATCATCTTCATCATCAGTCGATTCTCGTCAGTCATGCTCTGCTTTGACCCTTGCAATGCTGCTGCTCCTCCTTTCTCTCCCTCGCTCGCTAGCCAGGGCACACAGCGTAGACGTGAGATTAGACTAGATGAGATTCGTGCAGACGACATGGTGGCCTAGCCCGCCGTCGCATCGAGTCATTCACGCTGCATTGCATCGACGCCCGTCCCAGGAATGCGAGCTTGCTTCACTCGCTCCCTCACCTTGAAGCCAGCAGCATGAACAGATACCGCACAGCTTCCCGTATATTAAACCCCACCATATGCTGTTCCTCGGACTCCATTCGCCAGCTCGCGACGCTTGCTCGCGTCTTCTAAATTGCCCTCCGAGTGTCTTCGCTCAATGCCGCTGCCGTTCTGCCCGCGCGAGGGTCACATGAAACTGCATGGCGACGGTGTGCGAGTACGTTTGAGGTATTGCATCAAGTGGAGGACATTGCAGTGCAAGTACTTGTAGGACAGAGCATAACTTGCGCTGTTGTACTTTACACGAGAAAGAGGCTGCTGATCAAGGCCTTGACTCGGGCGAAAGCGGTTTGAGATTCCTCCATCTTCATCGCAGTGGGTACTGCACATGTTCAGTCAACGACAAGTCGCATCCACAGACTGAACAGCTGGATGGGGCAAGATCAAGCATGTTCGTACAAACGGAGAAATACGCATTGTCTACTCTGGCAGTCAAATTAAGAAAGAACACGAAACAAAGGCTTCTATATAAGCTGACAAGTCGAATGGCGGACGTCTCTTGCTTTGACACCTATTCATCGACATCTCTAGGACCGTTTCGCTTGAAAAACTGTGCATACTCATCCAGATCCTGATACGGAAACTCTGTTGGCTTGGTGATGGGTGCAAAAGACTGGCGACGCTGTTCAAAGTCCTTGAGTCGTCTGCGCGTCTGTTCCCTCGTCTTGTTGACACTGTATATCTTGATGCGATGTGCCGACGACGTGACGTGCAGACCCCAGTTCCATGCGCTGCGTACTTCAAGAGGCTGAGTGTTGAGACTGTTGTCCCAGGTACGCACGACTATTTCGATCCATCCCTCGACATCGCACGGTAAATCCATCTGCCAGGTTCGCCAGGCGTACTTGTATTTCTTTGACATGTTCTCTGGAGGGCAGGCGTACCAAGAGAAGCCCCCATCAGCCGAGAGCTCGACCCGCTCTGGCCAGCGACCACCGCCGGAATAAGCCCAGCCCTTGACCTTGATCTTGCCGTTGTGAATGACAATCTGTTTGGTGAGTGGTGACATGATGGCCGAGGAGACGGGCATCTCTTGAATCTGAATTCCATCGGTCCATCGCTGATTGTGCTTGCCGACCTGCTGATTAAAGTAGAGGTATTCGCGCGACTGGACGGGCGCCATAGTGGGTGCTTTTAGAGCGTTGATTCTATAAAGCCACTTGACGCTGCGTGCGCCGATATACCCCAAGACGACGGCTCGAACAGGGGCACCATGAATCTTGGGCAAAGGGTCGCCGTTCATCTCCCAAGCTAGGATGACCTCTTCAAGATTTACTTTCGACAGCGGAACGCTTACGGCGTAGTTCATAACCCTGTGTTGCTTGAAGTAGGTGTCTGCGCCAACGAGCTCGAGGTGCTTGCCTCCGTCGACAAGGCCGCCACAATGGTCGAGAACGCTTTTGAGAGTGACTCCAGTCCAGCGCGCTGTACCAATAGCTCCCTCCGCCCAGGGAGCGTTAATCATCTCGTCACCCTCGCCAGGGTAGAGATTGATCTGCTCGATGCGGCGCGTTCCAGAGCATTGAATCGTGACGAGCTTATTAACTCGGGGGAACAGGCTTTCATTTTGCAGATCCGCCAGTGTCAGTACTTTTGGCTGGGCGACTAGGCCACCGAGCTCAAGAGTCCACTTTGAAGGATCAATGTCTGGAATTCCTCCATGATTTCTGACAAAGTGGAGGGGGTTGGGCGTGACGACCTGTGCGGTGGTGAGTCGCTTCGGAGATTCGCCATTGTAGGGGAACTCGAGAAGATGCAGCATATCTGGGTGCTTTTCTTTCAGGACAATCTCCCAAGACTCTTCAGGGAGATTGGCCAGATGGCCACCGACGGCTTTGTGCCACATCTTCCAGCGGACGCCTGGAGAGTAGTCAAGGGATTGGTTATCACAAGTTTAGATGGGCGCTTTAACGCACGTGCTCACTCACCTTCGAGTACCGGATTGGTGTCCGGGATGGGGCCAAGCTGAAAGTCTGGAGGATCTGGAAACTCGTTGGCCATGAGGATCTTGTGTGCGAGCGCTCGCTTCTCTGGACAGTTTTCCCATTCGATGTATCTGTTGAATTTGGAAAGGCGGGGACATGTGTACAGTTTCAGCAAATGCACTCTAAGGGATAGTAAAGGCAACGCACCCATGCCAGCCCTCCTTCTCCTGTGCAAAAGACTCGGCCGGCTTCACGTCCTGGAGGTTGATGTGCTTTACGAGCTCGAGTTCGTCGTCCACCGTGTCGACCACGGTCTTGTCGTATTCTGCGTTTGCGACGCCATCGTGGGCGGGATGATCGTCGGGGTCGTCGCCAGTCTGGTCGAGGATCTGGCTGATAGCGCCGGGCATGCCCTGCTCGAGGCTCCATTCGTTGGGGGGCTGCATGGCATGGTCGTGCTTTGACGAGTCCCGTCTAGCGGGCGCGCTTCCAGTTGTAGCAATAGCTGCCATTCTTGTCAGCTGGTGGGGAATAGGCGAGCGCGAGGACAGACGCTCAGAGCCGACAGTCAGTCTGTCACCTGTGGTGGGGTGTGGTTCGTCGAGATGGGAGAGTGCTCCTTGTCGTGCTCGCGGAGAGCGCAGTACCTCTGTCCTCTCTTTCCAGGCGGAGATCTATCTGATTGCGATATCGTCACTGGCAGCGTTGAAGATGCGATATGCAACCTATCACAGTCAACAGGGCCACGATAAGATTGCACTGGTCCAGCGACACGAAAGGCAGGGCAAGGCATGAAGCTAACTTACACCGTGCATGCTTTCCGTCTCCGCTTCCCACCTCATGTCAGGGATCCCGAGAGACCCGTCTCAAACGTTTAGCTAATGTGGCAAAGGGAGACTCTGCACGTGTCGACGATTCCGGTGGGTGTCCTTCCGCCAGTCCGTAATTACAGCATGGTCCAAGCTATACAGTACCTCATCCATATACCACCCTTTTGTCAATCTCAAGCACCTTTCTCCAAGTCATTCGCTTCCATAGCTTTGATGACAGCTGAAACCCGCTTGATGCTCGCTCTCTTGATGGGTTCTTCTGTATCATCCTTCTCATCCAGTGTATTCCTCCCGTCCAATCCCATACCCTTCTCCTCCTCTTGAATATACTTCATATCAAACCCAGCGACAGTATCTCTGCTATCCATTTCAAGACCACTACCATCTTTCGTCAATACGCATCCACCATGTCCGTAGATTGGCGACTTGATTCTACTACCTTTTGGAAAAGCAACCAATGCAGTTTTACTATTACGTGATGCCCATCCACTCGCACTTCCACCACTCGCAGTAGGTCGAGCACTGTTCTCGTAGGTATAGCCTGCTCTGTAACCAGTTGTGGAATCGGCAATGGGTACCCGATCTGCTTCTGCATCTCGCTTGAGTGATAATGCCATTCGACATGCCAGGATGGTATTGAACACTGTGCATCTGTATCAGCCGATCCAGTTAGTAGGTGTATATCAGTATATTTTTCTAAATGACTATATGGATAATGTCTGGAAAAATGGCCCTACAAATTACCACCCAGATAGCTTCTGAAAGGAGTGTCCTGCTGAGCAGATCTAAGTTGGGACAAATTACAAAGGGACAGGCAGGAATACATGGTCAGCATGACAAAGGTAGAGGGAAGTAAATGCAGAAAACTTACAAGCGAATCAAAGCCATATTGGCACAAACAATAATAGCAGTACCAAAAGCATAAAAAGTACCATGACGTATAAGACTTGAAAGGATTGTAGATTTCATTGTTTTTCCCATTGTTTTTCTAACTTGTAATGCTTTATAAAGTGTTAATCCTGTTGCTGCTAGATCGTAAATGAGTGCCATGATCTGCAGTTCCAAAAAACCAGGTTGTTATTGTTGTCAGTACTAAAGAGGTGTAAGGATAGAGTAAAATAACTTAATCAGAGACTTACACAACCTAACATTACATTTGGTCGCGAGTTGTACGGAATGCAAGGTCCGCTTTCACCAGGGAAGACCATCGCTAAAAGTCGTAGAGATATATATTAGTTGCGAAAATCTGTATAGACCTGGATGAGAACGCATCGAATCCACTCACTCTTTACATAAGCGATGGAAAGCCAGCATGAAACCGCCATGTGAGCGGCGTGAAGCACCATCAAGATTGCAAGCACTGTTTTACTAGCTTGCCACTGTAATGAGGAAGCACAAAATACGATTAGAACTAGACCAGGCGATGTCTCTCCGGCGAGGCGAGTATATTTGTTGAGTAACTTACTACAGCTATGAGAGGAAAGGATTGGTGCATCATGTCAGCCTTGATGAAAACAGACAGATACCCTCAGACCAAAGACCGAACTCACCATAGCAGCGTAGCATTAACATGAACCCTACAGCAGCTTGGACGATCAAAGGAAGAGCATTCTGCCATCCTAGCATATATTTAGTGCATTTCGAGGTGTTCCAGTCCATGTTGAATCTGTTGACGTCGTGAACAAGAGCCAAGTAGTTTAAGCTCGATTTGGGAATAAGTAAGTGTAAGCAACTTACCCTTGCAGAATGAAGATTGTCAATGCTAGCATAGTATATCGATTAACAAGGTACACGATCTTGACAGCTGTCCATTTGGATTTCCAGATCCTATAACAACAAGCCAGGATTATGCGTTAGTCTGCTGGTAGAAACATGCACAAATCCGAGTAGTGTCTATACTACTTACTTTCTATATTCCTAATGCCACGAACGAGTGTCAGAGGGAGATTGGAACGGTGGAAACAAAGGCGTCAGCAATAAAGTACCCTCTTGTGCAGCAACCGACTATGGAATCACCTCATGAAGTGTAGCGAGCCAATCAAACCAGAAGATTGATGATAGTCTAGTATGAACAAACAGTCGCCATCTTAGTATTGTGCTCGTGTTACGCAAAGTTGGAGCGGAGGGCTGAAAGCGGTCCAAGCTCACGCCACATAGTATACCAGCCTGCATCAAAAAACATGCTGTAAGTGTCGCGTAGAAGCCAGCCACCCAGGTCACGATGCTTTCCAACCTACATGTAACGTCGAGTCTCTTCAGCTGTCGCAGGCATCCTTCCAAGTATTGAAAAGGAACACTTTAGACAAGAGCGATGGAAGGAAGAAGAAAGAGCAAGGTCGCCGTGAAGACGCTTGTAGAGAGAGTGCAAAGTAAAGTGGTGGAGAGAAGATAAGGTGAATCCCCTCCAAGAACAGGGTCATGCAGCTGTGCAAGCGAAAACTATTGAGCGTTTTCCTCATTCGCCACGGCGAGCATCACCTTCGAATCACTCCTCCAATTTTCATCCAAGAATTTCGCCGGGACCGGGACGCACTGAATGACAGCCGGTGGTACGCCCAGAGCATTTTTATACTTCGCACGATGCACCGGGCACCGAGTCACCGTACCCGGTTCAGCTTCTTGTCCATTGGAAGGGAGCAGAGGGATTTTTTGTCTCGCACACAGCGGGTCCGGAAGATAGACTTCAAGATTATAGCGGTGATGAACCGATGCAGCGTGGATGCTCGTTCCAGAAGCTCCCGTGCAAGCCAAGGATAGTAGTGAAGGTATCTGCTGTGAAGACTATCGTCTCCTTCCCCGCCTGGCTGAGAACGCAGATACCGGTGTCCCCTGCGGACTCGCGCATTTCGGCAGCTACCGTAGCAAGAAGGCATCGTCATCTTTCTTGCGGATGCAGTCACGACTCGCTCCTGGTGCTTGGTCTTTGGCGTGCGAAATACGCAGGGCTGCGCGGTTAGGGCATGAACCTAGGAGCAGGACACCTAGACAGGACTTGAGGAGTCTAGAGATTCCAACAGCTGGCAGTTGAGGAGCAGTGGACGCTGTATTCAATATCATAGCTTGTACATTAATTAGCGAAAGCTTTCGTCGATTGAATCCATCATCTTCCACGGCTCATGGATGGGGCTGCTCTTTCTTTCAGCTTGATCTTCGTTCAGGAAGTGAAGACACGACAAGACAAGGACATTGCAGGATGGCTGCTGGAGGAGGAGCAGAAGCAGGTCGAGATGGGCCAGCCAGCGAGTTGCGGCTGCGAAGTGGTGGTGCTGGTCAAAGCAAGAGCAAGAGCACCGCTGAGCAGGGCGGCAACAGCAGCAGCAGCAGCAACAGCGCCAATGCAACACCAACAGCAACAGCGAGCAAGAAGAGCGTGTACGGCCGCACACCCGATGGGACGGGTCAGCTTGCACCACCCTCGCTCGCTCACTTGGTCCATGCTGATGTTATGGCGTGATTGGCAGTGTTCAAGATTCCACAGACGCATAACGTCCTCGCCGGCCTTTTCGACCCCAGACTCCCCAAATCATCCCTCGACCTCGTTACTCTGGCAACCTTGGGCTCCCAAGTCCTGCTATGGCTCTACCTGCCCCTCGGCGTGTCCCGCTATCTCTTCATGGCCCTCTTTGCCTTCTGGAGGCTCGCGTACAAGTAGGTCGTAACTTTTCTCAAGTAACCGGAAGTCTGTCCGAGTAGCCTAGAGCAGGAGAATCCTTGTGGCATATGCATTGACTGACTGCATTCTTTCCCTCTGCAGTGCCGGTCTAGGGTGGCTCCTCACTCAGCAGAGCAAACGCAAGTTCATCGTCAATACCGTCAAACGCAATGCTTGGCTCGACGAGAACAAGCACCCTCTGATAAAGAACTGGATAAAGACTCAGGTATCCATCAAGATGGGCAAGGATTACGACTTTGATGTAGGTGCCACGTATGCGAATCACTAAACCTAGCACTAAATGCTGTTTGGTTCAAACTGCAGGCGATGCCGGTAGAATGGAATTCATGGGTCCTCTTCCGTCATTCAGTCGACATTATCCTCTTGAACGATTTCCTATCCTACTTCTTCTGCGGAATATCATTCTTGACTTTCCCAGATCCATCTGATAGTAAAGCGGTCTTCATGTGCGTTTTACGATGGGTAGCTGGAATTACACTCCTAGTGTTTAACCTTTGGGTGAAGACGGACGCTCATCGTATAATTACCGATTTAGCTTGGTATTGGGCGGATACCTTTTTCACTTCCATGCAGGATTTGGTCTTTGATGGCGTGTTCGAAATGGCCCCGCACCCGTTAGTCGTCTTCACCTCGTTCCGATGCAGCAAGCCTGTTCTGACATTTAGCCATCACCTATCGCAGCATGTACTCGGTCGGTTATGCAGGCTATGTAAGTGATAGCATGGTCTTGATTACAGCGCATATCGCTGACCACGATCTTTGGAACAGTATGGCCTCAGTCTGATCGCTGGCAGTGAGGCTGTCTTATACGTCAGCTTAGCAGCGCACGCCTGCCAATTCGCCTTCTTAGTATTCTTCGAAGAGCCTCGTAAGCACCCCGTCAGTAGTAATAATAGTTTCACATTGTCTAACAACGCTGTTCTCCCAAACGTAGACATCGAGCGGACATACGGTCAACGCAAGCCTATCGCTATGAGGACTCCGCTCCCACCGACTGCGCCTGGACATTCCGATTTTAGCGGATCTGCTGTAGCGGAAGAAGGAGAAGAGGTCAATCCCTTTGACGATGTCGCACGAAACAATACACCTCGTCCTCGCAAAGCCCGCGTTACTTCGGAAGCTTCCTCTGCGGATGCTCCGGATTCTTTGGCAGACACTCCATACGCTAGTGATGGCTCGAATAGTTACGACACAGATACCGACTCAGCTGCTCATACCTTTACGGGTGGTAGCAATGCATCTAACATTCACAATAACAATAACAACAACAACAGACGACCATCAGTAGCTTCCTCTACCATGTCAGAGGATTTGGACGCAGAATACGATGCTCCAGCACCAAATTCGTATATTTCTTCATCGGATTTATCATCGAGACACACTTTATTCAAATCATCAGATAGATCACATATTCGATCCAAGCATGATTTCGATGCTTGGTACTTCCGTCAAGATACGATTATCTTTCAAAATTTTGACCCTCTTCGGGCTACTGATTTCGCATTTGGATTGGCTACCGTTTATCTATGCGCCGCTTTCGTATTACCGTATCTTAGTCAAAAGCAGCAACTTGTTGCTGTTTTCATTAATGCCTTACTTTGGAGGATTGGTCATACTTTCGTGCTAGGTGGCATCTTGAAAGCTCAGAGTGAGAAAAAGTGGTTGGTTAGACATTATTTGAGTAGGTTCAAGCTACCTCTGCATGAGTGACAGCGTAGTCTAGCTGATGGTCAACCCGCTCTTCAGAACATTATCATTACGAAGGAACTGGATATGGAGCTGTTGAAGAAGCTTTCAGCAACTGGAAGAGCATTTACAATATGAGTGTAAGCTCAGCTCGTGCTTATTCTCGCTGTACTTGTCCGTGGCTAAACATTTCCCCTTTATGCTACTTAGCTGTGTATGGTCTATGGTAAGCAAGAAGAGCTAGATAAACAAGCGCAGTACTTTGGCTGATTTATGGGATGCATGTAGGATCATTTGGTCTCCTTGCTCTGAAGTGCTACGACTGGGCTTTGACAGAAGAGAAACTACGCCATATTTTAGGATTGGTGAGCTACCTTTGTGCTCAAGAAGTCTGCTTTTCAAATCGTGCTGACCTAGTCTTGTCGTTTTGTTTCGTTCGTAGATGTTGATTGCACTGCACATTTGGACTTCGAAAGGAATATACGAAGTTCTAGGACGATTCGGCTGGTTCTATGGCGATTTCTTCATTTCAAGCGAGTCTGCTCCTCCGCAACTAGTGTACACTGGCATTTACCGTCACGTCAACAACCCGGAGCGAAGTGAGTACCAGTTGCCATGCTGAGCAACGAGATCATATACTGACACACGTCCATCAACTTCGTAGTCATGGGAGGTGCTGCTTTCTTTGGTCTTGCACTGATTAGTGGAAGCAAGCTCGTTGGCATCTTGGCTATTGTCAGCGTTCTATCGCACTTCTGGTTCCTGTCGCGCGTTGAAAAGTCAGTTTACTGCAACACCGAATTCGAGATGCGCGGGTCGACTGACATTGATGTTTTCTGTAGCCCACACATGCGAAGACTCTACGGAGACAGTCTACGAACGGACGCTGGAGTCACAAAGACCTTCAAGGGTGTTGCTTCCAAAAACGCTCATCGTGCACCTCCAAAAGTCGCTAAAGCAGTCCAAGAATTCCAAGGTACCCTCGAACGTGTTTACGATGATACAGCTTTAGCAGTCGAAGACTTTCTAAAGAAATGTAAGTGCCGATGTTTCGTGAGGGTTTCAGTTTTATTAAGTGATCTGACGCAATCACGATATAGCTGCCCCTCGTCTGAGCGGTTACGTCGAGAATACAAAGGTCCTGCTGCGCGAGTCTGGGGAAAGACTTCTCATCACGTAAGTCGCCAACTTCCGAGCGTGTATAGAATGGTTCATTGATCAAGTGCTTCTGCCTGCAGTCGGGTCGCCAATGTTACAGCTTTGGACAAGTCCGCTTACTCCCTCAAAATTGAACGACCAGAGGAAAATAACACAGCTGAAAACCTACCCGACCTGCCTCAGAGCAAGGAGATTCAGTATCGTCTAGGCGAGCCTATCCGCGTCAACTGGACCGCACCAAGCAACTGCTCGAGAAGAGACTGGATTGGACTTTATCGACATGGCGCGAACAAGAGCAAGCTCGTTACTCGGATTAGAAGCAAAGGACGCTGGTTGGGTATCTATCCCGATGAGTGGGATGGAAACGATTCTCTTTCTCCAGAAGGTACCTCTACCTCTCAAGGATCTACAGGACCTAAAAAAACAGGATCCCTTCTCTTCAAAGCACATCGGTTGTTCTGGAAGACTGGACAGTACGAGTTCCGTTACCATCATGATGGAAAGCATAACGTTATGGCTGTTTCTGAACCTTTCGAAATCAAAATTGAGCATCCTTCCAACCCACTTAGCTATACATCTGTCTATTCGACTCTCCTCCCATTGGTTACCAGAGCGCTGGATAGCGATCCTCAACTCGTACCAGAGACGGCATGGCCTTTACTGAAGGATCAACCAGACGAAGCTACAAAAGCAGAAATACACGCTCAAAGAACAGACGAGCACGATTTCGTGCTGTATGAAAATGAACAAGCTGAAAGAATAGCTTCTATTTTAAAAGATTCTTCTGGCATTGAAATGTCGAGCGATGTTATTGTCGCTGAAGCTAATTTAGCGAGATTAGCTAGGAGTATAGTCGAATCTCAGAAATTGTTAAAACCATTTGATAAAGTGGAAAAGACGTGACAGTAAAAGAGGAGGTGAATTGGATAGGAATATCGATTACTCAAATAAAGAAAGAAGAGAAAGGAATCAGGAGAACATGGGTTTGGTTGGCATCGGATATTCATCAACTGGATATTGCGAATAGGGCGAGTTGTTTTATCAGTTTGGAGGTGGTTGTAAAACGTGACTTGGGGAAGAATAGACAGGAATATCCTCCTAAAATCTTACACATCTTCTGTCACCTTCTAGAACCACATAGATACTGAAAATGACCTTTCGAGTGATTTAAGCGAATGCCACCATCTGTTGCAAATGAACGTACGAGAATCGTTCAGCCCAGGTGCTGACAGTCTGAAATTCCAGCATCAACTCACTTGGGTGGCATGAATAGTAAATCTCCCTCTTCAAGTATAGCTTGCCTAGCTAACGGGAGTACCTCCTTCCGAAATAGCTTCTCTTGAGCAGAGCATAAACTTTTGTCACCGTGGGCTGACGAGGCTTTGAAAACGTCGATTTGAGCGGTATTATCCATGAAATGCTGAGCTGCTGCGTTCCTTCCGTCGACGTCGTCGTCGTCATTCGAGGGCGACGACGAGTAGCTGCCGTCCATGATAGGACTGCATTGAGGTGGAGCTACCCAGATATGTTTGGCACCAACGACTTGGGCTATTTTTGAGTGGGGGTTACAATTTAGGTTAACGGTAGCGAAGTGTATGCCCAGATTAGGTTGGATAATTTCGAAGGATAGCTGTGCTCACCATAGCAGTTATAATAAGGATCGGTATGAGCAGGACTATAGGTATCTCGAGGCCCCATCCATGCATTTTTCGTGTATCCAGCAGGTACATTCGGAGGTCGATATTCCGGGAAGTGTTTGGGTGGGCCAGGATCAGCGAAGACATAGTCCGGTATGTAGATATCCGCTGATAGGTTTGGAAACTGCTGGAACAGGTCGTGTTGCGCTAGGTATAAGACGGGTTCTTCATCATCAACGCCAGTGGTTAAGCCAGTCGTGTCGTCAATCTCGCTGCTGTCACCCTTCTCATCCCACTTAATTTTCTCGAGAAACTCCTCGAATCTCATCATTCTTTGAGTCCATCCCTCAGCTGTATATGAAGACCCTATCTCTACGGGAGCGATACGGCCTCGTCCTGCCACTTTGAGGAGGTATGCCGAGTCCAACCAGGCGCTTTTAGGCGAGGCCATAGCTGGCCAGTGTGAGATTGCGCCTTTTATGATGAACGGGTCGGTATGGGTGGATAGCTCGCTCATATCGGGCGCGTTATCTTGAGTGTAGGTCGTGACTGTCGGGAGACCGGGCAGAAGGAGAGAAGTGTGCGATGACGGTGGAATGGACTGCGCTGGAGACTTGCCATGCCTTCGTTGCTTTTTCGCTGGAGGTTCAAAGTCGGAAGCTTTTTTCGCTGAAGATAGTTGAGATTGAAGCAAGTCAAGAAGGCTGAATAGTACTTCCTCCCTGCCATCATCGAAATACGCAGTGACGATGTTTGCCATATCCAGCAGTCTGACGAGTTCGAGTAGATCATCGTCCAATAACGGCTTGGACTCGTCACTCAGACGAGATATGACATGTAGGAGAGTGGCATCCATATAGAGCCTTCTCCAATGATTAGGCACTTCTGCATAGGGATAGGTGGATATCGCTTCGTTCGCCTGCTCTTTCAGCATGAGACATCGCTGGGCCGTGGTATGAAGTCGGGTCGTGGATCTCAAGGATTCAAGAATACCGGAAAGGATGTGCGTGACTGGCCGGCCACATTGTGGAGCGTCTGTGTAGGCATATGTGTGAATAGGAATGCATCATTTATGCTGGTATAGCGCGATCATGCGCACCCTTGTCGCAGTTTTTCAGCATTTCCAGAGCGCGTTGAAGGGAGACCGTCTTGCTCATAATATATGTTGCGGTGTCAGTAGCATCCAATCTTCAATGTCAGGATGTCAGTATACTATAACTCAGTCGTCAAAAGGAAAGAAGGGAAAAGCGAACATCGTCGCCACATGAACTTCTCTGCGCCTGCTTATGTCATCCAGTTTTCTGCCATGCTTATGTCATCCCGTTGTTCGCGACTTGTTTTGGCAATTGAAGGTGGATTGACAGCTTGCATTCGTCCCACATCGACGACTATGCAGACCAGCAGACCCAATGCTGCACTCAGAACAGCGCCGTCGTCAGCGGCAAGAGGAGCTGCCCGGCCAGTCTCGCCCTTGGACGTGGGCGCGACTCGCTCACCGCTGGCTGCAGCAAGACTCGCGTCGCAGCTGGGCAACCTGTCCGTGAGCAGCGGCAGGAATGGTAGTGGTCATGGCAGCAGGCCGCCCTCGTCGCCTGGTGCTGCCAAAGTGCGCCCTTCTGCCCATCACAGAAGCAAGTCCACCTCGTCGTCGTCGGTGAGAGGCAGGTCGTCGGACAACTCTCCAGCAAAGCCATCGACAAGGACTTCATCCCCCAGCAAACCACCACAGCCTAGCAGGTCGTCCAGCAGCACTTCGAACCACGCCAGAACGCCCAGCAGAAGCCAGGCTGCTGCTCTGCTCAGCAAGAGCGCTGGTCCATCGACCAATGCCAGCCGCGACTCGCTCATTGCTGCTGGAGGACTGGGCAGGATGGACATTGTCGCCAAAGACTGGGACTCGCGCAGCGGCAGCAACAGTCCGCAGAAGAGACGGCCTGCATCGATGTCTGCGAAGGTGTGCATACCTAACACTTTGTCCTTACTCTTGCTAATGGATGTTTGCTACATTCTGATAGAAGTATGATCGCTTCATTCCGTCACGTGAGAACTCGAATAGCGGAGTTGTGGAAGAGAACAGCAATACGGCAAACTACACCAGCTCGAGCAGCACTGGCAAGAAACCTCGCAAGAGCGATGACTCCTTCGAGGCTGATCCCTCGACCGCGCCAGAAACCGACGAGCAAGGGAACGAGATTGGCTTTGACGATTCCCCTCCACCTACACCCTTCCATCAAGACCATACAGACCAAGCACACACTGCTGAACTCAGCTCGTCACTCGGCATCGAGCTAGGCAGGCGCATCCTTTCCTTTGCTTCCGAACCCCCTCCGGCATCCAACGAGCATTCGTCCTTACTGGCTGCATATGCCAGAGGCGAGGGAGGCGTCGGCCGCACATCAGGCCATCAAACCGCCATTGCAGCGAGCCAGCGCAGGCGCATAGCCACTACCCCAGAGCGAGTCCTCGATGCTCCAGGCATGGAAGATGACTATTACCTCAACTTGCTGGATTGGAGCACGACCAATCTTGTAGCTATCGCACTATCCGACGCAGTCTATATCTGGAATGCAGAATCGGGCGATGTAGGATGCTTGTGTACTCTTTCTACCGGAGAAGAGGACACTACAACTGCGCCTGAGATAGTCACTTCTGTTAAGTTCTCTGAAGATGGCTCCTACCTCGCGATTGGTGCTTCGACGGGTGCTATACAAATTTACGACCTCTCTACCTCTCTGCGTATCCGAACAATGACGGGGCACGCGACAAGAGTACCTACACTGTCTTGGTCTGGAGCGATCTTGAGCTCAGGAAGTAAAGATGGTTCCATCTGGAATAGCGATGTTAGAATCGCTCAACACAAAATTGCCGAATTGAACGGCCATAGAGCGGAAGTGTGTGGTTTGGAGTGGAGGAAAGATACTGGTCTATCGGGAGCTAGTGGATCTGGTGGTAGCGTCGGCGGTCAAGGACTGCTTGCGAGCGGTGGCAATGATAATGTGGTCAATGTGTGGGATGGGAGAATGCTGGGTGCGCCGAAGATGGTCAAGACGAATCATACCGCCGCCGTCAAGGTGAGATCAATCCCGTCTACATAGATGATGTGACTAACTGACTTTGTGTTCTATACATCAGGCCATCGCTTGGTGCCCTTGGCAATCATCCCTGCTTGCTACTGGAGGCGGGCAATCCGACAGAACAGTACAGTGGGTACCGCATCAGTTCGTGGGCGGGTAGCGGAAGGCTAACGTGTATTTGCCAATTGTAGCTTCTGGAACACCACCACCTCTGCCCGTCTTAACTCCCTTGTCACTCCTTCGCAAGTGACTTCTCTAGTGTTCAATCCACACTCACGGGAAATCCTGTCTACACATGGATTCCCAGACCATTCGATATCGATATGGACCTATCCGACATTATCCCAAGTGATAGATATAAAACAAGCACACGAGTATAGGGTTTTACATTCTTGCATTAATCCAGATGGTACTACTATTGCAACTGCAGCTCACGATGAAAATCTGAAGTTCTGGAAGGTCTTTGACCTCCCTAAGAAATCATCTACTACTACTGGACCCATCTCTGCTTTGGGAGGCGCTAAAGGAAGTGATGGAAAATTGGAGGGTGATATTGGCAGGAGGGGAAGGACTGGTATTGCAATTCGATGAGCTATGACAGAGCAGGATTGGACAGGATCACGAGCGTCTCACGCGAGACATGCACTAGGTTACAGCACACAGTATTATGGGCTCGTCGTTTATTATACCCTCTCTTTTTTTGCAACTCGTAGTACGTTTGTCTTGTTGTCTATCCAGCACGCCATCGTTAGTAGTAATGTGACACCACATCAGGCTTGCCTGATGGCATAGCCTGTACCGAAACTCCTCAGCGGATTACTCTCAGCTTTCGAGCTCAAGTTAACAGACCCTACCGGATATCGACCTTGCAGCGTCAAAGTGCCTCGCTTCTTGTCCTCATGCCATCCCAAAGTTGAATAGTCTTTCCAGATTGCGCTCAATAGCAGTGCATGCTCCGGCATAACAAGGCCACGTCCATGTGATGCCATCAGAAGAGCGCGGCCGTCCGGCTGTCGTGTCCCAATTCTTCGCAAAGTCGTCGTCCTCGACACAGCCAAAAGCAGCAGGAGCAGGAGCGGGCAACGGCTTGAGGAAGCATACCAGCATCATTTCACTCTCGAGCAGCGACGGGATAGACGATGATGACGACATTATCGAAGTAGTTGAACCTGCTCCTGCTCCGTCGTCTGCTGCAAACAAGCGCAAAGCTTCGCTGATCACCGTTGACGCTGGCGGGTCTGCAAAGACATCCGACAAGTCATTAGCACGTCCAGAAGCGTCTAGCAAGAAGGTCAAAGTAGCACCACTGTTCGAACGCGTCAAGAACGCCGGCTCCACTTCTTCGTTCTCTGTCAAGAAGGAGGTGGACTCTGACACTGTTCAGCGCTTGCAGCAATGGAAATTTGCAGCTGGATCGAATAGCGGCTCTCATCAGAGAACTCCGCCGCCTGGCGATTCCACTTCTCGTGAGGCTGCAAACGGCAGTCCACACTCCTCTTCTCCTCTGCCCGACCTGGCCAAGTCCAACCAGGCTGTCCAAGCGCGTCGCGCACACGTCCGCAAGATGCTTCTAGGAATCGACACTGAATGGCGGAGACCAGCAGATGACGAGCCAGAGGTCGAAACTGCTGTCGCTGAAGACGCTGAAGGAGCTGATGACAATAAGATGATGGAGGACGAACCAGTCGCAAGCACTTCTAAGCTTAATGGCACGGGCAAAAGCAAGACTAGCAAGAAGTCGGAGACCACTTCTGCAAGTACGCCGGACTTGTCAAAGTTCGCAGCTACAACTATAGAAAAGGGCAAGAAGGGAAAAGCAAGCACAGCTGATAAAAAGGGAAAGGGCAAAGCAGTTGAGCCGGCTGTCAAGTATACACCCTTGGAGCAGCAAGTTCTCGATATCAAGAAGAAATACGTAGGTCGCTCTAGCTTTGCCTCGCGTCGAGAAACCCGTCTAATTGACTATTCTTTTAGCCCGATACTCTCCTAATAGTCGAAGTTGGCTACAAGTTCAAGTTCTTTGGCGACGATGCCAAAGTCGCGTCTAAAGAGCTTAATATCGGTGAGCACACGCGCACCCCCTGTCACTCAGCAGAGCTGCTCATATTAATGTTTTACCTTCGTTCAGCCTGCTTCATGTCACAGAACTTCTACACCGCTATGATCCCTGAGCATCGCTTGCAAGTTCATGTCAAAAGGTGAGGCTAGAGCGTTCCAAACGTTGACGAAGCTCACACTGATGGACTTTTTCAGACTCATCGCATCTGGTCACAAAGTCGGCATTGTACGCCAGAAAGAGACTGCTGCATTGAAGAAGATTGGCGACAATCGCAATGCTCCCTTCACGCGCGAGCTGACAGAGTAAGCTTACACATGATGTTGCCTCTTTCTGGACCGATCTGACTTCCTGTTGCACAGTCTGTATACGGCTGCGACCTATATCGGAGGTCTCGACGACGATCAGGTGTCGGGATCTACACCCACGTTCGGCACCCTCCTTTGTCTGTGTGAGGAGAGTATAGGTGGTAAAGGCAGCGATGAAAAAGTGCGCTTTGGGATCGTTTCTGCTCAGCCCAGTACCGGAGAAGTAACTTACGATGGTAAGCGAAAATATGTGATATTGCTCAAAACCTACTCTGACTACCCAAATAAAAAGAATTCGAAGATGGGTTTCTTCGTGCCGAGCTTGAGACGCGCCTTCTACATATACAACCAGGCGAACTTGTTCTTCAAGGTCAGATTTCAGAACCTACAAAGCGTGTCATTGCATATTTATTGTCTCAAGAGTGAGCTACGCCATCACCCGCTAGTATGCGGTGGGCATTAAGCTAAGGGTTTATGTACCTCACCAGGAGCATGTCAACAGGTCAAGGTCAGGGCCGTCTTACAGAAAGTCGTCAAATGCTCTCTCAAACAGATGCAATCACCGCATTATCTACCTTCTATGGCAGCACGGCTAAAGACAAGACTGTATCACCTGCAAGGAAGAAGGCGAACAAGAATGGCACAGCCACACTTGGCGCTAACCTAGACGATGCGATAGACCTTTCGGACTCTGAATCAGTTTCAAACGGTGGAGAAGTACTGGCATCTGTGCTTGGTCTACCATCTCGCGTCATGTATGTCATCAGTGCTTACACGCTGCCCACATAGCATGCTGACTGCTTGCATATACAGTATTGCTCTGGCTGGCTTGCTTCAACATCTTACTGAGTTCCGACTTGAGTCAGTCTTTCGGCGGCCTCAATACTTTGTCCCGTTCGCTCAACGCGGTCACATGCTTCTAAACTCCAACACGGTCGCAAATCTTGAAATCTTCCGCAATCAGACCGATTTTAAGCAGACTGGATCTCTTTTCTCTATACTCGACCACACCAAGACCGCTTTTGGTCAGCGACTTCTGCGGAGATGGCTCTCTATGCCACTGCTACAAAAGAGTGCGCTACAATCGCGTGTGGATGCTGTCGAGGAAATACTGGAATCTCGCTCGTACCTTCTCGGCAAATTGAGAGGCCTGCTCAAAGGCCTGCCTGATCTAGAACGGGGGTTGGCTAGAATCCACTATGGAAAATCTACGCCTCAAGAGTTGTTGCGGGTGCTTTCAGCATTTCAGCGAATCGGAGATGAATTTCAAAACCTGCCTAAGGATCTATCGCAATCAACGGTCGGTTTCAAGAGCCACACGATCAACGATGCATTCTATGCGCTGCCCAAGATCAAAGACCTCGTTAATAGCTTCCTGTCAATGCTCAACACCGCGAAAGCAAAAGAAGGCGCCAAAGCCGACATGTGGTTACCTGAATACGAATCCGAAGAAATCACTGATTGCAAGGACGTTCTGGACACCGTCGAAGCAGAGGTTAGTCGCGTTCACAAGGCACATAGTTTATTTACTGACTTCGTAATCACAGTTTCAGATTCACCTTCGAGAATGTCGTAAGCTCCTTAGAAAGCCCGCGCTCGAGTACATCACGTACGTATACTGTACAGCATCTCTTCGGTACTAGAGCTAACGGCAGTAAACAGGGTTGCGCAAGATGAATATCTTCTCGAAGTCGTGAATTTATTCTAAATCACTGGCCCCCATACTAGTACTGACAGTGTTCCATTTCAGCGAATATCCGATTCCAGCGTTGTACCTGCTGACTTTGTTCGCATAAACGGTACAAAGAGTGCGTGCTCAAGTATTTGACATCGCAAACTTTTGCTGAACGATGTCTCACACAGCTGTCTACCGCTATCGCTCCCCTCGCATGCAAACCCTTCTTCAGGAGCGTGACCAAGCCACGGAGCGCTTGTCTGCCGAAGCCGCTTATGCCTTTTCGCAACTTCTCGGATCTGTATCCGAGCAGTATGAAGGCTTTCGCCATGGTATGTGCAGGCTCGCCAGTTTTTTTTCTCGCTTTTACCGTTATTGATGGCTGCTGCAGTGGTGACACAACTGGCTACCCTGGACTGCTTGATTTCCCTTGCGACTGTGGGATTGGCACCTGGCTATGTCAAACCAGTCAGTATATCTCCGTCTCAGGAGAACATGCAAGCGGCTGACATCGACTCCCAGATTCTTGTAGATTCCCCTTGCCTAGAGATAGCTGGTGGACGTCATCCTATCGTGGAAACGGGTGAGCAGGCAGGTTTCTATCGGTCCCAGAACGCGCTTGCTAACGGCAATACGTGTATTAGTCACTGAAAGACCATTCATACCCAACGATGTGTCTTTTGCTCCCGATGGGCTGAGAGCTATGGTCATTACTGGATGCAACATGTCTGGCAAAAGTTCTTATTCGAGAATGGTGGCACTGCTGGTAGGCGAACCTAGAGTCCTTAAAACCTTGTCGCCGTGGGCTCACATCATCAACCTAAGGTCATCATGGCGCAGATCGGATGTCGCATACCATGCACATCGGCCAAGATCGGTGTAGTGGACTATATTGGCACGCGCTTCGGTGCGAACGACGAGATCGCGCGCGGACGCAGTGTGAGTTCGATGGCACTTGTCTGGAGGGACATCGCTTACCTCCCCTTCTCAGACTTTCATGGTCGAGCTCACTGAAACTTGTGAAATCATCAAAGCAGCGACACCTCGATCTCTGGTTGTTCTGGATGAGCTGGGTCGCGGAACAGCAACCAACGATGGTCTAGCTATTGCGCATGCCGTCCTACAATATCTGGTAAAGAGGATCAAGTGCAGCACACTCTTTATCACCCATTTCCCTCAGCTCGCCGAGATCGCCAGAGTAAGTCCACGTTCAGCTCACATCTGGTAGCTGTCAGTTGATTTGTTGTTTCAGAAATATCCTGAACAGTGCCAAGTATTTCAGATGGCCTACAAAGAAGAACTCGGAATTGACCGAGTCCCCGACATTACATTCTTATATAAAATAGTGTGCGTACTCGCTCCACCTTCGCTCTCCATTCCTCCTCTTCTCCGTGCTTCGAACACGTCCGCCCTCTTCCTGCCAGTGATGATTTGCACGACATATCAAGCTCAACAGTCCAAGCACAATGTGCGGTGAAGACTATGCACTTCTTCTTTATGTCTGAGGCTATACCCACCCTCCCTGCTGCTCCTTCTTATTAGCCGATCCGCTTTCTGACTCTGTTCACAATCTTTACATTGCTCAGCCCAGGAGTCACTGATCGTGTCCATGGAGTTGCTTGTGCTCGTATGGCTGGTGAGTCGTGTTCCCTTGTGTTATGGCGTCTTTTTACCTTACTGACCTTCATGGCTCCAGGCGTGCCTGAGTCTGTCTGCAGACTCGCCGCGGAGAAAAGCGAGGAGCTCGAGAACACCGACAGTTACATACAGGAGCGCAAGAAGGAGAACAGAGCGCGCACTCTGTTGAAGCTGTTGTCGCATCAGAACACAGTTAGTAGTACCCAAGTAGTACACGCTGCTAGAAAATCGATTGTAGCATAGTCATACCTTTTCCTTACTGTATACCCTCCACTTCTGCTTCAATGCAAGCCTTGCATGCTTACAGAAACTCCTCGTCTTTGACATTTTGCTCTGTTATACACCGACGCCGGCCGATCGCATGCGCTTGTTCTCGGCATCTTCAAGATCTTTCTTGACTTGCTTCCATTCGAAATTCGCGTGTGAAACGAGTTAAGAAGCTTTCGAGGACGCCGAGTTCCAGAATATAAGCTTCAAAGAGCAAGTCTAGCTCCCCCTTGTCAGTGCTGTGTCTGTCTCCAAGTGCGAACCGACCGAGTCAGATTCATTTCGGTGAGTCCACTAGTCACGTGCTGTACAAGAACTTAGGACGCATTTCGTCCACGCAAAATGCTTATATACTGCAAGAACATATACAGGATGGAAGCGTCCACTTTGATGTATGCGCCTAAGCTGCCTCCACGTTTTGCATGCTGTCGAGCAAGCCTTGCCGATGCTCGTGCAATGACTTCGATTTTCATCAAAAGTTTTGAAGAAGATGAAATGACTCATTGGGTAAGTTAGCTTTTGCATTGCCCTTCTGAGTACACTCGTATCGGATCGCTTGACTGAATAGTGGAACAGATCTATCGATACGCACCTGCAAAAACGGCAGAGCGCGAAGCTCAAATGCAATTCGCCATAAACTTTCGGTTGCCCGACTTTAAGAGGATACTAGTGAACAGAGACTTTCATCCCTTTCTGGTGCGGGATAGAGAAAGTGGTCAGGTAGTTGCCTTATCGAATTGGAAGGTCACTGCACCGGCGAAGACCGTAGCCGGCCTGGCAGTCGAGTCAACTGATTACCGTGCATTAAGCAAAAATGAGAAGTTATGGTCATGGCTGTATTGGGGGCGCGACAAGTTGTCTAAAGTCTTACCGAACTGGCTCTACAGCATATTCCAGCCTCGTAATCATGGCTTTTACGAACGCAAGTCTCGCTGGTTCGTGAAGGTGCTGAACAACTTCAATAGTAGTGTGCTACAAAGTGACAAGGAACTGGGTTACTGGACATTAATGCACCTAGGCGTCAGTCCACACTATGGCGGGCAAGGCATCGCTTCTGCGTTACTGCAATGGGGCTTAAACAAGGCAGACAATGATATCAGGGCGATATACATTATCGCTACCACAGCAGGCGCAAAACTTTATCGGAAGCACGGCTTTGAAGTAGTGTCTTCAGATACATACTTCCCCGGAGAACCTTATGGCGGATTTGAGGTTCTCATAATGCGAAGAGGCCGCAGAAGTGAGAGGGAAAAGACGACCTGTTAGCAATGTTACGTAGTCACGAGGATGTTAATTTGCTTGAGCCTGTGGTGGTCGAATCTAAGCTACAGGATCATAGCTTTTTGAACGTGGGATTGCTCTTGTATATTCATCTCCGGCTAGCCAACAGATGTATATCTCAACTAGCGTCGTCACGCGTACTTACTGCGGTTTGAAAAGCTTACTAGGTACTGGTGCTAGCAGCCGACGCAGCAGCTGTGCTTGCAGCGGCGGTATTGGTAGTTGCAGCTGCAGTGTCGGTGCTAGCAGCTGCAGTGTCAGTGCTTGCAGCCGCAGTATCGGTGCTTGCGGCAGCAGAATCTGTTCCACTAGCGCTAGACTCTGCAGCAGAACTTTCGGTAGCAGCGGAAGCAGGTAGTGATGTGTCTGAACTTCCACCGGGTAGGACGGTAGGTGTGATAGTACCAGTTGCGGTGTTGCTGCCTACACTAGATGCGGAGACACCTCCGCCAGCCGTGAAGGATGAAACCAGAGCAGCGGCATTGGAAGCTGCTGATACTCCAGAAGGATCTACAGTTCCGGTTGGAAGATAGGCAGGTATGCCGGTCGAAGCACCGGACAGAGTGAGATTGTTGAAGACCGCGATTGCCGTAGCCTATATGAACACACTTGCGTCAGACATTATTTCGTTAACTATGCCATTGGGTCAGGCTTACTGTAAGATCAACGACTACTCCATTGCACTCTGCTGTGGTTCCGTCTGCGCTGATATCGCATTCTGTAGCCGCTGTAATGGCGTACAGCACATCAGATGTAGACACCTGAAGTTCGTGAAGAAAGTGAGCTTACCAATGACATTGCCTTGCCCATCGAAAACATAGTAGTCGAGCTCATCTTCGCTGACAGCGTAGATTTCTGCGAGTTGACAAAACCATCAGGCTCTCGAACAGACACGGTGTTATGTGTTTTTGCTCACGTTCTAGAGTTGCGGTGGTAGCTGCTCCGGCGGAATCGGTGGCAGTGACAGGTTGCAGGCCGACCTATTTATCCATTCAGCGAATGCGGAAAAGTAGAAGCACACGTTCTCCTCTGCTCACCAAGTAGGTCTCATTCGCGCCCGTAACGGCATAGAGAGTACCATTGGGAGCTCCTCCGGCTGGAAATGCAAAAGGGGTCAGTCCATGCTTCGGATAGCTTTGGGACATAGTGGGCATGTATCTACATGGTACGAAAGCAGTTACGGTAGTCTCAGGAGCAGCGGAGGAGCCTGAGGCGGCAGCATCGGAAGCAGCAGAGGTGGTCGCTGCAGAATCGGTGCTTGCCGCAGAACTGGCGGCAGTGCTTGCAGCAGTATCAGCAGCGGTGCTTGCAGCAGTATCGGCCGCGGTGCTAGCTGCGGTATCTGCAGCAGTGCTCGAAGCAGCGGTCGAGTCCTGTCGCTTAACCGGAGAAGCCGATACTAAAGCCAGAAGCGACAGTAAGCCGAATGCGGGGCCGAGCTTGACCATTGTTCGAGATCTTGATAAACGAGCTTTTGGAGAGGATGGTTTAGATAAAAGTATACACGACCTCGTTCTGATGTGTTGTATAGTAGAATGGGTAGAGAAGAAAGCAGTCCCCACGAAACTCGCAGAGTGCTGTTCAGCCAGTTTGCATGTGGGCTTTCGTTAGCCATACTCTGTATGGTGGTCCGCCGTATTGCGATCATGAGACCGGCGGCCTTTTTCAGCGGAGAAAGACAGTCCAAGACACTTCAGTGCGCCTAAACGGCATAACGGCAAGCTCGAGAAGCACTCTCCGCCTGCAGGCTTGAGAGACAGGTCTTTCGTGATCTCGATTGGGTGTAAGTAGATGCGAGGATCCACGTCTGACTCGCTTGACTCTGCAAGGAACAGCATGCGGCTCTCGCTCGTGTGTAGTGCTTGGAGCGGCTGATCTTCAAAGCAGGAGATCTGGTAGCCGAACCGACTGTCGGTCATTCTTGACGGCTGAGTGGATGTCAAGCGACGAAGCAGATGCGCCCCCGCATGAGCGGTCAAAGCACAGTTCGAATCAGTGGCCACCGCTGCAAGCACGCAACGCATAGTGCTTGATTGCAGGTGGACGTAACTAACAGTCGAACAGCTGAACGAACAACGCAATATATGCACGTTGCAATTGAGATCTAAAGCTACTACAGGATCGTCGCTTTCGTGAGCGTGGGGTTGCTTCTACAAAGTCTAGCCAGCAGAGGTATATCTTGTCCGGCGATGTCGCGCGTTCATGTTGTACTGGAAGTCTACTAGGCACTGGTGCTGGCGGTAGTAGCCAAGGCAGGAGCAGAAGCCCCTCCACCAGCCTGGAAGGATGAGATCCTGCCGAAAGCTGCTGATATGGCAGCAGGGCCTGCAGTCCCGGTCGGAATATATGCAGGTAGTGCAGTCCTAGTAATACGAATGTCGACATCGTCGAGGACAGCAAATGCCGTGGCAGCAAGATCGACTACAACTCCATCACATTCTGCTGTAGTATCATCATCGTCGATATCGCATTTGGATGCCGCTGTACAGATGACCAACATATCAGAAACACCAGCCTGAACTTGGCAGAACGACCACAACGCATACTTACCTATTATGCCTCCTGCCTCATCGAAAAGATAGTGATCAAGCTCATCGTCGTCGAAAGCGTAGATTTCTGGGCATCAAAGAGAGGGATCAGCCTCGAATAGACACAGGGATAGTCGATCTCTCTCTCACCCTGACGAATGGCGGTGGTAGCTGCTCCGGCGGGATTGGTAGTTGTGACAGTTTGTAGGCCGAACTTCGTACAAGTTCAGCGATTAGAGAAGACACACGCGGATAATCTGTCTTTGCTCACCAAGTAGGTCTTGTCGTCGTCGTCAGGGCTGTTACTGCTGCGGCTATCATCGTCATCGTCGTCATTGTCATCGTTGTCGTTGGTGTTTACACCTGTGACCACATAGAAGGTGCCTCTGGGAGGCCCCCCATCAGCTGTATTTGATTTAAAAATGTAAGTTTGCAATTCGGACGGAATTTGCAAAGTAACGAAGAGCTGACCGGGTATGAATGCAGTTACAGTTGTCTGGGGGTCTGTTGGGGCCGCTTGCCGTTTGATAGGAGAAGATGCGACTAGAGATAGAATCGACAGGAAGCCGACTGCGGAACCGAACTTGATCATTGTGATGGTTTGGTATATGAGCTTCAAGAGACACTAATGGATGATGGTATATGTGATATGTTCAGAATTGCTAGATGAGAGAAATGTAAGTGAAGCAGAGAGCAGTCCTCTCGCAACTCTGACCAAAGTGCAACTTTTCCCAGAATGCTGAGCGGCTGTGCGACACATTTACTCGCAGGCTTGGAGTGCTTCATTGAGCAAGCTATCTGATAGTCGCACGTTGCGGCCATCGCGAGAAGCGAGGTCATTTTCTTGCGGTGACAACCAAGCCAAGACGCTCGGGCGACATGAATTTCCAAGAAGTAATAAGAGGTAAGGACGGCGCGGCGCCGTAAGGATCTCAAAGACAGCGCTTTCGTAATCTCGATCAGTATAGTGATTACCAGAAGACTACTGGCGATGCAAAACGCTAAGAACACTTTTCTTAGTCTTCTGCGCCTCATGCGGTGTACCTCTCGAATGCACTGCTCGAACACTGACCACGACAGGAGTCGAGATGTGGCGCAAGATGATTCCATTTCTCGAATGTCGTCTTGGCTTGCAGTTTACACGGCAAATACTGCATCGCTCTCTACTTCTCGAAGCTCTCTCACCCATTACCGTATAGAGTCACCGTGTGGATCACACTCTCTGCCTGTAAATTGGGATTGAACACCTTCAGATCGCCCAAAGGCAACCTCTCATCAGCATCTGTTTGAACAGGCTTGTACAAGAGTACCACTTACAGTATAATTCGGCTCCCACCCATTTGGTGTTCGAGAGATCTATGTCAACTAGGTGCTCTACTAAGAAGCGGTCACCCTCCTTGAAATCGATTATGAGGATCTTGGCAGACTTTGCATTTCTATACTTGTGGCATATACCGCACGGGAATGCGTACTGTCTATTCACTGTCTGAGAGTCAGATCCTCTAGCAGTCTTGGCCATAGAGGCACCCCTACGATCCTTTTGCAATGTCGTTCCCACCGTTGTCGATTTCCTGACTTGAGACCTGAGAACTCACGCCCATTAAACCCGCAGACGTTGTAGGGAGAGCCACGTCATAGTGCCCTAAGTAGAATATTCCCCCAGTGTCAGATGTTAGTTGCAAAGACAGGTTCCATTTCATTCAGTGAAACATCTTTACTTTTTGCACGTGCTAGATCTATGTCAATTTGGTTGATGAAAATCTCATCCAGCTGTTGCACACTCGAGTGCACGCTTTGTTCCTTGAAAGCTTCTCATTCACTTTCGTGCATAGCCGCTTGTACGTCTTGCCCATGAGGTAGCCTGACAGCGTGTTCATGTTCTTTGTTCGGGTCTAATCCTCCACAGTCAGACTGACGACCTTGCAGCATACACAAGCTCGGTTCTGCGTTCGGGTTGAAGATGGTTTCAAGTGCACTGGTCATCTGCTCGTCGATGGTCTTCTGCTCGTTGAATTGGCTACCTCCGATCCAGCCACGACGATATTCTTTCGAAGCATTGGTTCTTTCCATTGGCATGACCTGCTCAACCCACTCACTCCAGTAAAGCTGACGCTCAACGTGCTACACGGGCCTGAGTGCATATCTCTGCGGGGTCTCCCTGCATAGCTGCCTGCCCCACGATGTCCACTAGCCCGCACATCGACATCAACGCTGCTTCGGACTACGCCGCTGGTCCATCTGCAAGCCCTCGAGTCGCAGTCGCCCGGCCAGCAAAACGAGCACGCGCAGATGGTGAGTCACGACTATCCTAGCTTGTTCCCAGCTGCACTAGCAGGCCTGCTGTAGCTGCCTGTGTGCCCAGTACGAAACTGATCTTGCTGTATCACGGCGCTGTCCGAAGCAGTCGAAGCCAGCGGCGGCTCCGGCAACATCAACAGCGACAAGCCCGCCAGCGACAAGATTACCGGTGTGGCATTGCTGGACAAGAGCGCCTCTGCCACCTTTCCATCCTGCTCCGAGTGCAAGAGACGCAAGGCGAGTCGGAGTTTGACTTGGCCCGTCTCATATCGACAAAGCTGACTGAAGTCTATGCAATTGTTCGGGGGTCCCCGGCTATAACAATGATGATGCTTCTTCACTAACAGGTAAAATGCGACAGACAAGTCCCTTGTGCTGCATGCGTCAAGCGCGGTGCGCCCGAGACGTGCCAGTGGATGGTAAGTTACCGCATCAACATACCTTCAGTTCTGTCACATATCCTCCAAGCTGAGCCTTTCTTTCACCGCTTTCCACCTTCGTATGCTATCGCAATACATGCACTCGGTCGTTGTCTCTGAAGTGGAACGACAATGTCATTGACCCGCTGGTTCTCTTCTCCAAGCTCACTGGCGACATCGCGCAGCTCCAAGCCCGTCTGTCCGAAGTCGAAACCTACATCAAGAACTCGCCTAGAAATTCAAGTTCAATTGCTAGTTCAATCTTCTCTTCTTCGGCTGTGGCCAATGGTCCAGGAATCTCGGCTCTACCTGTACGCTCCTCTGTCTTCCAATCTGAACCTGCCAAGAAAGATGAACCCGTGGGAGGAAGCATGGATAGATCGGACATGCTCACACCGGAGCAGCAGGCACACGCGGGTGTCAGTCCAGTGCAGCCCTTGAAGACGAATCCTATCCCCGCTTCTGTCAATCAGATAATCCACCCCCTTGCTGCTTCTAGAGCGAATAGCGGCCCGCAAGAGGCAGAATATGACGCGGCAGCAGAAAATGCAGCCATATATCTAGAAAGTTTTGCCAACCAAGGTCCGCGTACGGAAGATTCGACAAGTCCCGTCTCTCCCCAGCATCTTCCTGCCACGACTGTAACAAACCAAAATACACTTTGGCAGGATATGGAATACACCGAAGCTTTGACGAGCATTCGCGACGTTCCGAACAAAATTCAAAATGAAGACGCGCATTTGACTTGGTTCCCCCATAGCGTAGACGGACTCAGCTACATGTCAGCCCGCACCAAAGCGCTTCAGGAAGTATATACATACCTGCCAACTGCCGCTCAAACAGAGTTTCTCATTCAGCTTTTCGAGGAGAAGGTTCATTGGAGGTTCTCCATCGTACACCTCCCAGCTCTGCGGTTGGAAATCAAACGGCTATGGGAGATGTTCGCTGCAGGCCGGCAATTGGAGGTTGACCCGCTTTGGCTAGGCGTATTGTTCATGGTGCTCGCTCTCGGCATGAACAACCACCCAACTACCCCGACGCCTGGCAACATCTTCCCAGGATTGACCACGGAACAGATTAGTGCTCTAGCTACCGGATATCACTCCGCAAGTCTGAAAGCACTGCATATTGGTGACTGCATGGGCAAGCCCAGACCAAGGACTGTTCAGTCAGTCTCTATACCTTTGTCACTTCTATTACTCCAAGTTGACTGATCTTTGGTTCATCAGAGCGATATGCCTCTTTGCGGTGTACTTCCAACAGTTCTTGCAGCCAGCTGCCGGTCCATCTAGCGCAGAGCGTATGCTTCACTGGTTGGCCATCGCCATCAGATCAGCACAGATGATGGGATTGCATACTTTAGGGGACAACCCCGAGATGTGAGCAATACTCACCCCTCCAATGAGAATACGACCTTATGTACTTATCTTTGTTTCGTGATGTGTTCAGTATGCCACCAGATGATCCGGCATGGCCACCTGGAAAGAATGCCTTCAAACGTCAAATAGCTCTCCGGCTTTGGGCGAATCTTCAATGGGCAGATTGGATGTCGGCGACTTCTTCTGCACGAAGCTACTCTATCCACCCAAGCTACTGTACTTCGCAGATGGTGTCAAACGTCAATGATTGGGAACTTTCCATTACGGATTGGAAGATCAAACCGCATCCTAAGCATGTTATAACTACAACGGCTTTTCACGTGACCGTGTGGCATATCGCCAATATCCTGAGAATGACCTATGACAAAGTCGTTACTAATGCTTCAACGTTCTCGTATCACAATGGTATGTGATATCTGCAGTAGTATTGGCAAGCACTGACTGACATAGATTGAAACGTACAGTGCTTGAGCTGGACAAGGAGTATCAGAAGATGCTAGAAGAGTTACCGCTCCTATCCGATCAAGCGGACGAGTCCAAATTGTCAGAGATTACATACATGCAACGACGTGAGTCTGGGCCCGTCCAGTCTAAGGCTATCGCCCGCTTATAAGGTAAACGCCTCCACAGATATCGCTCTTATAGGCACACACTCGCGCATAGCCCGACTCCACAGACCATACCTTTCTCGAGGCTATAATCCTGGTTCTAGATTTTCCTATTCTCGGGATCGATGTCTCTGGTCCGCAGGAATCATGGTTCAGTGTCATCATAAAGTCAAAGAAATCACTTCGCGAGGAAGTTTCTGGTACGTTCATATTGACTGGACAAATTTAAGTACTGCAATACTAATATACCAATGATTTCAGGTTCGCTTACTCGCACACTTTGAACGCTGCAATGGTCCTATTCTTAGATCTACTGTGGTCAATAGACAAGTGAGCAGCCAAGATTCGAAATTTAATACAACCATAACTCACGCATGTTTCGAATTTGTAGTGACTTGCCGATATCAGAACTGGTGGCAAAGCGCAAAATGCTTTTAAAAATACAGGAAATCTACTCAGACTATGAGAACATTGCCAATAAGTCTCTACGAGAGATGGTCGGCCTCAGTCATCGAGTGATTACGTATGTTCTTTTTTCCTGGCCCGTCTATTATGATGCTGAACCTTGTGTGTTACAGTGGCTTGCTGCAAGAATGCTCTGCTCGACAAACCACACGCTTGACTGCACTTTTCAACAGTACAGGCGACGAGAATAATGACAAGCCGGAAACTTTTGCCTCGATACTTCGGCGAGTCTCGGTGGCGGTACAGAAGGAGCACGAGCAGAAAGCTGTGGAACAGCAGACAAAGCTAGGTCTGCAGCATATGCAAATGCAGCCGGCTATAGTTGGAGCCGATCAAGCTTCATTCCATTACCTGCTGGATCCATTCAACACAAGCGCTTCACTCCATGCTCCCACTCAGATGACATTTGCCGGGAATCAGCTCAGCAGTACTGCACCAACCGACGATACTAATTCAGCTATAGCCGCGAATTTCGCTGGTCTTGTAAGTCAGGCACCAGCTCTATGGCCTCAAAAAGGCTGACTCTATCAATTTCCCTACCACCTCAGAATGGACTAGACGACTTGTTCGAGATGGGCAACAATGAACGATACAACTTTAATCTGTGGAGCATGCCATCTACTCAGACTCAAGCGCCGAATGCACAATATTACGCCCAGGACGTTCCGGAAGAAGAAACGTCGAGAATCTTAAGGCAGCTTATGGGATTTGAGCCCTCTTACCACACCGGCATGTGAAGATTCGGTATGAGCAGTGTCCAGTCGTCCTCAAATGGACGGACCCGAGAAGCGATCTGCCATTGCACAACTATCAACGGTACATGAGTATCGCACAAAGCAAATCTATACGACAAGTAAGGTATCAAGACGACCTTTATTCGTCTTCCGGGGTATGCAAGTCATGCTTATACCTTTCCACCGCTCGAGCTTTGGTCTCCTTGAAATCGACATGGGGTGCGGGATAATCTAATTTTTCGAATTCTTCTTTGCTCAAGCGATCATGAGGCGAGAAGATTGCTTTTCCTGTTACGTCTCGAAGTTCTGGCACCCACTTCCGTATATAGTCACCGTGTGGATCGCACTTCTCTGCTTGAATCACCGGATTGAAGACCTGCAAGTTGTCCGAAGGCATCCTCTCATCAGCATCTGTTCGGACAGGCTTGCACAAGAGTACCACCTACAGTATAACTCGGCTCCCAACCATTTGTGTTATTCGAGAGATCCCAGTCGACAAGGTTCTCTGCGAAGAAGCGTTCGCCCTTCCTGTAGTCGATTCTGAGGTTTCGGGAATTTTCAGCGACTCCGTACTGGTGGCAAAATTAAAGACTTTCCAAGGCACATACAGGAGGTTTGCAGATAGATAGCTGCTCACGTTCATGCGCAGTCGATTATGCATGTAAGCCTCTGAAGCGAGCTGTCTCATCCCGGCATCTACGAACGGGACGCCCGTCTTTCCTGAGAAGAGGGCAGCCATATCAGTCATTGGCAGATAGTGAAGTAGGAATGGGAAAGACTCGCACCTTCACACCATTTCTTCCAACCTTCCTCATCTTTTTCCCATTGTACTTTCTGCAAAGGATCTTCATTAGTGACAGATTTCGGGCAATAAACAATCATGAAGCTTACATCAAACTTCAGATTTTGAGGAAGGTTCATTCCTCCGTGAGGCATCAGCACCATGCCTTGACGGTAGAATCTGATCCATGGTGTGAGGACAGGATTGTCAGATCTATAGGCAGCCAGACATACTGGTATACTATTGCTCACTCTCTGAAAACAAGTTCCCGAACCCATGAAGCCACTCCAGCGTCACCTTTTGCAAAATCTTCCTCACCGTTATTGAATTCCTTGGCCTTGGCTACCAGTTGACGCACGCTCACTACCCCCGATGAGATATACGGCGAGAGCCTAGACGAAGGATCCAAATCTGGTCTTGATCTGTTTTCACTATATGTTTCCACCTTATTCTTGAGGAAATCAGCGAGTCGATTCATGCCTGCCTCGTTACCAGGTGGCCATAGCTCCATGATCCTCTTCTTCTCATCTTCCGAATGGAAAGATTGACAATCCGGTATGGTAGGCAACTTTGATTCAAAGAGTTTCTTATACTTTTCAACTTTGGCCTTGTCATTGCCTTGAGGTGAAGGAACCAAGTTCAGAAGGTCGGGATTTTCGGCCACGTGAGCAAGCCAAGCTTTATGGTAGGGTGTGAAGACGCGGTGGGGTTTGCCTGAAGCCGGGGCGAAGGCGCGTGGTGCTACGACGGTCTGATCGTGAAATAGCTCGAATGAGATGCTTTCACGTTGAAGTTTCTTCGCCACATCTATATCCCTTCGTAACTCGTCAATCTCATATTCATAGTTCGCGAACACATGTGTAATCTCATTTTCTTTGATGAAATTGATGATAGTATCGCTCTTTGTGGAACGCTTTTCAGATGTTAAGATGTATAGGGGTATATTCTTCTCTTGTAATTGGTTTTGAAGTATTCGAAGGGATTCTGTCATGAATGCACACCGTGCCGGACTAGTACCATGCCATTCCAAGTCTTCAGGTGAATGTAAGTAAGCAGTGATAAGTATGCCATCTGCTTCTTGAGCTTTCTCATACGCTGCGTTCAAAGAAATGTTATCTTCTTGTCGGAGATCCTTAGATCTAAACCAATGCAGAACATTCTTTGTAGTTCCGGATGTTTTGTTATTGCCCAGTACATCTTCCAATTCGTCCATTGGAATATGCTCATCAATTTCACGTGCTCTTTTGCGTGAAGGATGCTTTAGAATATCATTTTCATTGTTGTAGATCTCATCCATGCCATGGGCATGGTTGGCGGCCTCATTGACGGTACCTGTAGTAGGGTCGCTGTTCTCCTCATGTGCGTGCTTCTTGCTTTTCACCATCTTCTGGTGAGCTTTGATGCGGAATTTGTGGGTTAAAAGAGAGAAAGCGTAGTGGTCAGAGTCAAGGCAAACAAGCACCAGTAATTTAGCCAGAAGATAAGCAGTTATTTGTTGTTTGAATCTTCCTCAATTCCCAGCCTGGTCTGGCCTTGCTTTCTTTCAGCCCTCCTCGACGCCCGTCATCGACTTTCGCCACCATCGGCACGCGATCGCGCGCAAAGAGCGCGACTTACATCACTATCTCTGCTATTGCTGTGCCTGTCTGTACAAGTATCAGGTACCGGAAATATGATACATGTATATCCCTAAAGCTTCGGCGACCGCTCAGCACGTAACCGTTGCTAGGTCCTGCCACAGCCACGACAGGTCAAGACCTTTGGGCTCGCGATAAAGCGATATCAAGCAAAATCTTGTTGATATGCGCGCGTTTCATGAATTGTTCTCTCGCTAATATTCTCGTTCGCTATTGACATCATACCAACCGTCAGTACACAGTAGGTAAGATTTTATCACCCTCTACAGTTTTCCAAACTAGACTCACCTTCAGGAAGCGTTCCAGTTCTTCTTGAGTCCGAGTATCTGAATTAAAATATCTAGAAAGGTGGTATATAGCATCTTCCAGTGCGTTGTCTTCCGCTACCAAATCTAGAAGTCTAATAGGAAACAAAAGTACATGAACTCAATTTCAGTACAATGGTAAGCACTAAACAAGCTTTTGGCGATAGAGCTTACTGATTATGTACGACATTGGTGCCGCATATCAATTCATCCACCTCAGTTTCCGGTCTCGTCGATAGATCTTCGATATTCCTTTGTGCCGCTTCGACTACCTCACCCATCCTATCTTTGACGCTTAAGCACACGTCCCTCACTGCTTCTAATCGTTGCATTTCATCTAAAATAGCAGGTTCTCCCTTCGATAAGTCGCTATGTAATGCCTTCAGGTGGTCATTTTCACTGCTCAGATGCGATTGTAATGTATGTAAATGGTGTACCAGTTGAGCATATAATGCTCGACGTAGGTTTAACAATGCTGGATTGGTAGGGCGAGGTGGAGGTGGTGATGCAGCCGAAGAAGACGAAGAAGCATGAGAAGGATCGTCATCTTCGTCTAGAATATTCACCGGCGTAGCTAGACGTTGATGCTGATTTGCTTTTGAAGCAGCCGGCGATACGGTATTGCGGTACTGATCTGGACGAGGTGGAATGTACGGAGCTGGCGATTCTGTGGCTTGAGGCTGAAAAGATTGTACTGAAGAGGTGGAACCTTGTCGATTGGGCTGAGGCTGATGCTGCTGTTGCCTGAACGGAGGTTGTAGCTGTTGTTGTAGGTTCGTTGTGGACGGATAGCCCTGCTGCGAATTTGGATGGTGCTGTTTTTCCTGTCTATATACTGCTTGAGAGGACTGCGGTGACTTTGGCGATTGAGGAGGATAGAATGTTTGAGGCTGCTGCATCGGCTGCCCTTGGTATACTTGGTGTTGTGGAGGAGGCGAGCGAGAGTCATACGATGAATTAGGCTGTACATGCAAAGAAGGCTGTCTAACAGGTATAGGTTGACCAGCCGAAGTGGATCTATGATGTTCATACACATGCGGTACGGGTGGTCGCGGCGGACCTTGAGTTTGCTGAAACGTCTGTCCGTTGTGTGGAACATGAGTAGAATGTGGCGCGTGGTGGGCACTAGAAGTGGACGCCGAACGATTATGCTGGCCATTTGGAGAGAGAGGAGCAGGTTGGCCATTCAACCACGGTTTTTGAGGTCTACCTGGTGGACCCGCTTGTCCTTGAGAGGCATTCACCTGCGAAGGTGAGAGACTGCCCTGTCTATCGTCATAAGCTGAGGGAGATCTAGGGGATTGACCAGTTTGCGAGGACGTTTGTATAGGTGGTGCTGGTGGAGGTCTAGGCCCACTCGCTTGACGCGAAGGCTGACTTGGTCCAGCAGTTGGCGAGGAAGGAGCATGTCCGTTCTGCTGGATTTGCTGGACTGGTTTCGCATAGAGAGGAGGTTCTCGCGAGAAGATAGATTGTAGTGTTTCGGTTAGAAGGAGTAGATTGTTGCCCTGTAGACCATATGAATGGTATTTATCAAGAAGAGACTAACCAGACATTCGAGATCAAAAGCACTCACCTCCCACTTTCTCGACCAGGCTTGCAGAAAGTCGGCCTTTATCAGTCCCGAGAGATCTACATTGACGCTCTGCCTGACGAGCATGTTGGATGCGGGCACGACATAGGCTATCGGTGCTTCTCGAGGGTAGGCGTGTGGGACCCAGTAAGCGACGGGAATGTTGTAGGATGCTCCTCTGAATGCAATGGGTATTGTGCCCTGCAGCGTGAGAAGCAGTACCGTCCGGCCGTCATCGTAGGCTGGAGAGAAGCAGGCGCGTCAGTTCAAGCTGGAGGACCAAGTCACGCTCGGGCTGACTGTAGGCATCAGTCCGCGGAGAGAGCGACGGGACAGCTTGCAAGGTCCTGTCGACGTCAGCGTACACCTCGTCGCGGTATCGATACTGGAGGGTCGTCCAAGGTGTCCATGAGGGTGATCGGGCAGCACGATACAGCAATTGCACGGCATGCTCAGCGCAGTATCGCTGTAGTCGTAGGTGTTGCCCACTCACAGGCCCCAGTACCGACTGCAGCCAGCGCTGGACGGGATTCAGCGACATCGAGCAGCTGGTGCATGCATGGCGGGAGGAGAAAGACGCAGAGAACAAGACGGATGGATGGACACGGCTTTGCTCTGCTCGCACTGCGATGATGATGTTCTCAATCTGCTACAAGATACAGCTATCTGCACATTGGACACCGCTGCACACGCTGGCTGTTCCCACGATTGCTGCCTAGCCGAGACTGACGGATTGGGAAAAGTCAACAAGGTCGCACGGACTTTGGATACATCGATAATGGTCGCCCTGATCCACCTCTCAATGAACAACCGACACCGTAAAGCCATCCCACCCTTTGCCATTGACGGTGGACAGAACAGTGGTCGTGACGTTTGGTTCTTGAGCGGCGAGACTCAAGAATGCTCGTACGCCGACGACGTTTCTGATGGAATAGCACACGAGAACGTCATCAGTATCGTAGTCGTCCTGTTATGTCTTTAATGCTGAATGCTGAATGACACAGTTATTGCCCAACTTCCTCAAGAAAGCAGGTTATAGGTCGAGGTGGAGATGGAGAGGCCAAACTTACTCGTCTGTATTGTCTGAATCAGCTATGCGACCCTGACGCACTACATTATCGCCTATAATCATGCTTCCCTTCTTTGCCATCTTTATAGCTGCTTTCCAGTATTCTGGATAGCCTGTGGAGAGATGGGTACGTCAGTGATTGTACTAAATATTACACACACCCTTCTTCCGGTCAGCAAAAGTACAAGCACTCACTGGTCTTATCAGCATCGATAAAGAACAAGTCAAACTTCTCTCCTTGGTCCACTAAGTCGTTGATTGTCTTTCTTGCGTCTCCAGTTATGACCTGTACCAGCTCCTCTCTGAAACCAGCAGACGCAATATTCCCACGAGCTACTTTGGCATTTTTATCTGAATACTCCAATGAGATGACTTTGGAGTCGCTCCCTACTTGTTTTGCAGCTTTTGCAAGCCATAGCGTGCTGTCTGGATATACGAGTATAATTAGATATACAAGCCGGCTATCGATGGTAATCAACTTACAACCAGCCAGCGTGCCCACTTCGAGTATGCGAATGCTACCACGAGCTAGCCCAATGGACAGAGCTGTATTGTAGAGGTACATGCCCTGCAAGGGTGATACATTGATAGCTGGTATCCCCTCCTTGCCGTGACTTTCAAGGGTCCACTGGAAAGCGTCAGCTTCTTGAGTGGATGAGCCTGTGCCTGTCGGGCAGAGCAAGGGCTCAAGATAGTCGTCTACTTTGCGCCATGCTGGGTCGACTGTCTTGTCTACGAGGAGGTATTCATGACTTGCCATGCTGCAGGCGGGGGGGGGGGGG